>JAPZDY010000013.1:18858105-18870441 GCA_029783645.1 Ctenochaetus hawaiiensis | reverse complement strand
TTTGTTTGTTGCCTTTTTTTCTGAGACAAGAGAGTTTTTCGTTGGTTTGTTCATCGGGCTAATTGTTCAGCTTATTTTTGTTTTCATAAGAGGGCACAAATGGCACCCATACATGGAGGAAGTTTTGCTCTCGAATGAGAATGGAAGAAGAATGGAATTCACAACTTATTTAGAATTTTTTGAGTCTGACTTGTTATTTTGAAATTCAGTTTTATTCTTTGGTTGAGTTATTTTCAGTTTTCAGGTGCAGCTTGGTTAGATTTATGCACCAAAACTACAAAGCTGAGTTATGGAGAGACGATGTTTCGGTTAAAATAGGCCCCTTAACAATGTAAAAAGAGATTACAGCCAGGAAGGGTTTTTATTTGTTTGTTTGTTTGTTTGTTTGTTTGTGTTTTGCACTTGTCTCAGTCATTAACGCAAGTGATAAAACTATGAAGATAAAAGTTAGAAAAATGTACCTTTTTTTAAGCACTTGTCTCTCAGAATGTCTTAACCCTCTACTTCATTCTCTTGTATTTGTCTCTCTTTATCATCTCAACTCATACTTCTGCTTTATCTCTCACTAGTGTCTTTTCTGCTTTCATTCCAGATCAGAGTTCATTCTTTCACCCTTTTCTAACCTTTTGTCTTTCACTCTGTCAGTCTTTATCTTTCTTGTTGCTACCTTTTACTCTATACCTCTCTGTCATTCCCACTAATAATCTTTCTATTTCTTCATGTCTTCTCTGTTTTCTTCTCTCTGAGTCTGTCAGCTGGTTATGACTAATGTCCATATAAAGGCCCTCTGTGGTTTTCTAATCAACTACCTCATGAATAGTATGCCAAATGGCTCAGTGTGAGCCACAAAGGCACTCCCTAGTGAGTGCCTTTGTAAGGTTAAAAATTTAGCACTATTAATGATTCCCATAGCTAACACGCACACACACACATACACACACACACACGCATACACTTGAGCAGCCTGTATAATGTAGTCTGTGTTATGTGATGTTATAATTACAGCATCATAACGGCCCTTCATATCTTAAATTATGCACAAGGGTACAGCTGGAGTTTTAGTTGATTCACTGAGGAAACAGAGCCTGAGCTAAGACCAGTTACACTTTATCAAACCTGCACCGACTCAGAAAGTAATCTTTGTGTGCATGATTGAGAGAATAAGGTATTGGGGATCAATATATTCCTTGGGTTTTTAAAGTCTAGTGATTTAATATAAATATTGTGTGTTTTTTGTGTGTATGAGTCAGGCAGGATCAGAGTGGGAGGAGGGCTGCCTGTCATGTCAGTGTGTGAATGGGAAAAAACTGTGCCAGTTAAGGTGTTCGCCACTCCACTGTGATGAGGTAAGACACTCACACCGACTCTCTCTACTGAACTGATCTTCGTCTTTCAGTGACTGTGAAGGATTTCTATAGAAACTGATCATTTTGAGGCATATTTTCTCTGTATGTGTTTAAACACTTTTTTTCCAAGATCCCCTATGTACAGGCACCCGAAATTAGTAATATAACTAAAATCACACGGTGTATCATTGTTAAGATTTTGGCAGTTAAAAAGTGGGCCAACATAAAGAACAAGAGGACATGCAGATAGAAACAAAAGGGAAGTTTATTTTTTCCATAAAGCTGACACCAAACAAAACTGGGGCAGGTGAGGGGTGCACTATGGAGCAAAATCCATAGGTTGGTGGGGTATGTTGATGTTATGAACTTGATGAACCATAACATTAATAGTAGTGCCACTGAACCAATCTCTGCATTACAGTGGCGCGTACTATATGTATTGACTTTGTTTTTTTGTTTATTGTGGGAACCCCTATCAGTGATGCAAAAATTATGAGCGAGATTATTTATTTTAATTTCAAGATTGTCCTTGCTCTTACTAAACTATTGGATGTTTTTTAGGAGTCTTTGGTTGTTTTGAAATGTTTTACTGCATTATTAATCTGTAACATTAACTTACTTATATGAAATGTGCTGTGATTCCTTCAAACTATATCATCACCACTTTGGGTAATGTTTTTTATGCTTTTTTTTACACTGTGAATATGTTACAGCTGTATAACATATTTGTCACAGATAACTTTCAATTAATCAGAATCATTCCATTTTGATTTGCTCTAAAGCTAAAGTAATTTCCTCATGACCTTTGTTATGTAACATGGCATATGAGATGAAAATGCAGTTCTTGAATATCAGCTGCAACAAGTATAAATTTTGAGAGCATATTATTTGCATAAAACGCTGCTTTTGGCTGTAATAATTTTTGCATGCTCTTCATGGTGGAGGTAAGTGGCATTTGAGCAATAATAGAGTCCCATGATGCACCGAGCACCCCCTTTAATGGAAAAAACACGCAGAACACAATGAAGAGAGCCTGGGTTAACAAAGCAAGTTGATAACCACTGGAGTATTATCTGTTATCTCTGACTCAGGCTGTGAGTTTTGTCTGTGAGCTAGAGAGCAGAGGAGCCAGAGGCCTTAGGTGGACAGCCTGGGGGCTGACCAGGAGTACAGTCAGAGACCTATGGCAGGCAGCCTGAGGAAAGGGCAGAGGCCAAACAGGAAACCTTAGGTTGATTGCATGAGGTCAAGACATACGGGAGGAGAAGGTCTTGAGGGAGATTAAGAGGCAGCTCGAGGGCTGCAGGATGATAGCAAATGCAGAGCTCCTCTGGAGGTTAGTCAGATGGTCAGCTACAACATAGCGCACCAACACTTTGCATTTGTGTGGGATGCAGAGGTTTAATGCTGTTCTTCAATTTAAAAAAAAAAAACATTTACAAATCAAAGCCTGGACAAGTCTACTATGAAGCCATAGTTCAGGGATGAGTGACCCAATACAGTTTGCTGTCTCTTTTGCATTGGCAGATGAAATCATTTACTAGTAGAGAATTTCATGAACAACAAAGACCTGCTTGGAGTCTGCATTTCTGCAAGATAGATTTCTCTCATATCGGTCTGTATGGTACATTGTTTGTACAGAGACTTTTGATTTGTCCATTAATCAGACATTTTTAAACTCCAATTGCTTTTGTAGCAAATGAGGCCAGTCCATCCCAACTTTTTTGTTTCCTTCCCCTTGAAATCCAGTTTGTTTGTGTTAAAAGGACCTTTTGTATGTTTGTAAGTTTGATGTTTACCCTAGGCTCTGCTTTGAGGTAGAGGATGGGCAGAGGATTATTCTATTGGTTGCTACTAAATCTACATATAAAACATTTAATATAAAGCACCTACTGCCTCCAAGACTTCATCACAGAATGATGTCTCATGGAGCAGTTTAACAAAGTGGGATTATATCCTGTCAGAATGTTTTAGTAGAATAAAGGTACAAAGACTAGAAACGTCTGTGTATTAAATTAAAACAAAAGGCAAAGGTCAAAAATGGGATCGGTTATTTCTTAACCCTGGTTATTTTCAGAGTAGCTCTCCAGTTTATCTTGTGACCCCCTGCACTCAGGTTGGAAACCAGGGAATTCACATACAGAGACAAGATCAGTCTCCCAAACAGACAAATCAGTCCATTCAACAGCTGCTAGCACAAGATGGTACACTTCACTCAGCATCTCTGTTGGTCTCAGATATCTCAATAAGCCTGAGAGAGAGAGAAAAATGCCGTGCTCTCTTAAGAATATGTGGGATGTTCTCTGCAAGTCACTGGCTGAAGTATATCAATACTTAAGTGTCCTTCCTCCCACAAAGCTGCACTTCTGGCATTTACCATGTCCTTCTAGACCTGGTTCCTTCATTAAGCATATATATATATTCTTTTTTATTTTTTATTCCAATTCAACAAGTCCACTCTATCTTGCTTAGTTGAGGTTTACTCTGCAAAATGAGTGGCACCATGTATAGTATGCCAAGCTCAGTATTCATTACAAATAAAATATGAGTCATTTATGAGAACATATTAAGCAAAGTGTGATCTATAGATTTTAAATACTCATTAGTTACATTTTTTCAAGCAATGTTTTGCATATAGTTGGGCTAATTGTACTGACATGCATGAAGGATTATTGGTATCAGTGCATGTATGTTATTAATGGTGACAGCCTCTTCACAGAAAAACAAAAAAAACAAACATTAAAAAAACCTCTGCCTTCATCACATAGACAATGCCCAGTCATCTGCCTATGAGTGGTTAACAGTTCGCTGAGCTGAGTGTCAATTATGAATGAGTTCAGTATAACTAGAGGCAGTTGGGAAAAAAAGGAACTCTATATAAAATATGAAAACATTTTTGTAGTCCTTGGGACAGGTGGAACTTTTAGTGCCACATAAATACAGATTCTGTTCTGTCCCACTCCAGATAGAGATGGAGAGGAAGGGTGGAATAATGTTAAAATAAATATTGCCTGTTGCATTGCCCTTGGCCTGCCCTCAGACTGTTTGTTTTTTTTTTAAACTAAAAGGGTTTATCCACCTAATGTTCCTTTGCAATGCTTCTTGTCTCTTTGTTGCTTTGTGGTGACTCTGACATCTATAAATGTTCAATTCATTTAAATTTTACTATTTTAAATTTCTTCTCATCTCAAAACCGAGGTAAATCATAGTAAATCTGTCTGCATAGCTAGAAAAGTTATGCTAATAAAAGTAAGTGTGAAAATGTCTTTGTGAGTAAATTGGATGAACTGACCTTTTAAGTAAAAGGTTTCAAACTAATGAACAGTTAGTTTATTTAAGAAAATCTTCTTGTCATGGTGATTAAAGTAAAATAAAAGTTGCAGTAGAAAAGTCTGTCTCATCCTTGACACAGTAAGCAGTATTTATGCCTTTAGCTCACCAGGGCTGTATAGAGGCCAGGGTAAAAATACACTCTGCTGACATCCAGAACATTAAAGGAGATGCTGATTACACAATGGGCTCCACAGAGTGGACAGGCCACTGTTTACCTGTGGTGTACCCAGGTCTTCACGCCAGTGCCCTGTGTCTCTGGAGAAGCTCGGGGTTGTGTTGCTATTTTTGCTTGCATCCTCAAATCCCTGGCCTCTCCTGGCAGCACTAAGTTATGCCTCAGTGAAAGTACTCCTTATCCTGACCAATATGAAAAGGTCACTTATGCATTTTGTTCCCTCTCCTGACAGGCTGAGAATTGGTTGCTGTCAGTGTGCTCTGTTATTTAAGACTCAGCTTACAGTTAAACCATTTCTTCAAATTGAAATTTTCAAACATGTCTCTTGGGTGTGCTTTTCCAAGGTTAGGAACTGAAGGTTCAGTCATTATATCTGGTAATAACAGCTATCGGGATGCTCTCCTCTCAAACACTGACTCCCCCTTATATTTTTTTCTGTACCAGACCGACAAATAGAACTCTGATCCTCACAGCCTGTAGGCAACACAAATCGAAGTACTATTTCCTAAATGGCAAGTACCTTTCTCATTGAAATAACCAGAAACATTTCTCATTATTTCTACCCCTGACACACACACACACACACACACACATTCACAAAGATGCACACTCACATACAAACTTTATACTGAAAGGACTTAAAATGGCCCTTTTTGTGACCTCCCACCTCTTAAGTGAGTGTGCTCCCGTCCTCCCTCAGGGCAGACTGGTGGCAGTACAGAGTGGGAGGACAAGTCCTCAGGGTGAACAGTTAGGATAAGTGTGTGTATGTGTGTGTGTGGGGGGGTGTGTGGGTGCATGTTAGAGAAACAGGCTGGTTGGGTGAAGATTCAGGAGTAAGCTGAGGATAGTGTTGGTACTGAAGTCTGCTGTCATTCCGTATTTCTGTGTGTGTGTGTGTGTGTGTGTGCGAGTGTGTTTATTGTGTGACTCTATTGCTATTCTCAGACAGAGACACCATGGGACACATTGCCTTTCTCCGGACTGTTCTGACTCTCTGGCTATTTTTGGTCCTTACGTCTCATTTTTTTTGCCTTTCTAATTCCTGTTCCTTTTTCCGTCCATTTAGCTGATCTAATAATCTGTCTCTCCTATTATGTCAAAGCTGGATCTCTACCTCGGCCCTCATGACAGTGTCCCAGGTTTAAATTTGCACTAAAGTGGCTTTGAGGAAAAACCAGCAGTGCCCTGGGACTGATGTACCGACCTATTTTAACACTATCAGTCCCAGTCTCATTCTCAGGAACGCTTGAAGGGGATTTCCTTAAATTTTGTTGAAACGTCCCCTTGGACTCAAGAAAAGGTCAAAGGTCAAGCTCTTCTGATCTCCATATCACTATTTTGGAGTGATTAAACAGAGTAGCACTGTTTCATCTGGATGGGACTTCAGGCCTGATTTATTAGGAGTACAGAAGAAAACAAGAATACAAAAATGTGTGTTCATTCTAACATATTGACGTTTTGTTGGTGGTTTTGATGGTGATCAGCTAAGATGAATGGAAATGACAACAGGTGCAAAGCATATGGAAACAACACTATTTAAATAAGGGTTTTTCGTGTACTGGTTACCACAATGGTGAGTTTTGCTGCAAAGCCAAATGGCCACAAGGCAGTTTATGTGCCTCCTCCTTGTGACTGACTCCAAATCAGCCCTTAGTTCTTCCAAGAGTAGCTTAGTTTTTTCTTTCTTGTCCCTCCTCTGCCAGGTCCCAGGTTTGTGTATTTTTTTCCTCTGTTGGAGCTTTGGGTTCCTCATCTAAAGGACTGCTTTTTGTTCCTATGAAGACTGTGTACTGTAAACATGCGTTCTATCAAATGTATATGAAATGTAGGACAGAAGTGATACTCAGACATAACTGTCCATTAAACTTATTGAGAGCACTGACAGGAAGCAGGAGATTATTTTTCAATCACTTGTTCATTTTTCTTCATTGAGACTTAACAAAGCATGTTTAAGAGACAACTCATGCTATCCCTCTGTCACAGGGGGAGGTCAAGGTGGAGGAACCAGGCAGCTGCTGTCCAGTCTGCAGGAAGCCGTTTCCAGGTTAGTACAACATGCAGTATGCAAGAGACACATCACAATATCTGCAAGAGAAGTAAATGACTTTCATGAAAAGCATGTCATTGAAAGATGCTCTCTGTGAATGTTCAAATAACATAATGTAATACTTTTTATATATAATTGTATTAAATTAATGGAACATTTGAAATATTACGAAAACATAGGTAATGTCAAACAAATCACTGTGGTTCCCTTAATTCCTTGTCATGGCTTCTAAACCAGTTCACTGAATTTTAACCTTCTATAGTTAATTTTATGGCAGGCTGAAAACTAAATGCTGCAGTCTTCAATTAGTGAGAGATTACATTACTTAACCTACATTGGAGCTAATCTTTCTCCCAGTGGAGGAAATGTCACATGCTGCGAGGGAGCATGGCAATGTCACTGTGCTCTCTGACTCTGTCGCCTCCTTTGTCTTTTCCTCTCTGTTTCCTGCAAAAAACCCTCCATATTTTGCTTCTCATTATCTTTTTTCCTTGTCCTCTGTCTTTCCCATCTACTTTATCCTTTTTCATTTTTCTCCCTTTTCCTGTCTGCCTGCCTCCTCTCTGTGTTTCTGCCAGGCGAGCCTGTGCCAGAGTGTCGTCGCTATGTGCAGGTCAGAAACATCACCAAGGGCGACTGTCGGCTTGACAACGTGGAGGTCAGCTTCTGCAGGGGACGCTGTCTGTCGAGGACTGATGTCATCCTCGAGGTATGCAAAGGAGACATCTGCACATGCACACACTCTGAACATCAGGTGTCATTCACAAGTATTGACCTCGAGAAGAATGACAACCAGTATCAATACAAAGATCAATACAAGCAATAAAGTGGACTAAAAGCTGTTGGTTGTAATTGTTTGCAAATTGTCCATTAAGGCTGCACAGTAAATTTGTTTAATAATATGATGCAATTTAAGCCCATACAGTTAATAACTTCTGCAATATCATTTGCCTGACAGTCTTAAATCATAATCATGTGCAAGCAAAGATATTACAAAAACATTAAAATCATTTTGTCCCTGAACAAAACCACTTAAAGTTATTAATAGTATTGTTTACAATATGCAAGAGAGCAATTGTGACTTTTGTCTTTGCTATCACTTTGCAACCAAATAGTCATTTTTTTTTCCTTATGAAGCATGACCCAGAGTTAGTGCTGGGGGAGTTTTTAAAAAACAAAATGAATTCAAACATGTGGCTCCGTTCAGCTGGTCACCTCTGTTCTTATCTCACTTGTTCATGGATAAACAGGGTACAGCTAACAGTCTCTGACAGTCTCTGCCTTCTGCCAACTGTACTTTCACTGACTGTGCATACATAGTTCACATAGATGACATGAAGGAAGGTAAACAAAATACATAATTCAGTAGGTCAGGCACCAGTGATCTAATAAAGAGTCTTGTGCAGAGGTCACATGTAGACTGTATCTCTCTGCTTTCTTCTCCTTTCTTCTTCCCTGCCTTCACATTGTCTTCTTTATCTTGTAACACAGCAAGCTCATCACTTCATCACCATGGTGACTTTGTTCTTCCTTTGCATCCATACATCTCCACTGTAAAAATAGTCAGTCAGATCAGTAAAAATAAACATCAGCTTAGCCAAATGTGTCATTACCTCCTGTTACTGTGGCAACCAGGGATGGTAACCATCAGTGACTAGGCAGCACAGTGAAGTTCCCTTTTCATTAATCAGCAGGACTTGAAGAAACATTAATGCATTCACAGGAATCACATACTTTCTGTTCACCAGTTGAAATATGAAGCACACACAAATGCAGTATTGTGGGCCTATAGAGCGTAGCATAGCTGTATTTTGGGTACTTTTAATGCAAGGAAGACGCACGACACAGAGAGGTTGCATTTTTAATCATAGGTGTGTTTTAAACAGAAAACGATCATTTTCACTTTCCTTTAAGAGTCCGGTGCATAGGCATCTGGTGCATTGATATTTGAATCATAGATTTGACAAGGTGCAGAAGGCGACACTTTTCTGTTTAGGATTCAGATCTGCTCATGTGCTAAGCGAGAGCGCACCCAAACCAGTAAAGGCTGCTTGAACACAAGCCATCCCCCTGTACACACCTGGAGACTGTATAGCAGATAGATGTGCAGCAGAATACAGAACATATGGCTGATTTGCCACGTGTGAAAATGTGCACATCACACTCAGACAATGGACTCACTGTTTCAGCTGCTGTGTGTTTAATAAACTCAAAAGAGAGAATCTGACACACAGCCAGCTGTTGACAATAAACAGAAGAGTACTGTTGCTGCACCTTACCACACCTCAATTTAACATCAACACGCCTATGGGTGCACAGATGGGCAGAAGTACAATTGTTGGCCCTTGGTGTGAATATGACAATTGTGTTGGTTGGAACAGCAGTAATGACATTGTGCTCCATCACACTGCAGACTTTTCAAAGTGTGTGAAGCACCTATACCTGCTGAAAGAACTTGAAAGTTCTTTTGAGTATTTGATCCTGGACTCCCTCCCCACTGTACCTGCTTCTTCCCCCATTATCTATCATCCTCTGCTACCATCTATTGTACTTTTCAACAGTCTCCCT
Source organism: Ctenochaetus hawaiiensis (assembly GCA_029783645.1). Taxonomy (NCBI): domain Eukaryota; kingdom Metazoa; phylum Chordata; class Actinopteri; order Acanthuriformes; family Acanthuridae; genus Ctenochaetus; species Ctenochaetus hawaiiensis. The sequence continues at coordinate 18,860,969 of JAPZDY010000013.1, read as the reverse complement.
CCTCCCTGGGTCTTCGTCTGAGTTAATTGGACACATGAGTACATCTTCCAAGACACTGCCGTCTGTCATACTAAACAGGCTGGATTTTTATAATTCGGTGTCATCAAAAATGCTAATATATAAGCCTATTCCCTGAGTAATGCTTGTTTTGTGTTTACACTTTCTTAGTTGTTCTTACTTATTTAATTTCTTTTATGAAAAACAAGTGAATTTAGTGAAAATATTTATTTATTAGATCAGATGTGTGATAACTAAGTCTCATCTAAAGGACGGATTCTGGATTCCTTGAGTCCTGCGTGGAGTTCAGACACTGGTGGAGGCTGTGGCTGATGACCATGTGGACTGAAAGGCTGATAAAATGATGAAACTTATGAATCTGCACAGACTGATGGTGATGGGAGATTGAGGGAATGGAACAGCATGAATGAAGTGGAGACAGAGAATCATACTAAAAAAGACAGCAGACAGTAGATGATAGGCTAACAATAGAGGTGTGTTGCTGTGTCAGATGTGACCATCTGATGAGAACAAGCTGATATCTCAATTAAAAGCTTCAGACCATGACAGCAATGAACTGAATGAGATTGCATGAGACGAGTAAACAGCAGACAGAAAAAACAGAAAGTGCAAGCATGCAAAGAATTAGTCCTCTTGACTTGGGCTTCATAAAAAAGGCATTGTTGTTATTGTAACTATTATTAATGTAACATCACAAAAAGGACCATGGTATTAAGTTGTTTGTCAACAAAAAAATAGGTTGTGCATTGTACAAACTTTAAGTTATATATGTATGTATCATATAAAAGATGCAGCTCGCATTAATTAAAGCACAGAACATTATTTACAAAAGTCAGCATTTCCCCTCAATGCTATGAAGTGTTTTAGCATCTTTTTAAATATGCTAATGTTCTGTAAATTGTATAATCATATATTTTATATAAGCATTCATTTTCTTGCAATTTAAGGGCAAAAAGGCTTCAGAACAACCTGGAAAATATATATAAACCAAACAAAAAACATTAGCATTCAGTCCTGTTCCTGGCCTCCTGATGAATAGATTTGACATTAACTCTGTTCTTGGGTTTGTTTTTGTCGAAAGCAACACTTGACAAAAAATCAGGCTCTAGTTGCAAGTTGCTCCTCTATGTTAAGCAGCTAGTGACCAACCAAGCCTGACTGCTGTTTGTTATGGACAGTTTACAGTGGGCTTATCAGAGCTTGTTTGCTAAGTACAGCTGCCTGTAAAGAGATGAGGGTGGAGTTTGCAGGATAATGAAAACAGTTAGCTGACAGATCATAAAAAAACTCTGTGAGGCTTCATTGTAGGTAATAATCTTTGTGGCTTCTTTGGTGTCAGCAGCTCTTTTCACATCACACATCTTGATTCAGGTCATTGATACACAAGGAATATTCCTACATGAAGCTTTACACCAGTATCTGGCATGAACTTGAGTTTTTTAGATGTTTTTTTTAAAATGAATTAGTAAAGTATAGTATAATATAAAAATGAATAGCATAGCATATAAACACTGTATTATGTCATTCACATGGCTTTTTTTCTTTTTTATTTATTTAATGTTTATGCAGTTTTATCATCCAATCTGCCCTCTGTTTCCTCCTCTATCAGTTCTGCAAATATCCTTTCACTTCCCTCAAATTATCCTCCTTTTCCTCCTCTTTATCTCTTCTCAGCTTTCCTCCTCTCTCCCTCTCTGCTATCATCTGGGTTCCTTTCATAACCTTCTTCTCCCCTACACCCTTCACACTCCCCTTTTCATCATATGCCAGTCTCCTAATTGGCTTGCTCCACCTTATCCCCCTTTCATGTCTTCCAGTCCTTTTGCTGCACTCATCCTCTTCCATCATTTCATTCTCTCTTCTCCTCCCTCCTCCTCTACAGGAGCCCTACCTCCAGTCAGTTTGTGAGTGCTGTAGTTACCGCTTGGACCCTGACAACCCGGTCCGTTTCCTCAGCCTGCAGTGTGAGAGTGGAGAGAGCGAGCCGGTCGTCCTGCCTGTCATACACAGCTGTGAATGTACCAGCTGCCAAGGTGGGGAACAGTGAATGTGGCCAAATGGATTTGCATGTACATCTCTCATGTCAGTGTGAGAACCGAATATTTAAATGTGTGTAAAAATGTTTGCATGTGACACGTTAACGCACCCTAGGTACCCAGCAACCTCAGAGGAGCGTGTAAGACACATTCTAAATGATCAGAAAATTGGTTCAGAAGATTTGCTTAGAGGTGCGTTGCACCAAGTATTTCACAACTTCTCTCATGTAGCAATGTTCTGGACTTGTTTTCAGTTGGGACCCTAACTTATAGAGAAACATTAAGATCCTGTTTGCCAGAAACATGATTCTTATAATTCTCATGCAGCTAACTTGGTTCCTAAAATGCAGGTTTGATTTGTTAACCCAAGAAGTAGTGAAAACAGTACTTTTGTTTTTGAAATATCCACAACATGACTAGAGATTTAAACCCTTAGTCAGCACTTGCTTTTGTGCCAATCACATCAACGTAACTCACAAGTAGCCAGCATGGCATTGTGATCTGTTTAAACCTGAGGCACCGCCTTAAACATGTTCAATTGTGCAATGAATCCAGCAAAGCTCTCAGATAAAATCAATCAAAGACAAATGATCTATTGAACTTTGATTGGTATTACATTTTTTATGTGTATGTGGTTATCAGTGTTGGGACTAACGCGTTACAAAGTAACGCCTTACTGTTACCGTTATTTTTGGCAGTAACGAGTACTCTAACGTGTTATTTTTTAAATTCAGTAACTCCGTTACTACATGATGCGTTACTGCGTTATTTTACGTTATTTTACAGTCTCGGCTAGAGACTGAGAGAGCT
>JAPZDY010000013.1:18832595-18845852 GCA_029783645.1 Ctenochaetus hawaiiensis | reverse complement strand
CAACTCCAGGTCGTTTTTACGTTCTCCATCTTTTAGAAATAACGTTTCCCACAGGTGCAGCTGATTCTTATTGCGGGTGATAGGGTTCAGTTTTAGGCTAACTCATTAGAGTGAATTAGATGGGAGTAGCTTTTTCAACTTAAAATATAAAGAAATGGTACAGCTAAAATTATAAGAGGCAGGGTGAAATAAATGTGGAGGAGGACAAGATCCGACTGACAAGTATTGTGTTTGTAAGTGTAAGTGACATGGTTGATGGATATGAGTACAATCTCAAATGATCAGATTTTCACACTGACACAGTGGTTGGGTCAGTCCAATATACACCATCCTTCTGTTGCAAATACTCACTAAACCAACCAAATTTGTATAAATCCACAACTGAAAATAGTTCTAAATAAACAGAAACAGAGTCACTCAAAACTACAGTTCTTAGCTTTTTATTTTAAAAAATTTATAAATTAGAATTTATATTTGTTGCCAAATCTTTTGTTTTCATGAACTAGTGAGCTGGAGTGCAGTTCCACAGATAGTGGAGGGAAATCAGAAACAAACTGTTGGTTGTGGTCCTTTCATAGGATTTATTAACACTAAGAAGAATAGAGACAACAGCAGCCTTATCCTTTTAATATCCTGTGTTAGAGGGCAGCGTGAGCTCTTATTGTACCTGGAACTGACAGACAGTAATAAATGGTCATATAAATTATATATGTGTAAAACATAGCCAGGATTGGAAAGGGGTTGTTGAGATAGTCAGATGGTAAAAAATCTTTTTTTTTCTTCAGAAATTACAAAATTATAAATTTTTCTCAGTGGGTTTTTGCTGTACATGTAACTTGGCTCTGTATCATTAGGCGATAATGTTTTTTCCTACAAGGGATGGCCCCAAATTAAACAAAAACAAAACAAGCAATAGATGATGTTAGTGGCTTGGTGAAAGAGGGACAAACTCATTTACAAGGTTAGTTGGTTAGCCTTTCTAGCCAGCAAGCTAATCACTAGCATGCTAGGAAGGCCAGACATTGGTAGTGCTTGTTAGTGACAAAATCCCTCCTTATTTTGTTCAGTTGTTGTCAAAAAAAAGATGTTATTATGGATCCAACTGCTTCTCTTGCAACAGATAGAGTCAGGTATCATGGGAACACCGTCAGAACCTCATATCCTTTTATGCCATGAGGGAAAACAAAGCATTTGGTGCCAACAAAGTTGCTGTGTGGCTTTCTGTACCTCCAATAAAATATGAAACCTAGAGTTAAAGTTTTTTATTTTACCGAATCAAGACAGAAGCAGAGAGGAAGATGTGGTTGCTTCAAGCCATTTGGCAGGATGATGAGAAAAAACCCCAAAAGAAAAGTGTCTGAACCAGAGAGTCTCTGATGCAGAACAACCCTAACGAAGCCACAGGTGAAATAGTTGTGAGCTTCTTCCAGAGCTGCTCTTCGTTGCCAGAGTGTTGCTGGGCCATGGACGGTGGACAGGCTGGTTGTCCACAGGGTGGGCTGCTGCCACAGGAACCCACCCCCTCACCAAAACCAATTAACATTAGGGTTTGTACGTGTGGAGGACTAGCCTGCCCCGCAGACACCCGGCCTGCCTGCTGTCTTTGGCTAAAAAACATAGATGCAGTAGAGCAAAAAAATAAAAAGTTGGTTTACAGGAAAATACTATTGTATCAATACTAGCTGTTTTTTTTAACAAACAAAACAGTAGAAGAACAGATAAAACCAGAGAACACAGTCTCTTTGCTTGAGACTTAAACTGGTAACTTCTAGTCCTTCAGAAATTTACATTTTGCAGTAACGTTAAATCCAATGATGTTGCATCTAAACTTTTTATTCTGATATTCTTATAACTATAACTATAACTTATAACTTATAACTAAGAATATCAGAGCAAGCACATCAGAGGCAGAGTAAGGGTGAGTCATTCATGGAGATCAGTGGGATCAATAATAAAGCATCAAGCAGTTGCAAATTACAGTTTGCAAACTCATAAGCTTACTTGCTAAAGTGACAATATGCTTACAATTCATTCAAAGGTGTATTTGTTCTGGGATTACTGTTTTGTAACTGTTTACAAACTAAGAAACCATTTTTTGAGCAGTTTATGCCATAGCAAAGGGTCAATTGAAAATAGAGCCAAAAAAAAAGAACCAGTAGGCTATCATAGCTATTTCCATGTTGGACCATCTGACTTTCTGTTCCTTTAAATTTGAATGTTAATGTTTACCAAACACTCAATAAAAAAGAAAAATGTTATTACATTTGTAAACTCCAGCATGCGTATTGAACTTTGAAAAGAAAAATGCATTTCAAAAAGAAACTTAAAGTCTAACAACTTGGAAAATCTCCAGAAAAGTGCTTCTGTTGACATCAACATTTTTTAAAAATTTTCCTCTCCAGCTCTTGTCAATCAAACAGGCGTGTTTCTCTGCAACAGCTGGCCGTCCACCTTAACGTTTAGAGCTTAATGCATCCATGCTTCCTTGTGCTTTGATGAGCTTGGCTCAGTTGCATAAGGCGTAGAGCCTTGATGTTCCCAGCACAGGGAGGAAGAGATGCCTTCTGTGCTCCTGTGAAAAGACATGTAACTGCTGCTGAGTGCATGCAAATGTTCCACTCACACAGCAACATATGGCTTGCAAACAAGGATTAGGCTGTGAGGAGACGTTTGAGGGTAACATCTGCAGGCTGGCTTGTTGGATTTGTCTAATTTTACTCCTGCTGTGGCAGTGAGATACAGAACATATGTAACAACCATTTGCCCTTTTCTCTATTACTAACTACAGATTCCTAATCACAATTTGCTTCAATCTGTCCTTAGACCCTTGATTGTGGTAAAGAGCAACTCTTCTAAAAAGCCCTGTAACTGAATAAGAGTCACTAGGTTAAGGAATCCCCTGCAAAGGAGAAGGGGAGGCAATTAATGTTGCGCCAGAATAGACCAATACAGTCATACCACATACAGTTTATGATGATTATATCTTATACTTGATAGAATATATGTAAAAATGGGGATTAAGGAGGACAACTGAGCAACTTAGGGTGTGAGTCTTGAGCTTTTCGACCTTTTGAGCCATGTAGGGATGAAAGACATCAGGCAAAACTTACAAAAAAAATGATTTCTGTTGACACAAGTAAAGATACATGTAGATTTTAGAGCAGGATTAGAGACTGTGGTTCCAGAACGACTTTGAGCAGCTTCAGCTGTCACTGATAGATAAAGCCTGAGCACAGCCTCATCTCCACCAGCACAACATGGAAGAGACAGAACAGCGTTCTCACAGATTGGAGAGACAGACCAACACACAGAAGGAGCAGGAGACATGATAACATGCAAACTAGAGACGGAGGAGAGAACACAAATCTTCCTTGAGATGTTAAAAAAACTCAAGCAATTTCTAGATTGTTCTGCAGAAATGCTCCTACATTTGCTATACTGTACCAGTACAGGACCAATCCAGGACTGAGGGTCTTCTGGGGTGGTTCGCTTTATTTCTCTGCTCCATCTGTTTCACTCAGAGGGTGTAAACACAGCAACACTGCCACACTGGTGCTGAGGTCAGGAGTGAGTCGGTGCCTCGTGATTGCACTTTATTGGTGTGAAATCGCTTGTCTCTTGCGCACACGCTGTCTCCCTGTCTGTCTCTCTTCCTGTCTCTCCTTTCTCTCGTTCATGCACATACACCCACACATGTTACCAAGCGGGCACACAAAAGAACGCAGAGACATGAGAGTGCACTCATACTTGTAAACTCATGGAGCTTGTAAACACTCTTCTCTTTCACCCTGCTCCCTCTCCACCTCGTTCCATTCTTCTTTCTGCTCTTTGTCTCGTTTGACAACCTGTTTTTTTTCTCTCTCCCTCCACTCTTTCCTCTGTCCATCTCTGCGGTGCCAGATGTCCGCTGTGCTGCCATGCCTAACTGCCTTCTGATCTCAAATGGGCATGCATCCAACCAGGCAACATGGCACCTGCTAAGGGGTGCTGAGAGCAGAGAAGCTGTGTGTCTGGTATATGGATACTCTACTGTGTGTGTGTGTGTGTGTATGTGCTTTTAAGTACAAGCTTTCCATTCCTGGCCAAGCACAAGGCCCTCCAAAAAAAAATCCCTGAACAAACATGAAAAATATCCTTGTAATCTAGAGAAATAGGTTCGATCCAAACTAAATAATCTGCCAACAGTGCAAAAATGACTCAAAAATAAGGCCATTACAAAACTCTGGGACCCCAAATATTGAGGCTGATGCAAGTATAGAAGTGTTAAGATTAATTATGAAAACTCAGTCTTTCTTTAAAATTGTTTTTTTTTTAATTCAACCTAATTTAGAAACGACGATGCCAAGAAACAAGAATTCTTGTCTTTCTATAGACACAATAATAAGGACCTTCACCTAGGTTACACAACCCCCCACCCACTCTTCACACAAGTACCTGAGCCACTATTAAGGCAAGCAAATTAGACTCGGGTTGAGTAATTTCAGCATTTGCATTTCTTTGTACTTTAAGCGTGAAAAAAATGTGCACAATATATGCAAGAGAGAAGACTTTGTTAAATGTGTTTCGGTGAAAAAGAGAAGACTACTGATTAGAACCAAAGGAAGGCAACCAATCATACTTCTTGCAGTCCTCACATAGTGTTTGCATAGCTGCTATACCCAGGAGTGTGGTTATGTTTTGGAGGAGGTGCAGTGCTTTGTAACCACTGCAGAGCCGATCCTGACCTCCCTGGGGCCTTTGGCTAAATTTTGCTCAGGGGCCCTCCTATCTGACCAGTGAGCCATGTTAACCATTTGCCATTTTCACACAGTCACACTTGACACCTCATTGCTTCCACAACAATCCCCGGTCCTTTTAAAATGTTTGCTCCACCTGTTAATCCTAAAATAAATTGACCTATGCAAAACAGAATGAGGATATAAGAATGAGTGAAATGCATTTGCCCACAACATCCTACAGTTAGGTTTTGCCACACAAGCATAAATATTGAGGCTACAGATGCTGTTTTTTGTCTCAAAAGAATGAAGTAAAAGCAGAACAGCTGTGTGAGTAACTTTGACTATACAATGAAGACATAACATAGCTAGTAATTTAATGTGACAAGCCAGCGAGACAATCAGATGCACTGCTCAGTGAAGTTAGTGAGACGGACCAGAGGAGGGAGCGCTGCAAGCTCACAGATCAACATTACATCAAACCTGGAGAGAGGAGGACACAGATTTACCTGATCGCTAATTCAGTTTCATGGTGTTATTTTTTAATATTCTCTCTTCTAATATCTGTAACCAGCAGGATAATTCTAAATATACCCCTCTTATAGTACATTCGTTGTAACCAGCTTTGACAAAAAGGAGTGGGGAAACGTAGTTTGCTAGTCCCTACCCAACGTTTAGGCCCACTGAGCTTTAAACCTTTGTGACATTGTGTATTTGTTCCTGTCAACCAGCTAAGGGCATAACCTGCTGAGTACAATACACATAGCCATTAGTTTAGAGCAGGCCAATGAAATACAAACTCCAGTGTTAAAACTAAGCTCATTTAGCTGGATTCAAGAATTTCAAATCAAGTACTTTGAAAGAAGACAAAGTAAATGAAAACATTACTAATTCAAAAAACTACCAATCAATTACAAAAGATAAATTAATCAGTAAAAAACAAGAACTTGCTCAGTTCAAAGGTCTCAATGTGTTGCCTGACCTGTAGTTTATTGTGGGTAATTTAGCATACATTAACATTAACAACTAACAGCAGTTAAGATGTTGTGTAATATTTATAATTCTGCCATTACAAAAACAAGACAGTGGTTATATTTTGATATTTGCAGGGAGCTGAGACAACCACAGTTTTTATAATGAGGCAGCCTGAGGTTTGATTTTTAGCGTGAGAGCACACATCCATGACAGGAGTTATTAAAGGAGGGAACAGTGTGTTTCGCTCTCTGTGATCATCTACATTGCCCCAGCTGCTTCCAGGATTTAAACTAGTCAAAAAATTCATTCAGAAACACATAAATGGAGGCAATAATTCAGTTTTCATTGCTTTACTTTGGCTGTTGTCAACTGAGAGAGAACATTTAATCCAAAAGCTGAGACTCTTCATTCTGAAGGAGTTCTGGATTTTTATTCCAACTATAAAAATAAGACAAACTTGGAGCACAGAGCACACTGCAGTTTCAGCTTCCAGTCCGGGATACTTTGATAAGAAGTGCTGTAGCTGTTGAAAGAATTAAACGTGTGACCCTGTGGTCATCAATCTCTCCTGACCACCGGGACAGTGGAGCTCAGTGATCCAATACAAGGTTTAGCCAATATTACAGTAGGAATCATGTCCATAGAAGGCTGTGAATCAGGATTTTTAGGGCAACAGCTGTGAATCTTCTCTAATGGAAAGAAATTGGCCTATTTACAAACGGCTTTTAGAACCGAGTCAAACAATCTCAACTACACAAACTACTCATATTTGTTTTATTAATCACTATATTAATGTTTTGCATATGCACATTTAGTTACTGAGCTCAAAGTTGAGACTGGTATCCCCCCCTTCGAAAAACAAGCAATACACAAAAAAAAATCCCAAACAGCATACAACATATACTTATATAAAGACAGTATAATGATTGCATGGTTTAAATTGAGTGTTCATGCTGTAATGTTTTTCTTTCAGACCATCTGAAGCATCATGTCTGCATTGTTGAGTTGTTTGTTATGTGTGATACCCTGATTGGCACCCTGGTCAAAGGAGCCATCAAACAAGTCAAACGACTGCCATATTTCTCAGCCTGGAACGGAGTTGTGTGTTTCTTAAAACTGATATTTTAAAAGGGCAGCTAGTCAGCATTCAGCTGCATCTGACATTTTCTATGCATTCCATTTCTAAGAGTGTTACTGTCCAAAAATATCCCCAAAAGAATGCGCATAATGTGAGTTGGGTACAGTGCATAAGTGATGTAATAAATGTTAATGTAATGTATCATTATGATAAAGATCAGATGAGGAAAGTTTTGGCCATGGAGGGAAAATATTCGTTGTTTAGGGTTTTTATTAATTTATTATTGTATTAGATTGCATTGTGATTTCATCATGAATTAGAGGACCAGTGAATGCAGTTGGGTGTTCTCTCTATTCCTTAAAACTGGGAGCGTGCCAACAGCCCTGTGAGAAAGCAGAACTTTAGACAAGCTGCAGATGCCCTGAAAGCAGCTTTTACAAAAAAACACTTTTGAAAAGCTGTGTTTTTAACGTCAGAATGCGATTGAGAGAAAGACGAGCAGCCTCTCTGTTTTCTCAGATCACGGCACACACATTAGAGGCATCTCTGGGAGAGTTATAGCTCTCTCCACATCATCAGCTTCTAATTGGCTGTGCCTTTATAAAAAATGTGTGCCCTAAAGACTAAAGCATCAAACACCTCATGTCTGCTATGTTTTTTCTTACCTCAGTTAAAAGATGAGACAACCCTGAGTGCATCAATGCACCTTGTCAGGTAAGCTCGAGGACTTAAAGACAATCAGGATGTTTATTCCACACTTTGATGTACTGTGATGCTGGAAAAAGGGCAGCATCTTCATTGAAACTAAAACCAAAGATGAATAAAAAAAAGATTAATACACTAAACTTTATGACTGTAGAATATTATTTCCTGTGAGTCATTTGGAGCTTAGCAATAGTTTAGAGAAGGCTTTTCCAAACACAGGGACCCATTTCTATTGGGTTGCCAATTTGTAAAGTAAAATCTATACCAGCTTATTTCTTTTCTTGCTACAGAGTGCCCTGACCTCCCCACACACCGCCCCACACTCCCACACCCCCACTCTCCCCAGCCCAATACGTATGAGAATATATTTGCTCTGACTCCTGATTCCCTCACTCTCAATTGCTTGCATAATAATGAAGCAAAAATTCAATTGAGATTTATGACTGTTGGCCTCGCCAAAGCCTTTTTAAATGCAGAGAAGAGGCTTCAGTGTAAACTCTGTGTGGGGGGGGTGGGGGCTGCGCAGTAACAAGAGCTTCAAGATGAACATAGCTGAAACAAATCCAAGAAAAGCGTCCTCAGCATCATTACAAGTCAAAAGATTTTCTCTGTTGGAAGAGGAGATTTTCAAGAAGAAGTGGTTTCACTGGTAAAGCGAGCCAGTCATGTGTTTGGTTGTGGAGCATTTTAAACTGTTTGTTTCACATGTCTTTTATTTGGTGACAAGTTTGTTGCTGGCTAACATAACTTGTCAGAATAGCCACAATTGCTGTCACCTAAAACTCCCACATTCAGTCTCCAACTCTTTGACTTGTGCCTCTTGTGAGTAAGACAGCCAAGTGCTTTCATTCAACATTTCATTGTTTTCATGGTGAAAGTCAGCAATGTGTGTGCGTACAAAGTGTGTTAAGTCAAGTGTGTATGTGTATCAGTTTCCAGGCCAAACGAATGTCAGAAATTGTGTGTGTGGTGACAAGTGAGAGTGGCGATTTTTAATTGGATCCTCTCAGTCCTCTCCGAGGCAAATCATAGTGTAAGTTTGTTATGAGAAGGTGACAGACTCAGCAAATCTAATTATTACTATAATGTGTGTTAAAGTGCTTTTTTTTATCTAGCTGCACCCACAATCTCTCCCTTACCTACTTTTGATTGTTTTAGCTGCCAGAACTTAATCAACCATCACCATAGTTCATTTGCAATAACTGTAAACATACCATGAATCATACTGTAGTAACTATGCTCGGAAAGAGTAGGGATAAATCATAAACAAAATGCTGGCACGTCTGACAAAAAGTCTTTATCAGCACAGTTCACTGCAAGATTGTGCCATGAAAACAGCTGCTCTATACATGCAGTCTTCATCTGATGAAGGAAAATATCCTCCTTGATGCCAAAAAGAAAATAATAGAGTTCTGAAATGAGAAGCTTACTAACAAAAAGTGTTAAGTATAATCTTAACCAATCAACATTTATTTCATAATCTTCCAATATGTGATCAGTAGATGCTTTCGTTCTAAAGCTCAGAAGTTTGTTCCCATCTCCATCTCCTGTCCTTTGAAATTCAAAGGTGTGGGAGCTCCTGGCTTTATCCTGTCGTCCTTCTCTCGGACCTTTGCCTGTACCTCTATTTGTCACTGTGTTATCTCCTGGCAGCTGCCCTTTTCACTCTCATCCTCCCATTCATCAAGTCCCCCTTCTTCTAGTTCTTCTAAAACTTGATCACACCTCTCTCAACAACTCTCTTTGTCTCCCTATCACCTGTTCAGACTCCCGCTGTCATTTACTGTGACTCCGCCGTCACCCCAAGAGCAGTGGCACAGAAAAGGCCGGCTAACCGACTTAAAGACCCCGGAGTCCCCATCGTCCCAGGGATTAGACCTCATTTGCATAAATCTGCATAACCTCGTTAAAGGCAGAGGAAGGCGCTGTACACACTGTACCCTAAGATACTTTAGAGCGAAACAGCCCATTAAGGATTGCGGTGATTATGGGATTATCACTCTTAACGACTGTTGGGGAACTGGACGGCTGTGTACACTCTGAAAAGTGCTACGTTGCATGACTGAATTCCAAACTGCATGAAAGAGGGGAATCCAAAGCTTTGAATTCGTTGACCTTTGGATTTGATTTGTGTGGGATTCGTTCCTGAACATGTTTTTTTATTTCTTTTTAAAATATTTCACTAATAATAACCCACAGTAGAGATAATTTGGGTGCATTTAACAGTGGATTAGGGATATAAACATGGTGGGCAATTTGTTCTAATGAATAGAACCTGTTTTATCTTATGATGCTTTATGCTACAGTCATAAAGTGTCAAGTGACCTGCACTTTTTATGTAACCACTTCACCAGAATCGCAGAGTAAAATTTTTTTCTGGGCAGACCGCGTAAGGAAAGGAGCATTTCTATTAGTCAGCAACCATGTCTGTATGGATTACAGTTAACAATGTTTAACTATCTGCATTTATTTGTCAAATGTTGAAGGAGAACTGATGCTTTGTGATGGTTGCTTTTTGGCACAAAACCAGGAACTGAATGCTTTTACAAGTAAGAGTCAGCCTCTAGTTTAACCAGTGATAGACTAGGATCAAAATCAGCCTGGGCATGTTTGACATTCAGCAGCTCCATTTCCAAACTGAACTGTAACCTTATTTCTGTCAAACTCTATTGAACTGGAAATCCTCAAACTACAGAGCACTGGGGCAGGAAATCCTGTGAAATCACCCAACCAAGAACTTGTGCCATCACTGAACAGATAAATCGGTGTCAGGAACAAGGCTAGACAGGCAACAGTAGCCAAAACATGTTTCTGCTGCCTTGAAACATCCTAAGAAGAGAAGGAGCAGTGATGTTCTTAATTGCAAAAAAAAGATTGTCTCATTGGATGAGGTGGTGCACAACACATTCAAGTACCAGACTAAAAAAGCTGACTAACAACATACACTGTACTTAAAAAGTCGGCTTCAGGATTGTTTTGTGAGTTACCATATCTTATCTGTAAGCATCAAGGCCTTAGAATTATCTTAAGACATTCTGTGCATGAGTGTAATAAACCTTATTATAGTGTCTTTCCACCGACAGTCAGATGCTTGCAAAGAGGACATCAGAGGAAAAAGTATTGGGACATTTTTCCAAGTAACATAAAAGAGCTTAGAGTATTTTGGGGTGATGATTAAATCATTACAAACAAATAAGTAAGAATGTTTGTGCATCTTCATTCATCTGTTTTATTTTTGCATTAAGGCCCAAGCAGCTTTCAGCTGTTATCCCTCAGGGTGTCTGTAAGCCAAAAAAATAAGCCACATAAGCAGATCTAAACTATTTTCATTTCTTCTGTCGTTTTTGTGTGCACAACTTACGACAGACAAAAAAGAGAACAATTGTAAACATCATGGTTTAAACATTTGGTTAAACACCGCAATGTATAAACTTCATTATTTGATTATAACCTGACATTTTAAAAATATGTCTGCTTTAAGAAAAAATATTTAAATCCAGTAATACCTTAGTCTTATCATAGTATTATGATAACAGAAAGCATCAAAACAACTGAGAAACATTACGAAGCACCTCTGTGGTTTGAGTGCAGCTATAATCTAAAAGTTAAACCCTGACTCTTAGTAAGATAAGCCGTGAAGTATTTGTTATATTCATTCTAATATAGCTCTGTATCCCTGCATAGAGTTGCCAGAATGTGTGCTGTGTATCTCCCATGTGCTGACACAGATGACAATATGCAGGCAGGTATTTTTGTCAACACTTTCATTTTTCAGTAAAGAAATGAAAGCGCACTGGTGGAAGTGTATTATTTATACACACTGTTTAAAGATTGCTCCAAACTGAAACTCTGTGTGGACTGAAATAAATGCTTGGGCTGTCAAAACATGACAGGACCCCCCCATCCTTCTGTCATTTCTCTCACACTGATGACATCAGCACTTCTCCAGCAGTGTCCACTTTTATTTTGCCAACAGAGTGTCCAGCCAGCATCTCCAATGGAACGGAAATACAAGTACACTTTGGAAAGACATGTTGTGCTGTGGCAGCATTTTCATTTTGGGTAAATACTGCACTGCTTTTGCAAACACATTTAATCATTTCTCTGGCAGTGTGTGAGGGAGCTGGGAGTATTGTTAGACTGACTGGGTGATCAGGAGGATCCTGACTCAGACAGCAGTGTTTCCCACCTGTGAGCTGATAGCTGGAGGCTGGACTGGTTCACAGCCACTATACTGTTGAATGTGCTATCATTACAGCATGGCCCATATGGCAGAGGAGCCTATAAAGCTGGGACTGTAAAGGCAAAAAATAAAAATACATAATACCAAGGTTTAAGGTTTAAGCCACAATTTATTTCTATCTTTTTGCTTTTTCCAACAGATCTAAAAATCATCAGCTTTTGTTGACCATGCTAGCGACCGTTTTGCAGTAAATTCTGGACTCTAAAATTGATTTTGGGATTTTTCATGCATGTTAGTGCGGTCAGAGATCATTTTCACTTCAAAACACCACTTTAAAAGGTTTACATGTTAGTGCGCATGTAGCTGCAGGTTACATCTTTTTGTTTAAGAGTTGGAAACTTACATAAATGCAGTGTGTGAATGTCCTGAGGTGAAGCCTTTTGCTTACAAATGACAAATGTATTTTCACGTTATTAGGAGCCTGAAGATAAAAAATGCTTTACTTATAGTAATGTCTTTTTATTTTCTCTCAGATGGTACATTTATTGGTCTGATAGCTGCTAGAAAATACTGCTTAGCTGGAAACATCCCCTCGCAAATGTGTGACTCAATGAACTGTGTTATTCCTTGCCTCCTTCTCTGGAAATGTCTACAGCTCGGAGCCAGGAAAAAAACAGACTACGGCTATTTTCAGACCAAATCAGGCAGTATGGTGATAAGTGCAGTGTTGTGGGAGTGTCAAAACTGGGAGAGTATCAGCGTTGTGGTGCTACAATGCTACAGGTTTCTTCCCGAGGGCTTCTTCAGATTTGATCGCAGACATGATCAGCCACCGCGTCATGACATCTAGTTATCTCTCTTCAAAAGCTGATTCTGTTTAAACTCTTTTGTCCCAAGGCTGCAGACCATTTTACATGCTTTTATCTGTAGCTTAAAGTTTGGAAACAGCCTATTTAGCTGCCTCAGCAAATAACTATCAATGGGCTCCAGGTAGTATAGAACTCTGCTGCAGGTCTTTCAACTAAAATGAAGAGAAACGCTCAAATCATGTCTGTTTTTGCCTCCTTGCTCACAGTACAGCTTAGAATTAATTATAAGACCTTAATTTTGACTTTTAAGCTCTTCAAGACTTTTCTCCATGTTTTTTATCTGACCTTTTAGTTGCATATGAGCCAACGGTAGCTTATGATCCTCAGGCAGAGGTCTTTTATCTGTTCACGAGGTGACAAGAGTTGACAAAGCATTTGCATTCATCAGAGCCTCAAAGCCATGAAACAAGCTGCCTGAGGAAATCAGGTCAGCATGATCAGTTACCTCTTTGAGTCTCTTCAGAAGCTGTTTCTTGATTCACCTGACTCTTACTGACTGCCCTTTTTATTTCCCTTGTTTTGACGTAATGTCTCTTTAATGGTTTTATTTGTTCTATTAGATTTTCTTATTTATGGTTATTTCATTGGTTGTATTTAGTTATTGAATGACTTGTTTGATCACCTGAAATTTGTTACTATGTCTGTTTGCTGTGTGAAGCAACTTGTAATGTGAGTTTAGAAAAGAGCTCTATAAATAAAGTTAGTATTATAAAGTTATTAAAACTCTTGGTT
>JAPZDY010000013.1:18814898-18832495 GCA_029783645.1 Ctenochaetus hawaiiensis | reverse complement strand
TGAGCTTGCAGCTGCATCTGTGTACATCTCCACACTCCTTTCTGGGCCAGTGGACACAAAGAGTGGATGATGAGAATCTTGCCCTGATTGACACTGCTTAAACAACAGGGACTACCAGAAGCATCCCAGTGAGACTCTCCTATGTGCCTTGACTGGCAGAACATCGAAACAGAGCGCTCAAATCACCAGTTCAAAAACCATCCAGCACTTTCACATCTCCTAAGATCTTAAGGATGGCTTCTTGGATCTTAAGTTGTTGAAGGGAAGACTGATGTGGTGTTCAACATCACAAACACATGGTGGGAACAATACTCTTGACTTTGAGCATGAATAACAATGCACAAGCTTGTAAATGTCCTTGATGCAAAACAGTTAGTAAAAAGCCCCTTTCTCCCCTTATTTCCTCTCTGCTTTTATCTCTTGATCTTTCCAGTAGACACATAATGACAAGGAAATAATCTTCAAATAAATATGGTACAAATGTGTTTCAGCTTAGGTTTGTATGTGTGTATGGACTTCTCCAGTTAGAGTTGATTTGCCCCCAGTAAAGAAAACCCACACTCACAACATATAGAATTTAGTTCCTTATTCAAAAAAGCAAATTTGTTGATCCAATATTCTCTAAATCAAAGTCTGTTTAAATATGGGATGCTGTTATCCAAATGAATCTTGGCTATTGGCTTTGTTTTAAACCGTCACTCACATACAAACACTGCGATAAAGCCTGTATATATCTGTGATTATTAATTAAGTATCTGTAGGCTGCTTCAGATTTGTGATGCTACAGAAAGCTGGAAGTACTCAGTATTCATGTTTTTGGACACTGCTGGCTGGTCTGTGATACAGTCTAACATATACTGCAAAGGGTCTTACATTCAGTCTGAATTTAATGTGAGCATCAGCTCTCTGTGTGTTTGAGAATTTAACATGTGTCAAATTTTCTGTTTCCATGGCGATTGCACAGTTAGAAATGGGTAGATACAAAAAAAAAATCTCTTCAGCCTGTCAGTGTAACCCCACCAGTCACATATAGGTTTTTTTCCTTTAATTTCTCTTCTTCTTTCAACATTCGTCTCTCAACATTCTTCTCTCCTTCATCCTTCCTTCCTGTTTTTTTCTACATTCTTCCCTCCCTCTCTTTGTTCTTCTTAATCTCACACTCTCCCTCTCTTTATCTTTCTGTCTCTGTAGCTAGCAGGCACAGAGCTGGTGTGTTGACTTGTGCTTCTAACACATGGGCTTCCCTCCTTATCCGCCTACGCAGCGTACTCAAGGAGATTCCAAGCACATACACTCACTCGCACGTACACACTCGCTCACACACACAAACACAAGGCATGCACACACACAAACTGGCAGACTGCAAAGCCCCCAAGGTCTGGTCTTAGTGAATTATTCAGTCTGCGTTGGTGGGTCTGTGCGAACATGTGCGTGCCTCTAAGATCTTATATGTGTGTGTGCGTGCATTTGGATGTGTGGTTGTCTCATGAATGTGTGTGTTTGTGTGTGTCAGTGGGAATATAAAATGGTGTTTTCCTCCTGAGCAGCAGCAGCTTGTCTTTAATCAGCCTCTCCATCAGCTCCCTCCTCTTTGGCTTCAAAAGCTCATTAGAAGGAAATTGCAGAGAGAAAGCAAGATGTGGTCAGTGATGTCACTCAAAGCAGAGACTGCCTAGGGGTGGGAGGCACCGGACATTGTGGCACAAGGGGTCAGATTTATTATATTGCCATCCATAGTTCTCTACAATGATGGAGTATCTTGTGAAGTTGCAATGGGAGTATCCCACATCGAAACATAACGTGATCAGGACCTGATGTGATCAAACAGTGTTAATGTTCATTTGTGGACAGGTACAACCCCACTAACCCAGTTCAAAAGCAAATCCAGCCATTGAAAGTCTGATTATATTTAATATTTCATAACAATGGATATAATCATGCATTAGTTAGATTAATACAGATTCTTGGCCGTAGTTGAAGGAAGCTGGAGATCAGATCATTAAATAAACTAGCAGCAATTAAAGAGAAGCCCTCTGAGATACTGCACTTTTACCTCATGCTAATTCATTGTTACAAAAGAGGGATCCACTACATCTGAAATCCATCCAAACAATACTTTGTTACTTAATATTTGCTCCTGACATGTTAACTAACAACGTCCAGCAGCAATGAAGAGGAGGAGGTGAGGGTGTAGACAGTGTCATGATCCAACAGTTTTTAAACTGTAATCACAAGCTTTTCCCAAATGATACCATTTCATATTCAAATATTGTTGAAAAATAGTATGTTAGTTTTTTTTTTTTCATTTTTTGTGACTGTACTGCATAAATATAGTACAATCTGAACATGGTAACACCTGTTTCCTTGATTCAAGGCATATTTATTAGAAATTAAGAGGGTTATGTGAACCCACTGCTAGGAACACACAAACTGTTTAATATTTACTGAGTAATATGGCCTGATGAAATAAATGTTTATACATTGGCTAAGTGGACAGTGAGCAACTGGTTCTGGCCAGTTTGTCTTGATTGGCAGACAAAGACTGTGACAACAAAGGGTGCTATAAAATAGGTCATAGAGTGGTCATTGGGAGAAATGACACAAGGAAAGAAACAAAGATCTGGTGAAACAAACATTTCAAGATAAAAACCACTGAAATTTAATATGACATGCAACATACATAGTTAAAATAAAAAGAAGCAGGATGAAATATGATATATAATATTATTACAGTATTGGATGACTTCATATTTTCTTGATTGTATATTTTGTCTGTATTCATTTGTAAACTTAATACAACATGTTTTTCTTGTTTCATAGACTGACATATAACATTAAAAACGTACATACACCTCAGTGATAGAGTTTTAAACATTCACACATGCTGTTTTTCTCATTAACATCTACCATACCACTACATATGACAGTCAGAGGTTTATAAAACAGTATAAACACCTGCAGGTTACTGACAGAGGTCAAAAACAAATCAATAAAAGCTAATATCACTGAACACGAAATGACATTATAAAACACTTGGGTGTGCTCCAAACAAAATGGAGATATGCTGTAGTCGCTGTGAACAGCTGTCCACCATTACCCTTGTTTAATTTGAACGCATGCCCGCTGGTTCCAAATATTATCATCTCTTGCATTTTCTTCTCTGAATGCCTGCGGTGCTATATTACAGTGCCTCCACCCCCCACCTGGTAGAATAATGCCAGATTTACCTCATGGCTAGCAGTAGCCTGAATGAGACAGCACAAACCCGGAGACAGCTGCATTTTGTACTATATCCTCTGTCACACCACTTTTTTTTCTACTACCAGACTCTCACACTCTACTTCCACTTATATATGTAGTTTATTTTTTTCCTATTAGTGACACTCCTTCAGTGCATCTTTTCTTTCTTCTCTGTGTTCACTTTTTATTCTCCTAACCTTATTTCACCCAATGGTCAAATGTCATTCGTGTCATATGTACAGTATGTCCATAACAAGACTGTGTTATATATCAGCTTTATGTATGTGTTTGTCAGGTGAGTAACTACATTCATAAATGCCTCTTACTGTGCACTCTAAAGGACTCAGGAATTTAAAAGACTTACACAGCTTAAAAAAATCCCCATCGACTTGGTTATTTTGCCTTTATTGCTGACTAAAATCCACTTCCTCACAGGCTGAAAAAAGAAAAGTACAACAGACACCCATACCTACACACACACACACATGTCTCTGCCTTTGTATTACCTAGTGCTCATTGCAGCCAGACAAACCCATCAAGCTTTATGAGCCTCTGAGGGTTACTGCTGCCTCTAATTCATGGAGGCAGGCTATCAAGCGCATCCACACAGCCGATCTTCACTGTTTCCATGAATATCTGAACAGGACCTTCCACCGCTTTATGTCTCCCGTGAGAACAGCCTGTTGAATCCAAGTCGTGCAGCCTTGATAGATGATATGTCTGTTTTATGAAGGAAGGGGGAAAAGAATGTGATAATCTTGTGCTTAACGCGTGGCGAAATGGGCATCGGCACTTTCACTGCAGATCACTATTCTGATGGATGTTCATTTCATATTGGAGAAATGGGCAAACTCAGTTTTGATTCTGGTAGTATGACTTTGATTGATGGGTGTTTTTGGTGAGTTTGAGGAGGAAATGGGAAATTTGACTGGCTGAGGCAAACGTTGACTTGATCCATGTCAGGTAGCTCTGTTCAGTGTACATATTTAGGAAGGTGCATTTTTACTGCATTTGCTTCATTGTAGGTTGTAAGGCAGAGAAAAGAAAAAAAAGTCTAATATTTGGAGACACTGGTAGGCAGTGAAGGACATTTTTGGTTATTTTGAGTTTTCATCTCAAGCAACTCTAGTTTAATCATTGTCACTTTCAGTCAATTTATCAGATGTTAAAATATTTTTCATTTCAAATTGCTTCAATGTCACAATGTGCCAAAAATGCTGAAAATGACTCTGAAAGGCCAAGAAACACAAGTAGTTAGATGATAATGTGTTTAAGCTGCCACTTGTAAGGACATTAAAGTAATACTAATACTACTAAAACTACTAGTGAGAGTGTTTTAATGTTCTGAATACCTCATTGCACATCAAACTATTTTTGTGCAAAACTATTGAAAATATAATAGAACCAAAAACCTAATTTGTAATTCATAAGTCTATACTGTTTTTACAGACTGAATGGGTTAAAAATTGTGACTGGTGCAGCCGGTAACGTCCTCTGAGCAAAGCCAGAGAATTGTGTAGAAATTCATCTAAAGACACTTGTAAATATATTTACTAGGCCTTGTTTTCAGCCCGTGTGATTATGTACCTTCCCCTTGTTTCAGGCTCTTAGCAGTTTCTTTGATGAGTTAACTGCTAATATAAGTGACATGATCCACAGCTAAAGCTAAAATAATTGAAATAAACCTCAATTTTGTAATTAATCCTGATAAATGTACTGAGACTACTCTTGGTTTAAACAGAGAATATGAAAATCTTTGTAAATAGTCCCTCCATCTATAGCACCAGTTCCTTTTATTAAGTACCCACAAAGGATATATGTTTACCTACAAATGACTAAGCCCTCCAGAAGTCTTTGGATTTATGACTCTCTGCAGTCTCTTATGAGACCAGTGTTTACTGTCTGTTTCCTGTCAAAAGTGCTTTCTTTAAACTACAATCATTCCCTCACTGTGTTATTTTCCCAACCCTAACCAAGCTGATTTTATGCCTGCGCATAACTGAACATTGTCAAGAGGACCATTACAAGCAGTGTATTGTTTAAAGCTGATTACTTTTTAGAAAGTGAAGGTAAAGGAAGCCAAAGCTACTTGTTAAGGGGTGGAGAAGGTGTCTTTGTTGACCCAACTATCCCCTTGAACAAGGAAGGTCTCTCCCTGAAACACAGTTTTGAAATTTATAAGATTTATTAGATTAGATTTGCTTAAATATCACATACATATTTCTGTTTTATATTCAGCATCTTTTTCCAATTGTTCATAATAGACTGATGTTTACACGATGATTTGGGCTCATTTATAAATGTAGGCCAGTTTGTAAGTACTGATCCTCACCAGCATGCTGGGTGAGTGTATTGCCTCTGCTCTCCTTGACTCCTGTCTTGATTAAAAGCCTTTTATTTATCAACTCGCGTAGTACATGCTGTGTCTCTGTATTTTTAACACAGGGTCACACTGAGTTGTGTCTTGCTGCTTTCTCTCTTATTCCACTCCCTCCTTATTCTCTCCTCTCCTCTGTGTTCGATGCATCATCATCTGTTCTTTTAGAGATTTTGTGAGTGCCATGCTGCTCGGAGAGTAAACACAACACCCTCAGACACACACACTCACACAGAAGTGCACTCAATCCATATAATTATAACCCACATATCCCAGATGTGACTGAACAATAGAAACAGATCAAAAACAAAATTTTCCAGCATCCATAAATCATTTAGCTGCAAACACATTCAAACACAATAATAACTGTAATGGCTGACGGTTAATTAAAAAAATGGGGTGCACAAAGAGCTTGAGTTACACACAGGGGTCTTGAATATCATTGGGAAACAGGTGATTTTGAAAGAAATTAAGCGTGCAGAAATTTCTGAATAGCGTCTTCAGGGTCTTCAAGACTTATAAATCACTGGTTTAGTTTTTTGGGGGGGGCTTTTTGCATCAAACCTGCAAACGGCATGCAAGATATAATTTAAAGGGCACTATGACAGTCTACTCTCTTTCTTAATACAGGATAATTCCTGTTCAGGGACCGTTTCTTAATCAAGTCTAATGAAGAACACTTAGCAAGAAAGATTGCCTCAGTCTGAGGAGTTTGTTTTAATTTTCATTCATTTATTCATCATGAGGGCGTGCTTGATGCATTACCCTCTCCCAAAATCTTGCCAATGAGTAGAGGAAGACCCAGGCTGTGAATATATTTAGACATACTGTACTGTACTGAAGATAGGAGCTACAATTAAGGATATACAGGAAGAAATATTTTATGATTTGTGATTTGAAATATATTTTGAAGGTCTGACGGTTTTAGGCAAATGAGGCCTGATAATTAAATATTAGAAGCATATGTTCATCTCACTTTCTTCTTTAGTGAAATGCATAAGAGCATATTTTGGTTGGACTACATCTGAAAGTAAGTAACCTGTAATTCCAGTGAAGACGTTTTTAATGAAAACAAAAAAGCTGATGGACACAAAATAATGGACATAGTGTAGCATTTAGAAGCTAAAGGGTCAGATATTTTCCCTCAGGAGTTGATAAACAGAGACAAAAGAGGGACTAATATTTGCAAAGCAGGTACAAGCAAGACAGAACTTCAAATGAATCATAATACTGTTTTGTAACCGCTGGATATACTGAATTTTATATAAGTAAATGCTTCCTCACAAGTTTGGCATATCACCCCAATAGGTAATGAGTAATATGTCAATATTGTATCCACAACTTGTTTTCTTTACCATCAAGTGACCCAGTGCATGTTATATCAGGTATAAGACGTGTAGTTAACCATCATGGTGGAACTTGCTGTGGCTAGCTTTGCTAATATCAGCTTAGAAAGATACAAATGTTTTTTACGTTTTCTGAGAAGAAATGATGCGAAAGAGATGGGGAACGAGATGCAACTAAGGTCAGTGGCATGCACACTTTGTCTGCTAGCATCCCACAATGCAATGCATCATATTTTGTGGATGCCAAAACATTACACTGTCAGCTATGAAGCAGACTGATGTTGATAATAAAGTTTCTATAATGTTACCATACTGCTCATAACAAATGAACAGATACAACTATTGAGTGTCTCTTACATAGGGGGGAGTGATGACTAAATAACAGTGCTTTCAGACACAAACCCTCTCTGAAGTGCAGTGGTAGCCAACTACATGCCACGAAGAGTCAACAGTCAGCAGGTTTGAACTTCCAATCGATCGCCTCAGTGAGTTTTCAGATGAACTTTTTCTCTCTCACTGAAGGACTTTGGAGTTTCGTTCAGTGTCTGCCGACCCCTCGCCCTCAGCCCTGCAGTAGTGCCTCCTGTATGTGTAAATAAATTTAAGGGAGTTCAACAGTTTATTTATTTATCTATTTATTTATTTTTATTTCATGCTTTTGAAACATATTGTAACAAGTCTTGACAGATCATAGTGACTGGACTGTCAGCGAATTAAGCTTCCTGATCAATCCTCTTCAACCCTGCTGGTCCTACTGATTTACAGGGGCACAACCTGATGTTTTATGGCGTAGTACTTATAGTATTGTTCGTACATTTGCACAATTAATTATGCCAAGTTAAAGATTCATTCTAATTTATATTCAAATGAATTTATATACTTCCACTTGATATGCCGTTTCTGCTGCTCTATTCAGCACCTGTCTAGATTTACAGAATAAATGTGCTCACCTCTATAGAAAATGTCATAAGTTAGAGTAGCAATTAAAATAAACCGAGTTCAACCGCAAATCTTATTACTAAAACAGACAGTTGGCTCAGTCATTCCAGTGACACCCAGTCTGTTCCCTGTTTTGATGAGAGAGTCTGAACAACGCGAGCACACTGCAGGGATCATCCTTTACCTTTCACCAGCATTTTATAGTATACCCAGCTTCCCAGGAGCTGACACTGTGTTTTGGGTACATTGTGATCAAGGTCTGAAGCCTGACATACTGAGCAAGAGGCAATTACAGGAACAAAATCTCTCAGACTTCGCTGCAGCAGTGAGGTGCACTTCCTTTCTCACAGCCTGAAGTTGCTGAGGATTTATCACTGACAGCCTTTGTGAGGATCTCCAAACATGGAATGGAAATTATGAAAAAAAAGGAAAAAAGGCAGGCTGTTTTTTTTTTATACCCAGGCTGCATTAAGGACCTGCATGATGTATTCACTGCAATGATGATCTCGTGGCTGAAGCAAAGTTATTTCTGTCACTCAGAATACTTAATGGTCATGACTCCGTCCTTTTATCTTAGGCTCTTCCACAAAAACCCATTTCTGATTAACACCTCCCATATGCAATCTTCTGCTGAAAAATAGTTTTCTGTTTTTGCAAGAGTTTGTTCTCATTATAATTGACATATTTGGCTGGAAATGTGGTCTTGTTATTGGTTTTTCAAATGTGTTTCCAGAGCATCTGAACGACTGTTATCTTTGTTGAAAACTTCAGCAGACACAACCAGACAGAGCAGAACCTTTAGCAGAAATCCTGAATGTTCCCAAACTCCCTTATCTCTCACTTTTATGATTCATCTTTTCCAAAAAAGGGAAATAAAAAATATGGATTGGCTGTTATTGCCACTTCTGAGAGCTTTGCCTCTCTTTAACCTATAATGGCTTGAAACTTTTTGTAAAGCCTTCTGGAGGATGAGGTGTAGCTTGTTGTTGGACTTAGCCTCACATCTAACTGGCCTCCACACACAGTTTAGATTCACATCATAGTAATGGAATGAGATGTTGTGGGCAAAGCTCTGCATGTCACTGTGCTCAGAGCTTACATTCAGTTTGAATGCAGGCCTTGGACTTTATAAAAGCAGCCTTGACAGGTAATTTAAAATAACATTTGTCACAGGGGGGAAAAAAACTGTGTGTCAAGTGGTTAAAACTTGGATAGTGTAAATCAATAACACAAAATCTGCGAAAGATTGTTTGTATAGCATTACACATCTATTTACTTTAGAGGATAATCAGCAGCTTGCTTACATTTTCTCTCCATTTTTTGGGAACACATTGAGAACTTGAATGGAACGGTGTCCTCTTTCAGCAGGAAGTGCACAGAGAAAATTAGAGATAAACTACAAACCTTGTGAGGAAGTATCTGCTTGCCTGCCCAGCAAAAAACAATAAAGTTGTTTTTTAATTGTATTGCCCTTAATTCACTGTCACAGAGTAAAATACTTTGTCAGAGTCTGGGGAAAAGGGGACTGTGTTTTATGGCCGTCTCCAGTCCTCTCTATTTACTTGATGCAGGCTAATTGGTGAGAAATCTAGTTAGATTCTTCCTGTGCCCTCAATCCCTGGACAGATCCCTCCTCCTATATCCTCATTTGCCTTATCTTTTTTTCCGAATCTTCCCCCATTTATTATCTCGCTTCTGTTTAACTTGTTTCCATCCTTTATCCACCCCTTCCTCGATTTATCTCCTGTTTTTCTGTCATTCTTCCTTCCTTCTCACAGTCTTTCTGTGCAGCCATTTGGATCCATTTATTTATCCTCAACCAGCCTCCTGCTGCTTCTCACTTCACCCACCCCGTTCTGTTGACAGACAATCCTTCCCTCTACCCATCTATATGACTCTTTATTAGTGCAGTGTTCCTCACAATGGGCCCTGTATTGGGGGTGAAAGTAACAGGGAACATTTGGGCTCTTTGGAAGCTTAAGGCTGTTTAGTGGAGGGCATCTATCAGTCTGTCAGACTATCACTCTGATGCAGCACAGAGACACTCACACACAATCAGAGGCCTTCTGCTCATGCACACAGTTAAATTTTCCTGTGTGTTATCACAAGAAACACAAAGGACTCACCTCACACAAACCAGAGACTTACGGTTTGTTGACTCAATATTGCACCTAAAGAGTCAATGTGCTTGGTAAGGAAGTATTTGCAAGTGTGTTGCTGTGTGTGTGTGTTTGTTGAGTCACAACATCTCTAAGTGCATCATTCAGATCATCCATGCACTGACATTGAGCAGAGACCATGGAGCTAAATGGCTCCTTCTACAGTAAGTGGTTTAGAGACACACATAAGAGCTTGTGGGAGAGAGAGCGACTTAACCAAGGTTGCGGCTGCAGATTACACTTTTGACCACAATAGTTAATGCGTATGAAACCTGAGGTCACACACACACTTGGCGTTAAGGTGAACTGAAGTAGGGAAGACATTCATATCTAGACATGATACTAAACGACTCTAGTCATAATAGATGATCGACATTAAAACCAGTTTGTACAGTTGTGAATGACCTACAGTTTTGGCCTGTTGTACTCTACTGAATTTTTATTATTAGGGTTTTTTGTTGTTGTTGTTTCCATACTCCTTCTAAGTCTTTAATTCTATTTTGAAGAGTAGCTTTTATTTTAAAGTTAAAATGGCACCAGGAGGCCATAATTGCTTGAAAATGGCTCGAAAGTGTCGAAGTGTGAAAATAAGTCCTCCAAATGAGACATATGTATTTGATATTGTTTAGCATGAGGATGAAAAGGAGACAAGTTTTGTGAGTGTGATTTAATTCTGTGACAGAATAATTTTTCCATTTTTTTTTTGTAAAGGTTTACTTCATTTTAAAATAAGTCTTTGTAAAATAGCACCACTGCTAAATTAGCTAAATGCACAGATTGTTTTCATAGTCTCAAATGGGTGATGTAGTTAGCATTACTTGCTAACTTGGGCCTGTTAGACTAAGGGAATACCCATAAAACTACTGTTAATAATGTCTATACAGGCCCTTAATGAGTGGGTTAATTGTAGAGCAACAACAACACAAAGTCTATTTATAACACAGTGGTTTTTTTCCCCAAAATATATTACTGTAGACATTTTGGCTTTTCTAGCTAGAGAAGCACTGGTGTGTTACTGTTTATTTTAACTAAGGGTAGGTCTATTCTACTGAGATATCTCAGTAAGTTACACAGTTAGCTGACCCTGGCACTGGCAAGGCTTATTTAAAAGGTTGTATTATTGATTACACCTGTAGTTCTTGCTGAGAGAAACAAGGATATACACCAAATTACAGTCACATTACACCCAATTTTAAATTAGGGTAAACAATAATGACATATTTCTCCTAAAAGACTTACTATACTGTATTTAAAATTTTGACACCTTGCATTTATTGTTCAGTTGTTCCTCTGTCAACACTGATTCCATGTTTGTTCTGTTGTTTGTGAGGAAAAGTAAACTCTGATTATTCCATCCACAGGTCGTAAGTTCGTCATAGCCAATGCAAGAGTGGAGAACTGCGCCATCATCTTCTGCAACGATGGCTTCTGCCACATGTGTGGTTACTCACGTGCTGAGATCATGCAGAAGCCGTGCACGTGTAACTTCCTGTATGGACCAGACACCAAGCGACTTGCAATCGCCCAGATGGCTCAGGCCCTGCTCGGGTCGGAGGAGAGGAAAGTGGAGATCAACCTTTATCGCAAAGACGGTAGGAGACAAAAACTGCTTGTGTGAGTGATTTGAGGTTTGTTGGTATGGATGTAGGAGAGGATGTGTGCACCTGCTTTTGGCCTGTTGACTCGCACAGTGTCTGTAAGTGTTTGGGAAGGAAAGCGTGTGGGTTGTTTTACATAAAATTTGGAGCTAACAGTGATGTAGAATAGAAATAGAAATGTGAGATGGACTATATCAGAAAGGAGGTCAGCGTGAGATTTGTATTCGGAGAAGGAAATTTAAAAAATATGAAGACTTCAGGAGAGTTTATGGATAGAAGAGACTACAGAAGGTCCTTGTGTTTATGTATTTGAGTGGGAATGTGAAATTTAAAGGTGTTTGGTCATTTTTTTAAATCATAAAATGTTCCTGTCTGTCACTTGGCTCAAGTATCTGTTTATGTAGTCTGTATGCAACATTTGGCATCCTCCAGTTCTTGTTTATGTGCGAGCTGTTATGTGTGAGTGACCTGACTACTGTTTACGAATAAGTCCATGTTGTATTCTGTATCTCTTGCAACTTTTTTTGGTGCCAGAATTCTTGTTGTGATGAGCAAAGAAGTGCAGAAAATGCAGTATGGTGCAGTTGGTCTGCTTCCAGGTTGTATTAACAGAAGACTAATCTCTAAATGTGCTTAGATTATGACTGAATACCCTCAAAAAAGTAATTGAGTGTATTGTCTGAACATCCATATAAATGTCATATAATAGTTCAAATATAAGAGCAGCTTGTAACATTTTCAGTGGCAGCTTTTCTAATATGTGTCACCTGAATTGACCCTCGCAGTGAGATGCACTTTAGAGGAAAGTAAATGGGGGAAGCCCATCAGCGGCAGCAGTGTATTTATGTGTACACACATGCCAACTGGACCACGACCAAGTAACAAGACGCTGGTCATGGCAACCATGGAGCGCTTCCATGGTGATAAAGAGCTGCCATGCTAATAAAGTCAGCGACTCCCTGGATTACAGCCAAAGCATCAGCTGGACATTTTCCACCTGTGGACAGAGAAGAGAGCAACGGAGAGAGAGAAAGAGAAACTGACAGGAAAAAGAGGGCAAAATGACTGAGAGGGAGGAAAACAGCACACCTCTGAAAAGTGAAGACAAACCAATGGGTGAGAGGTGGGAGAAACAAAGGGTGAGATAGAGAAATGGCGACTGTCAGAGAGTGTGTTTGTCACGTAATCTGAAAGCGTTGTTGGTGGTGAGAGAAAGCAAGTTGAAAGAGGGACAGAGAAAAAGAGAGATGGCGCCAGCCGTCTCCTGATACTTCTGAGGAGTATACTTTGCTGATTCAACCCTCCCCTCTGCACATTTCACTTTCCACTGTTTATACTGGATAATGGACACATACCAGCATCTGCCACACAAAAGTACCTTGTAAAAAGCTACGACCCTGCATATAGAATTACAGAGCTGTTGATGTTTCTGCCCTACTGCCGTTGTTAACGAGAGGCCAGCATGCTTTAACAACACAGTTTAAAGGATTTGGAACCGACACTTAATTCCCGCAACAGTCTTACGCCAGCTGGTGGCTGTGAAGCTGCTGCTGGCCAATACAGTGCCGTAGATTATAGTCCCCTCTGCTCATATATGTGTTATTCTTATGTCTATGTTCCTCATCATGTGAGACCTTGACTGTACTCACTTGTGTCTATGCAGAGTTAGTTACCAGAGGGGTGTTTGCATATTTATAGACTAAAGGAAATCTGAGATGCAAACTTTCCTGAGGCAAACTGGATCTGTTATGCCACTAATTCAAAAACCAATCACAGTTAAAGAAATCTGCAGTTACAAAAAGTGAGAGTTTGCATGAGCACAACCACTAATTCTGTGTCAATCAAAAGCTTAGCTAGTAATACATACCATACTCTGTAAAAAGATGAACTACACTTTTATTCTGATGCATCTGCTGGTTGCTGATTTTGGTGCAAAGCAGACTCTCGACTGGATCAGGTTTTCACTTTGGTTCTAACACCGATGGCTGAATCTCCTCGATGCTTCCTTTACACCAGTTGTTAGCCGTCTTAATGCGCACTGATGCAAGCAGCACTGGTGGGCAAGGCACAAGGCCTGTGATTCATAGATTCAGGATTTCTAAATGTTGAAGGCAGAGTGGATATGATTGTATTTAAAGTTTGTGCTTATGATTTTGATTTTGAAAAAAACACAATGTTTCACAAAATCACAAGAGGACCTCTAAATGTGTCCTCACAAAAAAAAAATTATCCCACTGTAGTTTGGGGTTTTATGAGGGAAGTGATTCGTGTAATAAGGTAATGTAATGGTCTTTCTCAGAGCTCAGATAAAACTGATTAAATATCCATAAAATTGACAAATTGACAAGAGCCACCCCAGACACAGCCCATTCACCCTGCTGCCTTCAGGAAAGAGCTGTGAAGGACACCTTTTATCCCAAAGCCAAGAGTTTTCTCAAGTTATTCTTGGTACTTAAATGTAGACGGTATTTTTTATTTTCATTAACTTAATATTTTTTAATTATGATCACTTAATTTTATGGTTTAGTAGTAGCATAACTGCAGTCTTACAGTGTAAACTCGAATGATACAGCATCTCAAAGGCAACGATCACTTGTCATAAGCTTTCTGTGGACACTTTTTCTTGCAGCTTCCCAAAACAAAGACATGAGTTTGATTTACTTCCACTGTGGACAAGTTAACAGCATCTCTCCTGTCGCCAGCTTTGAGCTCCTGCTTTGTTTGCCCAGAGATATGTTTAACTGGATTGAGAGGAGGATTAGAAATCGCAGTTGCTCCAATGATCACATTGGGCAGCATCCATTTGAGAATCTACTCATCTGAATGCATGAATGTGATAACTGGTTGTTGGGTAAATTATGTAGATAGAAATGTGTATTATCATTAAATGTTGTTGACAGACGGTCCTTCGAACAAAGAAGAGTGAGTCTTGTAGTGGACAGCAGTAACACCCAGTGAGGAGTTTGACAGCTCAATGGACGACATAAAATGTGATGTGACATTTTTTTCTTACAAGTCTATTGGTTGATAGCAAAAGGACACTTTCTGATTGTTTCATCACACTAGTACAACGCCGTACACTTGAGCAACTTTAAACCCATGGTTGGGTTTGTCCCATGTTGTTACTGAGAGTTCAGTGCAAAGGAATGAGAAGCTCTGTTGCTGGTTTTATGTTTACCTGCAGTCTAATTGAAATTTTCTGCTCTCTTGGTTAAAACGACATCTGGAATTAGAAACAAGTATTTACTGTGGCCTTTAGCTGTAACTATGAAACAAAAGAAGATAAAAGGTTGATTTCAAACCCTCTTATGCTCACAGCAGCAAAACAAGTTGAAAAGCGATAAGTGTCTGTCATGGCACTTAAGAGAATAATTTGGTTTTAGTGAAGGCTTGCATTCTCCCAGCACCTTCTAATCTCATAAATTGCCAACAGGATCCCACAAAATACCCTACAGTACTGTGTCCTCTGCATCGGCATGGTAGGAAGTAATGAGTGCTGAGAGGATGGAAGAGAAGTAAAGGCTTTTATCTTCTCTGCCAATGTGATTGAGCTCAGCTGATGATACATAGATGTATAGTATACACACACACACACACACACACACATGCATTGCACCTACACACAAGATGTATCCTTCTCTATGAATGGAGAGTTGTGTTTGTCATGTTGCCATGGAGTTTGTTGAGGGGCCCACACCATGTTGTCACAGTAACCAAGGGCCACTCATATGACAGGGTTAAAAAAAACGTGTTTAACACTCATCCTCCACTGGAAGCATCGTGTTTCTGTCAACAACACTGTTTTTAGTTTCTACCATTAGTCTAGTGCGTGTAAGTAGAGATATAATGTATTCTAACTTATATGTTAAACTGGAGGATTTGGAGTTGTTATTTTAGATCATATCTTTTTTTTGCTTAAATGACATCCTCTGGCATTCACTGCCATTCTCCATGATGACCCACAGCTTGCTTTGGTCGGTAAAGCCCTTATTGATTTGTACTCAATTAAAAGTAGTAAATTAATAAAAAATTGGGCCCGGGAAGGTTGTTTATCTATGTGTTTATCTTGAGGGCAGGTGTGACCCTGGTGACTCCTTTCTCTTTATCATAGTCACACACGCTCAAGCTCACAAAGACACAAACACAGAGTCTTAGGTAACCCCAGCGGGCCATCTTCGAGCCATCAGAGAGCCACAGATCGAACACCGACGACACGCCTCATCCATAATGCACGCAGAGAGGAAACACTATGCCACCTCCTCTTGTCCCCTTTGCCTCCTTGCTCCTGTTCCTTGTTCTTTCTTCCTCTCGCAAAAACAAAGAAGTTAAAAAAAAAGAATAGCCTTTTCTTTGATTTGGAGAGCAACCTAAGCAAAGAGTGTGTGTTGCATGTGTTTACTGCAGGGACATCGTGTTGCCATGACCTACACATGCATCCATACACACAAAGCACATGCATGCATGAACACATAGCACACACACACACACGATGTGCACACACAGGCTTCATCTGAGCCCATTTATCTAGTGCCAAGCTTAGGCATGAGCCTTCACGATGATGGATCTCCCTTCTCGCTCTTGTGTTCAATTGTCCGACTCCGATTGCTCACCAGCTTAATCAATCATGCACTCCAGGTGAAATGCAATAGGAAACATGCACATACACAGTGAGCATGTAGAGGTTCTGACACAGAATGGGCCACCGCTCCAGTTGGGTTTTACCTGTAAGGCTTGAACTGGTTCACTGACTGACAGTAAAAGAATCTGCACTCTTTCTGGATCATTCTTTGTCACTGTTAGTCTGTCAGATAATCCATTCTGCAGTGTTAATGCATATCGCTCATAAACCAGAGTTTTTGAGAAACACTGCTCTCACAAGGTTTTTGTATTCTGTCCACACTTCTGTTCATTGGCATGCTCCCTCTCATCCACAAGAGCTCTCCCTCTCCCTCTCTCTCTCTCTGTCTCTGAGTACAGTATGTTCAAACATTATTAAATTTATACTCTGCCAAACCTCCATTTTTACAGCAAGCTGTAGTTGCAGAATCCATTGATAATAATGTGCTGTAACCAAACCACACAACTGATGAACACATCACATATTCATACATTACAAGGAATCTATGAATGATCTCATACATGCCACAACAAACAGATAAAAAACAAAGGAAAGCATGTTACCCACCAATGATACTTGTGTACTACACATATGGCCTGTATCACAAAAAGAAAAGGGGAAAACACTACAGTATTAAAACTAAGTAAATTCATCAGAACGCTCACGGCCAAATTGCCTATTAAGTTACTCAATGACATTTGCTAAAAAGCAATGTTTGAAGGTTGAAAATTAGTCTTATGTAAAGCTAATCTGTTTTAGGGAATATGTTCCAGTCTAGCTCAGTGAATCACTCAAAAACACAAAATCTGTCAGCAAGTAAGTTTTTCAATGCAGAGCAGGTTTATAACAACTACCAAACTTTTCCTCACTGCGCTTTCCTCACTGTGGTCATTTACAGTGTTGCATGCAAATTTATTAATGTCACACCATATTGCACCCAGGTAATGTAAGAATAATGATGAATGCTCTCTATGGCTTTTTCACAAAATTTTTAAAAATTCCAGTCAGTGGCTGAATATGTTGCTCTGCTCAGGCAAAGGGCAGGCATATTGACATATATTGAAATTTTATTGAAAATGGCAGAAGGAGAGCTTCTAACTAGCTGTTAGCACCTGCACCAGCAGTTTATCTTACCCCTATATATATGTGTGTGTGTGTGTGTGTGTGTGTGTGTGTGTGTGTGTGTGTGTGTGTGTGTATATATATATATATATGTATATATATATATATACTGTAATTTCCAGACTATAAGCCGCTACTTTTTTCACAGGCTTTGAACCCTGCTGCTTAAACAGTGATGCGGCTAATTTATGGATGAAA
>JAPZDY010000013.1:18801482-18814798 GCA_029783645.1 Ctenochaetus hawaiiensis | reverse complement strand
TTACAGGCACTGTTTGGAAAAATACATTTATTTCATTAAAAGTTCAAAAAATCTTTCTGTGTTCTATTGTTCTGTGTAAATATCCCATGTTACAACGTGAACATCTGCGGCTTATAGACAAGTGCGGCCTATATATGCACAAAATCTTTTTTCTTTTTAAATTTAGTGGGTGCGGCTTATATTCAGGTGCGCTCAATAGTCCGGAAATTACAGTACATTTTGTTCATTCAGTTTGATTGGTTGCTACATTTTCAAGCCAAGACAATAAGCAATTAAAAAAACTGAACAATGCAGGCTTGCTCGCTTTCAACAACAAAATTATATTTAGAGAGAGCCTGCTGTATAAACCACAAGGCAGTGTTGTTAGATAATGATCACGGGATCATGGCAATATTTATTGGACTTGAATTATTTAGGTTTGATTTTGTGTACCAACTCAAAGTTAGTGGAGGTCTCCACTCCTTTAACACCGAGCCAGTGTGTTTTCCATGTTTTAATTGCAGAAGCTGTATTTGTTGGTGGTGGCGTTGACCCAACAGCACAGGGTTCTGGTTTCTTTCTTTCAGTAACAGTTGGAGCTTTTTTTAATGAGGTACTTGTTCATTGCTGCACCCAAGTTCACTTCAGGTGCAGGATTTCCTCGCCTCTGCTGCCAGGTATTGTACCAGTAGTTCATAGTAACATACAGTTACCTGTGCACTTAATGTGAGCAACAGCAGTGTTTCTGTAAGTGTTTTAGAGACAGCAAAGGAAATTAAATGAATATGAATTAAAATGAAGTGCCTGTGTAGGACCAGGATCGTGGCCTGAACTGCTGATTTGAATTTTAGTTTAAAATCTTGGCAGCAAGTTTTTCTTTTTTTTTCTTTTTCTTCTTTTTTTCTTCTCTGCATTTGTGAGTTTTCTTTGGGCACTCTTGCCTTTGCCCCCTGCTATTTTTATGCACTGAGGGTTGAATGAATTCAAGTTTAATGTACCAACGCCACAAGTTCACAGTAAATGAATGTCCTAAAGTAATTTAGCTGGATACAGTATGGAGGCAAAAGTATTTTCAGTTTTGGAGTTACAGACACTTAACATCAGTGTGCCTTGTGCTCACCTTCAGACAGAGATGAAAGTAACCAGGTAGAAGCAGTGATCGATTATTGTAGTGACTTTACAGATCAAAGACTGAGACAACTGAGATCGAGACAGAATTTTTACCAAATTCTGTGTTATTAAGTTCTTTGTTTGGCATTCTTGTATCTTTCTCTCCTCAGCCTGTCTTTTTATGTTTTGATGTTTTTCTCTCTCACTTCTTTCCTCTTGGCTCTAGTTGCTAAGCGTCCGTATCTCCAGCTCTTCCTCTCTTATGTTTCACTGACAGTCTCCTTAACTTTCTCACAACCCTTTTCTTTCTGTCTCTCTCTCCTCCAACAGGTAAGAGAGACTCTTTCTGGTCATCAGCCTGTAACCATGTGACAGAATTGGTGCTCATAAAGTTACCTGTATAGCAGAGCACAGCTGGATCAATTCAAAGATGTCACTGCTGTTAGTGTTTAGCTGCTGGAGCAGGTCGAAAATCCATTTGGAGAGATGGCTGTTTGACAGCTTCTTTCTGTAACAGCAGAGTTAAGACAGGTGTTATAAAATCATTTAATACAGAAAAAAAAATCATGTGTTCAAATTAATGTAATCTTGTCAAGAACACTGAGATCAAACATCAGTGTCAATACATAGCACAATGGAGCTGAGTGAAACGACAGGTAAAAGTGCCTAAACTTTTACTGGTCTATTATTCTATTATTCCATTGTATTAGCCAATCTTGGGACCAACACAGTTTTACCGATATGGTAACCAACTTAGTGTAGCCATTTATTATTGATAATAATAATAATAATCTTTTTGTGGCCCTTGTACTATTTTTCATTCCATTTAATTTCTTTAATGCCTCTGAAAGTTTTTTAATATCTGAAATGTAGCCAGACAATGAGACAAATATGGTCAGACTCATATCTGCATGATGAAATATGGCCTGACCACACCAAAGGTTTTCTTAGTCAAACAGTAGTCTTGGCACATTTGTGGTATAAGTTTAACTACTTAAATCTATTTTTCATGGTGTCAGAAAATGGTTTAAGTTGCAGGGCTGAGACTGGAAGTAACATCTTAATGCTGAGTTACAATATCAACAAAATCTTAAAAATGTAAATCTTTCATGCACAAAGCAAGATGCATTGAAATGAACTGCAAAAGCAGTAATGACTCTGAATTCAGTAGAAAAACAAGCAAAGAGACTAAACATTTCAACAAATCACATTACACAGGCTTTTTTGTAACAAAACACAGGGATAAATAACTTCCAACTTTACAAAAACAAATATTTGTATACATTTTAACCCAATGGAAGGTGTAAACTACATATAGAAAAAATCTACAAAGTCTTTGTTGATCAACCTGCCATCTGTTTTGGAAACAGATACACAAAAGTTTCATTTTGGAAAGGGTATCATCTCAAAACTAAACTCAATGTTTTTCCTAAACTTGCTTGAGGAGAAGACTTATTTTTAATGGGGTTTTTTTTAACCAATATCAAGGAGCAGCATGTGCAATCTGTAAACGCTTGGCTCAAAGTGCTGCAATAAAATTGACTGACGAGAGAGTCTTTGTATTTGTGTGGACAGGAGAGAGGAAACTTTTTTCACTGTGTCTGGGAATGTGTTGAAGCCAAACACTTTTAGAGAAGATTAAACAAGCTCGTACGAATAAATAAGGGAAACATATAACACTTGACTTAAGTTTTTCATATTGGGCAGCATGTAAGCCCAGTTAAGATAAACATCATTATACGTAGGATAGATATTGCCTTGGGTCTAATTTAACTGTTTGCAAAAAGAGTTATTCCACTGACAATAAACCATAGTTCAGTAATTGGATTGAAGAACTGTTCATAAATTTACTTTTAGAAAATATAAAATATTAAATGTAAACAATATAGGGGCATATAGAAATCAATTCACATAAGAATCTTGGTACCTTTTCCAGTGATTTAGAATTGCCTCACCAAGGTCAGTGTCCATTTTTCAGATGTTTGTTAATAATGTGATGAGGACAGAACTATAAAAGCCAAAATTATCATGTTACTTTCAATTTTTTCATCCTCAAAAAGGCAGAGATTTAAAGTTTTTTTGCCTCAGTGACTAAATATTTACCTCTGTGAGCCAGTTGCAGCATTAGGCAACTTTAGACAACTGTGAGGTGAAGAAAAAAACCCAATGCTTAGTCTGTTTCACCTTAAAAACCCTGCATCTTGTACAGCGCTGGCATTAAATGGAGCTAACAGTGTGGCAGAGAGGTTTCTCACTGCCGACTGTGTCATTATGTAATAACACAACACTTCACCCCCCTCCTTATTTCGCTCTCCATCGGGAGATTTTAAGATGCTCTCACATTAATTCATCAATTAATTGATGCTTCTGGCTTTTTAAAATGAAAAAAACGATCATTTATCTTAATATTAGACAATAATCCATCACCTGCTTAACTTGCTGGGTGGGGAATATGTTTCTTCATCGTTGGAAATAAATTGAACATTTTAATAAAGATGTTACTGTTAAAAAAGCTACAAACTTGTTTTTCTGTCCCTGCATGAACCTGCTGTGTCTGTGTTTTCCTTGGCTCTCGACTTGGTGCTTATCCTGTTGCAGGCAAAATGGCCTAAACTTGAACTCCTCAAACATATCATTCTATATTAATATGTATTCTTCCTTTGGCTTTGGTTTCCTGTAATTTACTGAAACACCACTTATGTGAACACAAGTATGCTGAAAATTAAACATAGAAATTAGTTTCACATGGCAAAACAATCCAGGGTGGTGCTTTGACTGTTGCAGAGCATCAAATATATTAAAGGCATACAAGGACTTTTAGTTATTTGGCTCACAAAACAGTTTGGAAAAAAGGTGGATAGAAGTGTGGAGGATGGACAGACAGACAGAGACTTTAAACAAAAATACCATGTTGAAGCTGTTTTAAAGTTTATCGGTGTATTAGTCCAATCGTGGTGAACAGTTATGTCAGGGGATCCAGGGAGCCAGGTGTGCTATGAACAGATCTACTCATTTCCCATGTTTACGTACCATCTGTTGTAGAGGCTCTGAATGCCCAGTGCACCTACCTCTTGTTGGCCCGTGCACTGGAAAACAGTTGTATGTTGTTTCCTTGGTTGATAAGGGGCCACTTAGTCGGGTTGATCAACTTAGGAGGAAAATTACAACTTCATTTGGAGGAGATGAAGATTAGATCAGAATGACATTAGCTTCAAGCATTGTCTCCCTGGAAATAGCCTGAAGTTACTGCAGTTTTCTCCTTTTCCCATTTTTCTCTGTGTATTCTTTAACATTTCACACACTCTGTACCACTTTACCATGATTATGATGACATAGGTACATTATCTCTGCTCTGTAGTCTGTTTGTTCCAGTTTTGTCAACAATGTAATATTCTTAATTTAATTTTATTAAATTCATTTATGTTTTTTGGGTAGCAAACTGGTTGGTGTGTGTGTGTACCACTTTATGACAGGCCCAGTCTTAATTTCCTCAACAGCTGTGCTATAAACATGTGGTAATACTTCCTGCATCAGCCCTGAATGTTGGTTATGAACATACAGTAAATAATTAATGCATTGTAATTAAAAGGATGAATGTACAGATGGTTTTTGGAATAACACCTTACTGTTTGCCATAATCACAGGTTTTACTCTTATTACTCCCAAAAATGAAACTGATTACAAGATACTTGTTGCAAAAGCAAAGCATTAAAGCAAAACTGACCAGCATTTTACTGCTACACACATTCAGTCAGGATTTCTCGGTTTCATCTCTCTCCCCAGTTGCAGACATAAGCATTAGCTTTTTCCAGCTTGTGTGACTGTGAACTGAGAACACCTCCTGGCATTTTAAAAAGGCTGTCTTGAGTGTGTCGTTGGTCTTTGGGACGAGCAGGTGTCTATCAGACAATGTGAGTGTCCTAACAGCCCTGTGCTGTGATAATGCAGTGAGCCCAGAGGTGCAGGCTGTTCTGTGCGACTGGGGGGACTCTTGATTGCCTAGCAGCGGTAGCTAAGCAAAGCACTTAGAGACCTGCAGCGTCTCTGGAGAGGTTAACACTCTACGCCGATGGCTGCCGTGCATGATCCCACCTCCAGCAGCACATAACGCACAAAAAAACACACACACACACAAACACGACTAACGCTGTCAGCTGTCGCCCACACAACAAGTTGCATTAGGTTTTTTTAACTGAAGAGAAAGGCATCCATTTTCAAAACAGAGATAGAGAGCTTTTGTTTGTTTTGAGCACAAATGAACAACATAATTACACGAAGTTGCACTTTGGTACACAGTGTAACAGGAAAGAGCACAGGGGAGATGGGAAGGAGAGAAACAGAGAGAGGGTTAAGGTGACAAATAGGAAAATGGATTCAGACCAACACATGATCTCCACCTTAACACACCTTTTGTGGCCACGTTATAATAAATAGCCACTATCACCTCAAGTTTACTGTGACTGGGAAGTACATGTTATGCAACACTATCGATTTAATCACAAAGCACCAAATTGAGGAGCATCAAGATTAATTTCTACCTTTTCAGTTTATCTCTTGGAGGCAGTTTACTGAGCTCACAGTATCTGTGTAAGTGTTTCCATTTCCCTCCGTTTTTTTTTTTTTTATGATGACACCCAAATAATGAATCATGACAAGTCGAAGTGTGATAGTGCTGCATTGTGTGCGCGCCTCATTAGTCACCAAATGTGCTGTACCAGGCTGCTTGCTCGCACACACATACAGATACACTCGCAGACACAGTAAAGGGCCGGAGATTCATTGGAACCATTGCACCAACCAAATCAATGCGGACATCTATAGTAACGCATGCTTTAGGTAATGTGAAGTAATGATGTGTGTGAGTCTGTGTGTATGTGTGTGTTTTTCAGAGTGAAAAAAATTTGTAATATCCATGCTAAATACACAGCAGTGACCCTATTCAGTTAAGGTTGAGGAACCAAATTTAATTCAATTTAAGCAGTCGATTTAATCTTGCCATGGGAAGTGGCTTATTTAAATATACTGGTAATCTTGTTATGAGGGGAATCAGCAGATAATTATCTCACTCTGTTCAAAGTCTCAGGTTATAGATTCAGCGATGTCCTGGATGCCAGCCTGGGACTTTTCCAAACACACAGTATCTGCGTGGATGAGTGCACCCGAGCCTATCCTGGGCCCTGCGTTGATATGTGTGAACACTATGGAGTGAATGTCTCACCGTGTGCCATAATGTACCAATAACTTATCACAGCACTGACTTTTTAATCATGAAACCAGAGTTGTGATGTGAGAAATCCGGCCAAGCTGATTTGATTTGGGGAAATGTCAAGCTCTAATATATGCTAAGTGAATCACAGCCTGTTTCACTCTGTGCTTGTTGCATATTGCTTGAATGTGCCTGAGAAAACACCGAACAGTGTTCCTAACACATCATTTTCCATGTTCTTTGATTATATGGCATTCAGTAGCAAAGATGAGCCAGAAACAAATTGGATTCTGAGTTCACTTCACTGCTTTACTTGGTCTCTATGAAGCATTTGCTATGCATTTCAGTTTCATATTATGCTTACATGTAAAGAGAGCACTGCCACATTTCAGAGTTTTGATGGAGATGTAATCTGCTGTTATATTTACCATGTGCACATCTCTCTTTCTTATGGCCATATAAAAACACTTTAACTGTAAATATACATATGAAAACTGCATACTTGTGTCTCGCATCCAGCACAACTTAGATTGCAAAATCCTTTTTATTTTTGATCAGCAGTAGTATTGTTATAACATGACACACAACACGGACACAGTACAAACTTTGAAGGCCTCAAGGTTACCTTTCAAAAGGAGGCTGTTATTACTGTTGGATGCAGAGAAGTCTTTGCACTTTTATGAATGAGGCTAAACTTGACCAAACCTTAAAGGTTTCTCTTTGTGTGCCTCCATAAAGTTAATGTAAAATTGCCTTTTAAGAATCTTTTATTTGAAATATGTGGACAGTTTTGGTCCATTATCCAGAACCTTGAGCC
This sequence comes from Ctenochaetus hawaiiensis, assembly GCA_029783645.1. NCBI lineage: Eukaryota > Metazoa > Chordata > Actinopteri > Acanthuriformes > Acanthuridae > Ctenochaetus > Ctenochaetus hawaiiensis. Next base: position 18,807,686 of record JAPZDY010000013.1, on the reverse strand, counting down.
CCCTCCATTACCTCCTCACTCTGAGTTATGCCCTCGGACTCATTCTCTCAGTGGGTTTTCTGCAACCTTACATCAGCATGCAAATGACCATTAACAGCCCCGCTCTGAATTTTCAAACTGTACTGAAATGCTACGAAAGGTAAGAAGTCACTGTGAATTGTTTCTGTCTTTGCAGCCATACAGAGCCATCATAACAAAACCTCATATTTTAAGGAAATTAGTTTTTGCCAGGGTTTCTGTTATCAGTACTGTCATATTTTTAAAGGTAATCTGCTAGAGTCCAACATAATTAAATCTAGGCTGAGCCATCGCCAGTTGTTTTTTATTTATTTTTTTTTAAAATTTACATCATTTTGTTAATGGTGTGTCTCCAAAGAGCTGCTGTTCAGTGACTCAAGCAGCAAGTCAGAGAGACCGGCAATGGCAAAGATAGGCAGCCTGTATAAACAACATGTAGAGAAAAACATCCATAAAATTCCTTTTTTTTTTCTCCAAGGTTTAAAAACCAAATCCTAAACTCTACTGCAGTCAGTAAATGACCCAGTAAAAACTCTTTGTTTTTTCCTCTAGAGGTTCCAGTTCTGTTTCCAAATCTCTTCTTCAGAGACCAGTTACACAGATTAGGAATTAAAGATGTGCCATCTTTTCATTTGGAGTCAGGTTCTACTCGACATAACATAATTTGTTGTGCAGGATGTTCTTGTTGCAAGTGATTGTTTTCTGTCAGTGTTGTGCGGGTTCACCATTTAGGATCAGCTAAACTAGCTTGAATGCTCAACTGAGTTGTACAAAAAAAACAAACAAACAGCAGATACAAAAGCAGACATTATATAATGTTCACTGGAAAACCAATATTGTAAATTGTCCCATACGGCCAAAAATACTAACACAGACATCAGTGAGTACAATGCAGTGATCCAAAACCACACCATTAATCACAACAAACTGTACTTGCAGCAACACCCCGAACACTCGTATACAACCACACGTGTTACTGCAAACGTTACCAATACCTTTAACCAGCAAGCTTCTTGTGTGACTTCAAGCACATCTACAGCATAAAACCCAGGTGTAAACTTATACAAAACTACTTGCATTTTTTTTACTTGTTTTAAAAATATGCCAGTAATTAAGTACAGTAACAGTCACAGTAACAATAAGAAGTATGAAAGCTATAGTTGATTTCATTTTTCAAAATAAATGACTAAATGTTGTTCTGCATTTCTTAGGTTTACCTACTGCATTAAAAAAACACACAGAACTATGACTTCAAGACTGATGTGTACCATTTATTTGTGTATTATTACAACACAAAACACGTTCTTCTCTCATTGTTATTTCCCTGTATGAACAATGCAATGTGTCGACTTTTCTGTTTTCCTGCCTTTATCTATCTTTTATGTCTCCGTTTTTCTCACTGCAACTTTTTTTCCTCATTGTATCAAAGTTTTGTCTAAACATTTCAAGTCACAGCACAGAGGTTCAAAGCAGCTCTCCCACTTTTGTTATTCTGGGAGTCTGTATTTTTGCTCAGCCAGACTCATCTAAATATGCTTGTATACATTATGTAAATGTTCCTCTCTGTCTCTGCCCCTCTAATTTCTTTTTGTGTGTGATTGTAAAAGAGTGAGAGAGGAAGAAAGATGAGGATTTCTATGAAAAAGTCCCAGTGGAACGTAAATATGTTCACGTGGAAACCTTGACAGTAATACAAACAGAGGTATGCTGTCCACTTGTGTGATTCCTTTGTTGTAATCTTTTTTATCTCACAAACACATTCACAAGCACACACACAAAATATATCAGATTTGAAAAGTTCTGCACTAAAAAGGATTTTTTCTCAAGTTCAAACAAAAACACTGTAAATTGGAGTTTATAGTGTTTCCACTGAAAATGCAACCACAGGGACTACGTTCAGAGGTTTAGCGACAGACACGACATTGGCTCTAAATCAATTTTTAATATCTCCTGTTGACATTTATTGCAAGAGGAATGGTGCATAACTGTAAGATTGTATTTGTATAATAAGTCTTACCATTAGATATGGATTGATTGTGTGAAATCAACCAGACTCAATTATAGGCTGAAACAGAGGACCTGAACATTAGCTTAAACCTCAATAGATTCATATATTTACAAAAAAATTAACCAAACAAACAACAAAATACAGAAATACAGATTACAAATATTCTGTTAATATCTGGGGATGTACACAAAATTTTGAGATTCTGGAGCTTTGTGAGATTGATGTTTGAATTCCAAATGAAGATGGAAAGCTTCCTAATGAGTATTGAGTTTTGAGTTTTGTGTGGACTGGAATTACTTAGGGGATGGAGGGACGCCCACAGACAGCTGCTGCTGCTGATTGCAGAGTCGAGGAAGCCCAACATTCCACTGGTTTGGGTTGAACTGTGAGACAGATGCATCAGTGATGGGTGATGGAATCCATCACAATCAGTAGATCTGTAGACCAACAAGATAACTTGTTGGTATGAGAGTGCCGACAGTACCCTGCCACATGTACTCTGCTATAGGTTTTGCTTTAGAAACTGTTGCACACAGTCTGAGGAGATTTATGGGTCCTTCCACAGTGTCAGCTGGGCTCACCTAACACCACACTTATCTTAACAAGAGAGATTGACAGAGCCATCTTAGTGACAGTAATAGGTTGAATAGGTAGAGCGTGTCCATTTATAGCCTTATTACTTTATTTGCTTACATGGCCCCAGTCTATCATAGCCTGTCAATCAACCCCTGCTGTGGATTGCAAGCCCTAATATCCATCAAATGTTTCATTCTCCTTGGTGCAATTCCAGCGGCATGGCTTTCTCAGTTGCCATGTCTTTTATGCTTATGAATGCATAAAGGAAATAGCACTGGGGCAGAATAAAAATGGTAGATTGAGTAATACATTATATGACAAAAGAGGCAATTTGAAAGTGTAGAAATAATTTATATTGTCTGTGTTGTCTGTCATTGTTTCCTTTTGCATTTGCAGATTGACATGCCAATCTGCACTTGAATATGTGTTTATTAGCATATGAGGCCGTATGGCAAGTATTGAGTGTTAAATTTTTAGCCCTGGCGGTTGCCACCTCTGCAAGACTTACACTTGATTGAAAGTCATTGCAGAAGTGCAAAAAACTCTGAGAGGAAATCAGAGGCACTCATCAAAATAGCATTCATCTGCGTCACTCTCCTTGGTCGCTTCTTGTTATTTTTGAAGTAGATGCTTTGGTATTAAACATTTACCGTGTTGATTCACTTCTAGAGAGCACTAATGCTGTTTGTTTCTGCGCACAGTACATTAGCATTGCTGGCCTGGGCTATTTACTGGCATATTAGTTTCATTTAAATTAGAATTACCATAGACGGTAATTCCCAAGTGGCACAGCCCAAGGAAATAGGCTGAAACATTAACTCTCCACTGTCTCTCATTCTCTCTTTCATTTTTTTTCTCACTCTGATCAGAGCGGTGCCCCGTCATGTCACTGGCTCTCTTGTGTTTTTGCAGGTTTGCTCACTCAACATTTGTACATTCCATAAAATGGATGGCAGCACACAGAGCAGAATGTGGATGACATATTCTTCAGTTACACAGTGGTGGTCAGAGCAATGGGAAGTTTTCCTGGTAACAACACATTCCTATATAAATGAAAACAATAATGTTCCTCCTGACAGGATTTGTTTTTATATGTGGGGTTAAAGTTTTTATTCTTACTTTTAACTGCCTCTTTCTTTTAAACAAGAAATATTTCCAAACTGTTTCTTTTTCAATGACCGAACGTTTGATTTTTTTTTCCGAGAGGGGGTTGGGGTGGGGCAGTGAAGAAGTGGGGGCTAAGTCTTTTAAGAATCGTTTGGAGCTAGATGGCAGCAGTCTTTTTCTTCACATTGCAACTTTTTCCTCTAAAAGTCCGTAGGGCGTCCTTTAACAACCCCACCAAGAAAAAACAGTGAAAAAAAATTTTGTTTGCATTTCTTATTCCCTTGGGTAGTAATAACAACAATCAATGATTTTTTTTTTCAACAGACCTCACATTTTTTTAAATATAGGCCTCTACCTAATGGTCTAGATCAGGGGTCGGCAACCTTACACACTCAAAGAGCCATTTTGACCCGTTTCCCACAGAGAAGAAAACACTGAGAGCCGCAAAACCCTTTTGAAATCTAAAATGTAGAAAACACTGCATATCTCTATTTTTTACATTTATTCTATGTATAAAAAAACTATAGTGTGTTGCATTCATGAAATCAATGAATTGGTACAGAGAAAACAATTTGTTTTTCTGCATGCAACAAAAACATTTAGAACATTTTGAACTCCGAAAAAAAGACGCTGGTGATTGAGTACGCCACAGCTGAATTGATGTCTTTAATTTGCTGTCTGGTAAGTGTTCTGATTTCTTCAGAAACTTTTCTTTTCTTGGAACTATTCATGGTTGGCCTACCGGGGATTGAAAAGTTCAATGCACTGCGTGCCGACGGATGTTGCACATGTCGTGGTTGTGACGCATATTTTGAACGACAAAAAGAAAAGAAAAGAAAAACAGAAAATAAACATATTTTATTTTAATGTTACAAGAGCACCATAATCTTCAAATTTAGAATTACATTTAAAAAATAAGCGAAATAAAATAAATTAAATTCTCATTATTTATTTCCCAAAGACGCAGGGAGCCGCAGCAGAGCGATGAAAGAGCTGCGGGTTGCTGACCCCTGGTCTAGATTTTGTTTCATGGTTAAAGTACTGCAATACATAGAAATACCAAAAAAGTAGATAAAATCAAATATAATGCTAACTTTTTGAAGAAATAAACAGCAAAAAATGTTTTAGGGCACTGGATCCACTTTATTTCTGGTGGTAAACTGCAAAACATTGCTGGTTTTATTTAAACAAAGGAAAACATTGCAAAAAAACAAGAACACATTGCATTTGAAACTTTTCCATCTTGACCTTTGTGTAGTGGAGCATTAGAAACAACTACTTAAATTAGATACACTTCTGATTGCATGCTGCAGTACAAAACATTCCTTGTTTGTATACAAAAAGTGCAATTTCTCACATCTCTGTCTCAACACACCTCATCTATGGGATCATGCAACATCACAAAAGTTTTTGAGATGCATATCCACATTTCTGGTGGTATGCTATGTAGCATTACTAGTCTGCATTTGAAAAAAAGAACACATCCCAAACACAGGAAAACATTGCAAAACACGGAAAACATTAGAATTCTGATCTTTTCATCTCACTACACCTCATCTATTTTTTGGTGCAACAGCGCAAAAGCTTTTTGAGCGTTAGAGCCACTTTACTTCTGGTGGTATGGTGCAAAGCATTCCTGGTTTGCATTCAAACACAGAAAAACGTAGCATTTCTGGCATTTCCATCTTGACACACCCTTTGGACAGAGGTTGCATCACCCCCAGTTGTCACAGTGAACTTTTCAATGTCCCAAGTTGTCGTAACGCACATCTGGTTGTGGTTTTGGTTGTGAGGGTCTTGGGGTGTAGCGTTTGTTCTGGGGTGGTGGTGAGCAAGATGATGGTCAGCCAACTCTGGATGCTGGCTTGTTGACTTGGTTCAAACTGTGGGCAACTGCCAGACAGAACCTTTTGAGGGACATTGTTTTCTGGTTCAGTAGGCCACGGTCCTGCATGTAGACAGCCAGGCATTTGCAATGCACAGGTCAAGGATGTATCCAAAGAGAGGAACGTACCATCGTCTTGACTTGGCAGGGGTCTTGTACAGATGTACCAGCATGTCAGAAAGATCAATCCCTCCCATATTCTCATTGTAGGCAGAAATGAGTGACGGACATGGGATAGCAATCTTTGTGTGTGACCCTTTGCTCCACCATTTGACAGTTGAAAGAGGTATGATCCCACAGGCGTTGCTCAGAAGGTTGACGTATTTGTTGTCAAACCATTTTACTGCGATCACCCCTTCTGCAGACCTGTAATTGCAAGCTCCACGACCTTTCTTCATCAGCTCTTTATCTGTCATCAAGGGAGCTCCACCAGTGCAGTTTGGTAGGACAGCGCCAATGCACTTGACACCAAGGGAGGTTCTGAACCAAGTTGAAACTGGTGAAGTAATTGTCACAGAAGACAACGGAAAGCCGTGGCTGTGTAATGATTTTGCACAGCGTTGTCACCACTTTGGCCCCTAAAGATAGCATCTGCTCCTGCTTACTCAGG
>JAPZDY010000013.1:18782259-18794797 GCA_029783645.1 Ctenochaetus hawaiiensis | reverse complement strand
GAAGCAGCATTATGTCAAAGTTTGCAAAGATCTCCTTCAACAGGTTTGGGATAATCCAGAGTTCATGTTGAGGATTATCATTAGTGACCAAAGAGCAAACATCAAACAGCAGTCTTTCAGTGTAAGAGCCCACAGTCCAAGAGCCCATGGAAGCCACATCAGATCAGGAGCTCAGAGCACGCTGGTGGATTTCTTTGACCAGAGGTCACAAAATCACATGCAGCACAGATGCTGATGTTGATCAGTTAATGTAAATTGGAAAACTTACTAAATTATTGCTTACCCCTGCTATATGCACATTATTGTGTAGCATTGTGCTCATGCCCAGCAGAAACTGTCTTAACAATTGTCAGTGATACATTATATTAAATTACCAGGAAATGTGCCATGATGTGATATATCATACACATATGTACATGCTCCTCAGGATGGATTAAAATAACCTTAGTGATCACATGACTTCTCACCTAACCCAATCATCAGGTTAAAATATCACTTTTTCACCATGGATGACATTCCTGTCAAAGTCATGACCGCCCCCCACTTTTTGTTTAGCTCTTACTAGTAAATAACAGCATACTGACATGCCAAACGAAGATTATAACTATATTAAACAATATACGTGCTAAATGTCAGAATGTTTGCCTTGTGATCGGGAGCATCTTGGTGTACAACAGTAGCATTTAGCTACAAACACATCTGGGTCTGAGTATGGACTTACAAAGCTGTGCTTCTGTCAGCTCATGTATTTACAGTGAACAGACTCCATAATGATCCTCATAGAGAAAAATGAAAAACAGTTGAGGTGTTAAGTTACAGTAAAGAATTGGGAGCCACAGTTTTTCTTACTTAAGGAAGTAATTGTTTTTCTTGAATGAAAACAAAAAATAGAAAACAAATGATGAATAGCTGACATTTTACACATCAAAATAAGATCTGAGATAAAGTGGAGTCACTGTCACATTTGCACTTCTGCTCCTGTTTATTTTGTTCCACACTAACAACATGTCAAATGGATAGGTGACATTTTGTTCTGCTGGTCTGATAAATGGACTATTGATTCGCATCTCATATCTGCTGATGCACAACAATGTTGAGCCACCTTTTGAATACAGCATTAGCGCCTATGGTTACCCCCGGTGTCCCTCTGCGAATCCTGTCACAACTTCGAGAAAAATGGACCCAGACAGGCTATCTGATCCACCGTCCATGGAGCCAGTCAAATAAAGCACATGAGGAAAGTGGGCCAGGAGTGGCTGGCACAGGCCTGTGTGCTGGATAAAAGATGAAAGCAAACACTTACCTCCACATGATGGAGTATAAAAGCAAAAGCCCTCATGGTTTATTCTCTGCACCTAACAAACAATGCTTACCAAAGAGCTTGACTGAGGAAGATAAATCACATGAGGATTCGTGTTATCTTTTGGAAATTAAATGTTTACTGCCATGATGGATGAACAACTGCTTTTCTTGGATGCTGTCCACATGCATACACACACATCAAGTGCATGCGGCATAAACTGCAGAACACGCTATGCAAAGACTAAAAAACAATTAATCCAGGATTTCAGTTTATACATGTGCCCGGTACAGTAAGATGCTGTCAGAGGTGGCTGTTGTGTGTGTCTAAAAAAATGTGTGTGTGTTTGAGGGGAGTCCCATTGTCTGCGAATAATTGGCTTCTTTTTTTTTTTTGACTGGCCCTTCCTGCTGCCTTCTCAAGCTCACAACCATCTGGTCTGCACTCACTCTCCTCTCTCTTTTCCTCTTTCCTCTGTGTTAGTGTTTGAGTGCTGTGTGTCCCTCTGTCACCATCACCACACTTACAGTACCTGTCGCCAGTAATGGATTGTGACTGTGTGACTGTGTGACTGTGTGGGCGAGGAGGGGGATGGGGGCTGCATTTTTCTGTGCAGCAAGGTAAAGCCAGCTGGAACTGTAATATCACTTAATTAGTTAACACTTGCCCCCCCATGCACCCCCCACCCCACCTCTTTTTCTTTTTGTGAAGTGTTCCAGACGCACACTCTCTCTACCCTTTAGACACCGTAATTAGGCTTTTCTGTCTGCTTTTTCTGCTGCTGCTGCGCACACACACACACACACATTAAGAGGAGAACCTCTCTATTCAGTATTTCTTCTTTTAATGTTTGTTCTTTGATTTCTCTCTGATTATGTGGCTTTCAGTCCCCTTTTCTCCTTTCTGCATACATCCTTTCCTTTTTGTCATTCTTTGATGGAAAAACAATTAAACAACAGCATTATTAAAAAGGCTTTTCTGTAATTATGAGCTAATTTCAGTGTTTTCCCAGTATGCATTTAGAGTCCCATTATTTAGCTGTTTCCATCAAATTAACAACTTCAAAAAGGTTTTGATGGTACACAAACTCATAATAGGGTGAATTTTGCCACCCGATCACCAGTTTCTGGGCAATATAACTTGGGAAAATGGGTTTAAAATGCTACACACCCTGTGTAATGCTTTATAGGACTCAGTCCGACAGTCTGTAACTGAAACTGAATCCTTTAATGTAAAGAAATGCTTTTTGCCCCTGATGTTCCCCAGATGCTCTGCAATGGCATGGCTGGCTGACAGCACCAGGCACTGAGCTGTGTCTCAATTTGGGCACTTCCACAATCAAATCTGATCATTTCAGAAGTATGTTTACACTGGCAAGTGTTGTTAATTGCAGTGCACTATGGGTATCCAGGTATCGAACTCAAAATGGTCAAGAAGTTAAATGCTGATTCCAAACATGGAACATGGCCTGCATTTATACAGCACTTCTCTACTCTTTCAACTACTCAAAGCGCTTTACAACACAATCTGTCATTCACTCATTCAGTGGTTCTAATGTATCCATAGGATTTTGAAATGTGATAACATTCATTTTTGGAAAATAAATGTCAAATAAAATCCATTCAATGTAGCTACCATATTTGCTTGTTTGAATGGGAGGCTTCAGGTTTTGAGTAAACAGAACAGCAGCCCTGCTCCTGAGGCTCTGAATGAAAAGACATCACCACATTTCAGTAAATATGCATGTAGAAGAGAACAGACAGGATACATTTTGCTTTACTTTACTAAGCTATGTAAGAGTTTGGATTATTTATTAGAGCTACATTTTAAACAGCATGACATGACTTACTGAATCTCAGTGGATGTGCTACATTATATCAGAGAAGGTTTGCACTACCTTGTGGACCCAGTGGAGAGGGATAGTAGGCAGTGAAGAAGAATGGACAACAAAACCTAAGCAAGCAAGCCTAACAACATACACAGTCAGCCTTGTAGTGACAGAGGCGTTGATACAGAAGAGGATGCAGATGGAGGAGGGAAAAAGAGAGAGTGACCAGGTAAGAGGCTTGGACAGGAGTCATGTCAGACTGACTTTTGGTCATGAGGGCTTGCTAAACAGGAGGTGAAGAGACAGAGAGGGATTTTGAAGGAAAAAGAGAGGGTGATCTCACAGTCAGACTGACTTTTAATCACTTGTGACGTCGCGACAGAGGTGAAGACACAGAAGAGGTTGTTTATAGGGACTGGGAAAAGAGAGTGAATGAGTGTGGAGAGTAAATGTCAGACTGGCTCTCAGTAGTTATGAGTTCAATAAAAGGCTGCTAGACAAAAGGTGAGGTGGATTTTTAGCTGTTTGACTTGACTGTGTTAGCAAAGTTCATGATTTTTTTAATTATCTCAAGCCGAGTCAATCTGTTACGACAGAGTTTAAATTGTGGAATGTTATAGTCAGATGTCAGTTGCACATTTTTCTGGTTCAAGTCATGTCTGCTTGACATGCTGCTGTTCGAGTTGTGTGTGACATCTGTGCAAACTTTGACTGCTGCTTCAAGATGGAAGTTATCTTCACATGACATTATTACACTATATTTTATTTGTATTTAACATGTACATTACATTACAACTGACAATATTGTCACAGAAACCTGGGCTTTGTATTTTAGACAGAAGTCTTGCAGTCACAAACTGTCACCAAATCACACAAAATACAAGTTTCTACCTTATTGGGCAGCAGCAGGTGTTGCTTAAAAATCTGAGTGAGGACAGAGTTTAGCAATCTGTTATTGGTCACTGGTTGGTCAAAACTGCAGCTAATAGCATTGGAAGCTTGCTCCCCTCCAAACAAAGCAGAGCCCTAGAGACAGGGATTACAGTTCAAAGTGTGTCCACTTCTTTTATCCAGTGGGGTTTCCTCTTTGTCTTTATGGAAAGTCTGTCATTTAGCTAAGTAACTGATAGTGTGATAGATATAACACATACATCAAAAGAAGCAGATATCTTAAGGTCCACTGAACTATATTATGAAAAAATATCAAATTTCACACCCTGCCAACCCTCACACACTGAAAGTGATGAGTTAGCCACAGTGTTACATCAATTTTCTGTCAAAATTCCCCATTTAGGGCATCAATAATCTCCTTCTATATCCTCCAAGTATGATTTTGCCTGTCTTCTGGAGGAGACGGATCAAATGGTTCAGTAAACCTGAAACTGCTGCAGTGAATCTCTATGTCTGTACTGTGGAACTAACCAGTAGATCAAGATACAGAGCAGACTGTTGCTTGCCTTTAACTGATTTGGTTAAGGGCTTTTACACAGAATGTTAATTCTCCCAAACTTTTCTCACTCCATGCAGGCAACTGTTTTCCTTTTAAACATGAATACAAGGCGTGATTTACTCCTAATTTGGTGTGTGCTGCAACATGGACATAATTCTCTATAGTGTTGAATTTCCAATGCATGTTCCTTTAAATTGTAACAAAATTTATTTCCTTTCATTCATTTTAGCTGGTACTTAAGCCCTTCATAGCACTTTATTTTTTTCCAAATTCTGATCCATGCAGACCTCTCAACACTTAGCTCAGTATTTTGATCATATAGTTTTGCAGTTTTAAATAAATTTGGTCAATTTGATGGTCGTGATAAAGAGGATGGGAGAGAATAAAGAGATTTTGTTTTGTGTATGTAAAATGTGAAAGTTCCTTACAGTAGTTATTTAATTTAATTCTTAAAGGTTGCTTCATTAAAAGACACTGTAAAAAAACAAAACAAACAAGCAAAAAAGAAACTTTCTCTATCTCTTTTTGGCTCACAACTGTCTTTCCTTTGGTGTCTTTCGTGTGACATTTTGGTCCCAAATTTAATCTTACCCTCCCCCAGGTGAGGCTCCTGGTAATTAAATGAAGTCAGTCTCTCCCTCAAAGTTTAATGTCAGCAGTTTTTCATCAGGAACAGCCTTCGGCCTGATGGCCAGACTTTAGAACATTTTCAGCTGACTACTTTCTTACAGTTTCACGTCATGTCACTTTTTAGGGTTGGGGATTAGTATTTTTAATTATCAAGCTGCAGTCACCATATATGAACTCTGCTGTTGCTGTTTCATACAATTAATAATATCCTCTGCCCTCATGTAACAACAAAGATGGGGGGAGGATAAAACAGCAAAAAAAAAGAGAGAAAACACTTTCCTTAAAATGTACGTAACAAACAGCCAGGCAGCCAGCCTGTGTGTATTTATATATCTTTTCCAGTTCAGCTTTTGTAAAAGAAATCTGCGTGCTAATTTTTTTTATGATTTAATTTCTCCTCCTCTATTTTCTTTTTCTGAATATAACCCATCCCACAGCCTTTATTCATAAGCAAGGGTTCTACTTCTCTCGGTTTTAAGTAAATAAAGCATTAGCTTAATTGAAATAAATGGTCTACTTCACAGGGCGTTTGCTTCATCAAAAAAATGTTGCGACTGTTTCTCTGTCTAATTAAGTGTGACATCATTAAGATAAAACATTGTTTTCCTGTCCATTTACAAACAATAATTTGGCCCGATTTTATAGAAAAACACTATGAAAAATGAGCTTATCAACCCCTCCATCCCTCCCACATCCACATGCACCCACACACTGCTGGCTATTTGCTTTTTCTCCATCTGTTGGTCATGCACCATCACCTGGTCACTCTTAACTGTTTTAGACTGGACTTAAACCTAACACATACACACACATAGGTTTGTCCAAGTAGGGGAATTATACACACTGTGGCTACATGTCAGACTTGAGTGATGATGTTTATTCTGTCTCACACACATCATCTGACACACCTCATTAGAAACAAACACCCTGCCCCTCTGACACATTATTCCATCCTCGTCCTCTGTGCTTCATGGCCACCATACTGCCTAGTTTCCCCAGACATCAGTTCTTAGTGCTGGAGCAACAGTGCAGAATGCATGAACACGGTGAAATCGAAGCCCAGGACACTGTAAAGCTTTAACTTTTAGTAATTACATCGAATAACATTGTGTAATATTTAGCAGCACAGACAGAATCAGACTTTTAGGCTTTTTTTTTAACCACTGGTAAATGTGCCGTTGGGATTCCACCATTGACCTGCAACTTGGGTTTAAGGTTCTAAACCTCTTGAAGCAAACTGAAGACAGTTGCTTGAATCCAGACCAGCCGAGTAAGCGGGCACTGTGGTGGGCAAATGCTTTTGCAATGCACTTTGAGTTGGCACGGTTGCTTGCACACATCAGGCCAGATTGTATGTGCCAAATGTGCTCCCTGAGGTGCCTCAGAACATCATAGTAGTACTCAGTGTTTCCAGTTTTTCACCCTGGTAAGTGAAATTCTCAAAATCCTGTGAACATCAAAGAAAACCACTAGCACTTACTTGGTTGTGCTCCTGAACCTGATATGCCTGCACTGGTCTTGAAGTCTTGAGGCTTCTCCACTGCAAAGGCTGCCGTTCAGCCTCTGAGTTGTGGCCACAGACACGACTCTCATCTTAGGTGATGATCCTCGACATGAGTTTGCTTCCTTGTCGAGTCTAATGCAGTGCTGCTTCTTCTCAGGAAAACATGTAACTCAGGCACTGATGATCAAGGGATATTACATAAAAGACTTTCTCAGAAGAGCTACTGCTTGCACCTTCTACATGCACAAAACTTTGCAGCATTTTATTGTTGTGCAAGAGAAACAGTCCTGTAAGTTTTTCATTGCACCTCCTCTGGCCATTGGCTCTTTGGTTTTGTGTTGCATCTTTAGAGATTCCAACTCAGACCACAAATTTTCTGTGTTACAGAAACAATGTTTTGTAAATGGTGAAGTTTGGTTTGTTTTGTGGTAGCAACAAAATAATTCTAAAATAAATGATTTTGTAATGATTAAAATAATTATTATTATTCTCTATACACCAGTGGTTATTCTGGACCACTTGCTTTTTCACAAAGAACAGAGTTACACTGGTGACTGCAAGGTGTTGTGATAAATTGGCATAAATCTCTCTTTACCTCCAGCATTTAAAATATGAGTGAAGCAAGAGGGAGCGATCGTACAAGCATGAGTCATAAAATCTATGCCCTTATAAAAATTCTGCAGGACATTTTATGACAAAATCACCAAAGTTAATCATAAATTCTCAGCAAAAACAAGGCATTATCTGACTTTGGAAAACTTTATTTTTATGTCCACCATGCAGCAGAAAGTTAACACCTTGCTGCTACACATTGCTTGTGACAAGCCACCAAAGAACTTTTTTTTAAATTGCTGTAGAGAAAAAGAGTGTGCTGACCAGTTTTATCTCTCTCTGCGTCCACTCAGCACCGCCGCACGGGAACTTGAGGAGCATGCTGGTAAAGATAACAGTTGTCAGATAGAGGCAGCAAACAGTACATTACACTGATACAATCTTTAATACTGAAGTAACACATTTAGATGGATGTGAGTAATTGTGGAAATATCGCTTTGTTGCTGTGTTAGAATAGTGTTCAGGGCAACACTTTTGCCCCAACAGGTTGTGCTTTGAAAGGAAGAGATAACGAGAAAAGCCATTTTTATAATCAGATTATAGAAGAGAGGTGACCAATCAAATCAAATTATGTATGAGCTGTGATTAGAATGCTCATTTGGTCCGTTTAAAGTAAAAAAACCCCACTTTTTTCACATAGATTTTAAGGCCAAATGCATTCATTTGTTCACCAGAGAATAATGGGTCACATTAGGAATAGAGAATAACAGCCATACTATTCAATTCATCGTGCATATCATGGAGGAAGTTTTTTCATTGGTGCTGATTTCATTTCCTGGAGATGCAACAGAAAAATGTAGCAACAACTGAAGAAAATCCTATTAGCTTCTTTCAGAAAATTTGCGGTACAAAACTCAGATTATTGGACCTCCAAGCTACAAGGAAAAAACAATAATATAACAATAATATAGTAATCAGTCATCAGTAATAATACATCAAAGATTTTTCAGTGAGGTTGCTTAATATGAGACATTATTTCCCACAAAAAAAATAAAAATTTGTAATCATGCTTATTCGTGATTAATTCCTAAAAAGCTCTGTCAAGGTTGTTGACCTAATTCTTAGTATATATTCATGATGCTGGACTTCATGGGCTTCTTTTATCATCTTCAGTGGGCAGAAAAGGCTCACACTCCCATGAGCTCCAGGAATTTTATGAAACAGGTGACTTTGTGTGTGTGTATGTGTGCGTGTGTTTGTGCATATGTGTGTGTGTGTGTGCATGTTCGAGCTCTGTTCTCCTGAGTTTTCGACTGATCTGAGCACATCTAGCACTTTGCTAATTCGTCTCTCATGCTCTTGCCCAGTTAGCAGCAGGTTGCTTCTGGGAGCAGAGAGGAAACACTTGATTGATCCCTCTGCCTTCTGGACCATGTGAGAGATCAGACAGGTCAAACCTTATGGTGACTGAAGCATACATAATCAATACATAAAACACACACGCACACTTGAGGAACACTGAGCGCATACGAAAGTGACTGAGAACTATGTACACGCTAGCATTCACCCACATCTATCCAGACTTACACAGGGACTCAACCCACACACTTCACTACATCCTCATTGTGCCATGCAACCAAAAATGATCAGTCCATCTAACAGCTAAGGCAATGAATCGAACCTTTAATCAAGATGTTCCTCAACACTTGCTCCTACTCTTTAATCTTCTGAACCTCATTACATTTGTATGGAAAAAACAAGTGTTTCAGGGGTGTAACTTTTCTCCGAGTTTGAAGTAAGTTTGAAGACCCAACTCATTGATTTCTTTTTAACAAACAGATTTACCTAAAGCTGTGTTTTGGTTTAACAGTCACACTCCTCCATGTGCTCTACTAAGTAGCACCAAACAGAGTGTGAGCTTGCCTGCTGACCTTGGCTTGATGTGGTCTGGTTAAGCAGTGTTAATGAGGCTTGTTGACAGGGCGGTAATGACATTAGGGTCAGGGCACCTGAGGCTCCGTGCACCATGGGAAATGTGTTAAGTTATGATTATAGCATTAGACTAATATGTGAACCACTTATATGCATGCAAATAATGTAAGAGATGGAGTGAGAGAGAGAGTGCTGTCTGTATATTGTCACTCCTATAAACAGAGAGTGCTGAAAGCAGCCCTCACAGAGGTTGTGACACTTTGTGAAAGTGTGTGTTATGAGTGCAATACAGCAACCAGATGTTCCTAGATGTTTGGTATGTCTGTGTGCATGTGTATTGTGTAACTGTCAGCCCTGCAGGCTTCGTAGAGCCTGCATTTATCCAGCTGTGGCAGATTGTCAGCCAGCATCTGCTAATGGCGGGCCTGGTTATAATTAGGAAGGCCATTAACACTCCTTCATTATTCAATTGATTTGAATTTATGTCCATTTCTGTGCTCTCTCTCACTCTCACACTCACTCTCCTCCTCTCTGTTGCCGTTTAGCTCAGTCTTTCTTGCACACTTTCTTTTTTTGTTTGCATGTTTAACACTCAACTGTTTCAGTGTCTGCTGAGCGGCTGAGCAGTGAAATACTGTGTTTTTTTGTGACAACAGACAGATGTTAATGTGTTTATAGTGTGAGTGTGAAGCACAGAAAGAGCAGCCATATTTAGAAACCAGTGTCTGAATGAATAGAGGTTTAAAGAAATTAAAAATCTCAATCTGCTGTGGTATTTCAAGAGTGAGTTTTGGGTGGCCGATCCTCACTGATGAGCTATGTGGAAGCTGGATCTTGGGCCTTCTTGTACATTCTCTTTAGGTCTGTATTTGTAGCAGATAAGAAACTGCACAGGGCTATTGTTAGCAACTTATAATTTGGGTTGATATGAATATGTAATATTTACAATAATTCTGATGTCTGTGCTGCTAATAATGATGTACAACTATGAACTGTATCAGTGTAACTTGTGTTGCCCTGTTTTCGTGACATGTAGCTTATGTGGAGGAGCATTTTCTGTTTGCAACAAAGGAATGTAGAACTGAGTGACTGTTTCAGGGCAGACATTAATGACAGAAATGTGTTCATGGTGTTAGGCTGTTCTTCCTAAACTGAGGAATAAGGCGCTGCTCAAATGTCTTACTTGTAGATGTAACTGAAAGAAAAGGTGTATAATAATTTAAACCAAGTCTTTAATTAAGAAAAAGAAACAACATTTCATAAAACCATTCAAAAATAACTCCACTTTGCCTTTTCAGCATTCATATATTAGAGAAAGGATTCAGGATCAGAGCTTTTGGAAAGTACTCAATGTTAAGTAAAGTTTGGGTTTTGAGGAATGATGTTTTGCTAAACCTTCGGTTAAGTTTGCTCCTTAACTGTGCAGCTGATTCGCCAGAAGTTTCCCTTACTGCCATCTTGTTTGTAATATGACTTCCACTCCTAATAATCTACTAATCAACTTCCAACTCATCAACAAGATTGAATTCTTTTTCAAGTTTGAATGTTCTCTTATTTGCAAACCATCTATAAACTTATAATTGGATTGGAAATATATTTTATTTCTGCTCTGCACAAATCTTGTTAAATGAAACAAATAAATTATTTCCTCCCCTTAAGTATGTTTTAATGGCCTCCCATACAGTTTTACTGCAGACCTCATCTGTTACATTAGTGCTTAAAAAGAAATAAATCAGTGGAAGTGATCTCCAGTGCTTTATTATAAAACTTTAATTTGGGAGAGCTAGTGGTAAATGGTCTGAGATAGTGATTGTTTGCTGGCACACGAAGAGAAAACAATTACCTGTTTGCAACTTAAGTATTTTTGAAAGATGTAGTTGATGTGACAATCTGAAAGCCTCCCTGAACTCTTTCTTTCTGTTTCTCATTTTTGTCTTCTTGTGTTGGTCTTGTTTTCTTTTCCTGTGTTCCTTCTTGACTCTTTCCCTCATTCCCTCAGCCTCATTCTTCCTCTCATTCTTATATGATTTACATCTCCTTTTCCCCTGCTATCTCTGTAATTTATGCCTATTCTGTCCTTCACACCAAGCTGTTTCTCTCTCTCCCTCCTCCCTTTTGTCACACTTCCTCTTGCCCTTCCTCATCTCCTCAATTTTTCTCTTCATTGCTGTCCTCCTCTTCCCTCTCTCTCTCTCTCTCTCTGTCTCTGTGCATTTTAATCTTTCTTGCTCATATTTTCTTTTGCTCTTGTACCTCTTTCACTCCTTCTACTCTGACTCTCTTTACAGCTTCCTTCCTCACAATTCTTTCCTCTTTTCCTGCCCCCCTCCTGTGTCTTCTGGCATCTATTCCCATTGTAAACCTGACTGTTTTCAATTAGTTCATTATTTTGCCTGATATGATTAATTTATTGACCGAATGCTGTATGTGTGCGCGCATGTGTGAACCTCTAGGCCACCAGTTTCATTGATGATAACGATGCTATGATGCTATAAATGAAGCAACAGCAGCATTTTACTGCACAGTACCGCAGTTAACCTGTCTGGCTACCCCCCCACCCCCCTTTTTCTGAACACAGCACCCTGATGTCGATTCATTTATTCCTGGACAACTCAGTTCCTATCATTTTATATCTATCCGCCTTCTCTTCTCTCATTCTAACCATTGCTTACATGGATGCAATTAAGTCAGTTAATTATTCTGTGTTTTTTCTGTCAGCTCACTGTCAACTTAGAAAAGAATGAAAGCGATCTAAATTCATTATTTTCTCAAAGTTTTTGGTGGCCCTTCCTTGGCAAACCGAAACTACACTAAATGTTCAATAAACTCAAGAAAATTCCCTCAAACTTCCTGTTCTGTTATCAAAGCAACTTTTTGTGCTTTCATGTAACATGGCTTTTACATTGAACAATTAAAAGCGACAGAAAAAACCAGCAGACTAAAAATTTGGATTTCCCACCTTTGCAATTCTTCGACTCCCATCTTCGGGGTCTACGAATGTAAAAGCAAGCAGATGTGATTTGAACCAGAAGAACTTTTCTTTGTGAGAGTTCCTCTTTGAGGCATTTTGCCCAATCAAAGTAGCTGGTGGCAGCAAGGTCATGCAATAGGTTGTGTCAATTTAATTACGAGATTATGTGCCAATTCAGTGAATAATTCACTTTGCCTGGTTGCTGTAGTGAGAGCCCAGCATTGCGCAGTAGTAATTGGGACAGTTTTTAATTCATGGTTACAGCCATGGTAATGATGTTATCAGATGTATCTTGGAACAGAGGAAATTAGATTGCATTGTGGACGGTGAGATAAGGGTCCATTCAAAAGGGTTTAATCTCCCCGTCTTAA
>JAPZDY010000013.1:18769718-18782159 GCA_029783645.1 Ctenochaetus hawaiiensis | reverse complement strand
GTCTTAATCAGAGGCCTCTGGTGAAGCCTTGTCTGGCTTGGATGAGTCCCGAACGGACTCACAGCTGTAGTTCTCTGTAAGTCTGCATAAGCTGGACTAATTGCATGTTTACACTTGGCCCTGTTTTACATGGTTTCATCTTGATAATATGTGCCAGATACTAGATACGTGATTGGATTCCTGGTGCCAATGAGCAGGACGTTTTAACAAGCAGTGTATCTGCAGGAACTGCTCAATAAACTGCATGGGCAATTACAGGCCGTAAAAATAAACTCGTAAATAGTAAATTTTTAGATATCAACCTTGCCCTCATGTAGCTCATTGTCTCCCCCTCATTCTTTCAGCCTGTGATGAATTAGAAGGACTCTTGAGGCCTAGGTACATGCATTGCATTTTTGCACTGTAATGAGCAAGATTTAGCTAGCTTCCATTCATTATTCCCATTATTCTTTCTTCACTGCCCTTTATTCAGGATCAATTTGCATCACAACAACAATGTTGCCTCGATTAAATGTTATAATAAATATTTTACATTTATGATGTTTTTTCTCCAAATGAGTCTTTTCCAAATAATCTGTAAGTTTAACATCTTTGAGGGGGTTTCTGTCAGTCATCCTTGTAATGTGACAGATTACATGTGTGATCATTGCCCTTGTGCATATGTAAGACCTGTCTCCAGAAACAGGAAAACAATCACCACATGTGGTAAACCTATAGACCTTCTTCAACTAGCTTTTCTTTCATAGATATGTTTCTTTATTCCTAGTAAATGTTTGTGTTTGCTTTAAAAGTAACTGTGCAACACTCAGAAAGTTGCAGGGTTGTTTTTTCTTCAGCAATGATAACCTAGACTCTAGTCAGTATCGCTTGCTTTATTGTTGTTATCCACCTGGTGCTTGTTGTTACAATTGTTGTGCTGACACTCTCAGGTAAGTGCAAATATGTGAGAATTAACCTCCTTTGAAGCATCTGTAGTGCAAAACAATATTACTTCTGTCTCTGGCAATGAGACAAAGTCCTCTGCTTACAATCTTGGCAAGAAGGACTGACTATAAACACCAAGAAAAAGCACAGGGTAGAAGGATACTAATGTTACATTTCACAAGACACAAAGTTTTGTTTAATAGCAGTAATAGTAATCAGCTATGGAAATTAGTCCTGATTGAGTCTGTTTCCCCCAGCAGAGCTCAGAGCAGAGAGTAGCTAATCTCATGCCATTTGCCTTGGTCCTGCTAATACCATGTATGCCCCATTTATTTTACTCTGTTGTTCTAACTCATTCAGGGATTGAGGTATCTAAGTAAGGGGAAATTGTCATTCTTTTGGATCTGATTAAGAGCTTAATAAAGTGACTGGTAGAAGCAATCTCTGGCCTTATTCTCTGATGGCAAGGTTAGTGGATGGTGCAAGGTTAGTGCAAATACTGAGAAGTGTGGTAAAGTGGTTCTTGACCAAGGGGGAAACAGGGGGTCATTGGTTTTTCACTAAAGCCAAATGGTGTTTCAGTGAATCTTGGTTCTAGTGTACTCTTAATGGTCAACCCTACACCTTGCAGATGTTGTCCACCTGGGAGATAACCTTTCCCAAAGAAGGTGAAGCCATCCCTTCCTCTGTGAGACAGTCTTTGTCCAGAAGTCTGGTCTTGCTTAGAGCAGCAATGTTGATGTTCTAGAGACTCAGCTAAGCAGCAAGCTGCTCCTTTGGGGTCTGTCAGAGCCACTATGTGTGTCCAGGAAAGTCCTCGTATTCCTTGTTGGCAGTTTTAAGTTGTATGATTTGTTGTTTTTATTTCAACTGCAGAGGTGGAACAACCAAACGGATGTTTAACCTATTCAGCTACATATTAAATAGACAATTTTTAAAAGCGTTTTTAGGGCTCCTTTCTAACTAGGGTTAGCAGCATGGTCCCTAAAGAGGGCTTCTCAGTTTGACAGAGGTCCGCCGAAAACAGCTGCCACTCAATGCCAGCAGTTAGTGAGCAAATACTCTGAGCCTCTGATATGCAGGGTGCTGACTAGCTGCTCCCAGAATATGTGTGCCTGCTTCGACACCTCATCACTGCCGGACTTTAACTAGATGAAAGGTTCAGATATTTTTCACCACAGGTCAATGTGGATACCTTTGCTAGGATGTATTTAGAAGGCTTTAGGGGTTGTGATGTCCCCAGTAGCATTATCCTCACCAAGATTAAGCCTGCTGAGTAGCATGGGTAGACCCAAGACAACTAGTCTGGTCTCATCTGTAGGGTCCTTGATCTGAGGAGCACCTCAGTGTGTTGCTTTTCTGTTAGGTTGTGTTTCAGTAGCCTTTGTCTCTTCAGACTTACCACAAGGCAGTGATGATATGTATCCATAGCCGGGTCAGTGGTTGGTTGGTGCCAAGGTGAGTCCACATGTTGATGAACCCGTCTTGTCTGTGGGGCTCACTGCTAATCGGAGGTCTCCTGCAGTTTAGCCTGGAACTACAAGATTGCACTTGTAGATAGCACCACTTATCATTTGTGGCCTCAGGGAGGCATTACAGGGGTCTTGGTGGTGGAGAGGCTCTTGACTTGCGCGAGGAGAGACTAACAGACTTGGCACCCATTTTCAACACGCAAGCTGGCGGGAGTACTTGAGAGTAGCAAGGAGAAAGTGGCATGCAGAATGTTCTAACTACAAACACCTCTGAACTACTGCACTAAATAGTTCACACACAAACAGTGTGCAAGCCACACACAGACTTCCACATCCCATTTTGTGTTTACACATTCTTGCACACTCACACACACACTTACACACACACACACACAAATCAAAAGCTCCAGCAGTCCAGTCTGTCATTCAGTAAAGCTGTCTGTCCATCTCTCTGTCACCACCCTGCTGTGGTATTTATCCTTTGTAATAACTATGGACTGATAACATGATTAGCTCTAAATTTGGCTCTTTGTAATCCATGGATGCCTTTTCATCACAGCACAAGGCAACAGCAGACCAAATAATGGCACAATGACACACGTTTCAGGTCAGCAGGTATATATCTTTTATTGTAAAAGCTTTTTATTATTGTGGAGACAAGTTTTGCAACAAAGAACTGTACTGTCCTGCACAAGTTAGGTCATGCCTTTCAAATGATGGAAATTCGGAACAATATTACAGATTTTTTACTAATCTCTACCATGAGACAGTTGTTAATTAAAATGTGGTTGAATAAATGACACTCTGCATGCAATTCATAACCAACTGCAACTGAGTTTATTACTTTAAACAGTGAGTAGACTAACACTTAGTAATGTCAGAGATTTTCTTTCCTTCAGGTGGTTATGATGTTAGTCATTTTGGGATTTCACACCTCTTCTCCTTCTCACTGTTGGCCTCTCCAGCTGTTGTGATGTTTGTTGCACTTGTGTTAAACTTTAATAAGATCCAGAGGGACTGACAGAGACTGAAACAAGGGCACAAAATCTGATCTGTGGAAAAGAGACGGGGTGGAAATGCTCAGGTTTGTATGTATCTGTAGTTGCTCGAAAGCTTTCTTTGGATGGTAAACAAGTAATTATACAGTATGATTCTTGTCATTTTAGTGCTCAACCTTTCTCTTTATTCTTACCTTACATCTCTTTTACACACTTATTTTAAGACTAATCCATTTTGACAGGTAATTGACCCTGGAATGAGTTCAGGTATTTTTTAATTGGAGTTCAGTTCCTGTAGTTAAAACGTTGTGTTTTGTTGTTCTTATGTAGCCATTAGGTTAACATTGGTTCTTAAAGTTTGGCTTTAGCGTGCATTTGGTCCCAGTGCCTAATGCTCCATCTTCAGTCTTTTCCTCAACTGCAGTCACATCCATCTTGGTTGTCACCCTGAAACTCTGTTAATTGTTTATTGGGATGATGAGAGCAAAGCAAATATGAACTGATAACGCTTCTCACTGCACAGAGCGAGTTTAAGTGGTTCTGAAAATTGAAATTCTCCTGAAATATGGGCTGTTTTGTAGATTATGTTAGTGTTGATTTGCGATGTGTATTAGCTAGTAACTGTCCATTTTTGTACTGTCAGACAACAGCTGCTTTGAAAGCTGTTTATTGTTAGGCTCATTATCCAAATATGTGTGTTTTTTCAGTCATCTTTGGACCATTTACAATGCTGATGTTTTGCTGACAGTGGTAATGACTGAAAGACTAAACAAACTTGATCAAATTTAGACGCACATGCTGGCACATGTAAACAAACAGCCCATTTTGAGAAGAAACAGGCATTGTTATTTTTTTTGTTATTATTATTGCTATTATAAACCCGGAGTGAAAATTAAAAATGTCAAAGTGATGGAAAGAGTGATTTATAGTTGCAGGAGCCAGCTCTCTTCAAGCCATTCAGCAGAAATAACAAATATTTCATTTTATCTACCCTGGACTGACAGTCTGCAGTGTAGCATATCTGAGATTGATGTGCAAGACATTAAGTTATTGTTTCTACATGAGCTGTTAGATGAATTCTCCTTTTGTTTGACTGAGATTTGTTCAAGGCAAACAAAGTCTTTACAAACTGCACATAACTGAACCAATCAACAAGAAATACAGAAATAATTAGTCGACATAATTGAAATGCAAAATTTGGAAGATAAGAGCTTTTCATTATTGAAACTGACTCCAATGGCGTTTTTTCCTACATTGTCACAAGAGCTGCATCAGTATCTTCTCAGTACATAAGCAAGGTAATTATTGTTTCATTAATGGGAATAAATGTAATCTGTCATTTGTTCTCCAAGCTTTTCAATTAGAGGTCAAACTCTTGATTACTGCACCACAAAAACCTAATTAAATACGATCTCTTTAAGTGAGAAAACTCTTAATAAATAGGCAAACTGTATATTGAACCACCCATTATTAATAATAACAGTGGCATCAACAGTGGTACAGACCAGTATGTTTTTACACTGATTAGACTGTATGTGTGGGTGTGTTTGATGGGACCTATGATCCAGCAAGATAACAAGAGCAAATTGAAAAGGCAAAAAAAATGTAGCTTTACACTTGTGCCACAGACGAGGAAGAATTGATTGGACTGTGGCTCACAAGCCCTTGAGTGGCTTCTGCTATAGGTGTGTTGCATTGACAGAGTATGTAATTGGTGCAAAATGATGGAGAAAGTGAAGTGTCACAGCAGTAAAAAGGCTTTTTTCCCACCTTGGGCTCTGCACTCAATAGAACTGCTCCAAAGAGCTGGTGTGATCAATGCTGAAACTTGTGGCACCTCCAGGCCTCTCTTCTTTTACTTGGATGAAGATTGTGATCTACCAAGGATAACCCTTATTTCCTGCAACATTCCCAGCTCTTGTCTGATCTAATAACTCTTACTGCGGCAGAGCAGCTGGCTGTTTCCTCTGGAACTTGTTAGGATTGTGGTTATGGATTCAGAAGGGTTGCTCGAGGGCTCTATGGGCTGTGACTGGCTATTGGCAAACTGTCACTGTGCGGAGCAGACTCTCCTGTAGGTCCACTCTGCCTTGTTAAATAAAAGCTGTGGATCTGACCACTGTGGGGACAAGAAAGGTGTGTGAGGACAGGAAAGTGGGACGAAATGGTTTTCAAGGTTTTATCAAGCTTCTACAGAACAATTAAGAGGAAACTTGACACTGTTGATTGAGCAGTTTTGTTAACCTTGCTCTCTCTTTCCGAATTGTTGTAGTATTATTGACAAAGTGAGTGCAAGAGCCCTCTGACATTTCTTAAGTGTTTTTAACACCAGCTGTCTTCTAGTTCACACCCAAGGTTAAAGATTTTTAGAGGGAGAACTGGGGAAGAGCATTACATCTGAACAAACAGAAAAGTAAATCTAAAGATGGTTCATCAAAAGAAGAAAAGTGTTACGAATCAGAGTTGCTGCAAAATAAATTCATTGAGCAGTTACCATACAGATTGTGATGAAATGGCGTCCTTTGCCAAGTGTCAGCAGAGATCAGCTCCAGCCACTTCCTCGCCCTGTGACACTGCAATGTATAGGTAGCTACAGATGATGGATGGATGAATGAATGGATCGATATATGAATGGATTGTCTCTCTAAAAATGCTGTGTGCACAGTTTCAGTGTTTTTTAATCATTTTCCACTCACTCTAAACCAGCAGCTTTTTAAGTGTATCACCTCTCTGCCTTCATTCTTTTAGCATTTCTCTTTCTCTCTCACTGCTCTTCTTTATTGTCTTCTGCGCCTCATTATCCTTCACTTAAATGCCAGCTCTTTCTCTCTTGCTGGCTTTTTCTCATATTTTGTCTTCCTTTTGGTCAGCTTTGCTCTCTCTGCCCACCTTTCCTTTTCTCTCTCCCCTCCTCTTTCCTCTCCTCTCTCTCTCTCTCTCTCTCTCCCTTTGTTGTTAATTAGTGGAGGGCTCGTCAGCTCAGTTTAAGTTACAGGTCTGCTCCTCTCTCTGCTCTCCATCCTGATTTACAGCTCCTTAATATTTCACACTTAATGAATCATTTAGCCACTGGCAGCTCTCCTGTTGGTTCTCTGTTGTTCTAATCTACGTCGGGTTACAATTTTGGGTCAGTGAGCCAGTTGAACCTTGCTTTATTTGCAGGAGAGCCTGTTCCTCTAATGGTGTTTCTTCAGCTGCCCTAAATAAAGTTTGCTCTGGATGTTTAATGACCGGCAACTTTTGTCATAACAGCCATATCACTTGCAATCCTCTCATTTGGCAGGCATGAAAGCATGTCAAAATGAATGGCAAATAAAAAGAGGGAATATTCTAATGCTGATTAATTGACTTTATGTCTGTATGAGGGGATAATAAGTGTATGCTATGATATATTATTCTCATGTGCCTCTTCTCTCCTTTTCAGAGGCACATAAAAACTATACAGAACATTCGATACAGACTTAAAAAGCCAGCTGTCCAATTTGCTCTACGCTGGTTGTGATCCCTAAAGTGCCACTATTGTTTCCAATTGTCTCGCAGACATCTAAATTGCATTGAAAGACAACGCCACTGTCTTATTGCCTGGCATGACATCAAGCGAGCCAGGGTGATTTTCCACATAATGAGACGTGACTCATTGCCAGCAGCTCTGCATAGGAGTGTCATCAAAGCCACGGAGGGATCGGCTCACTAAGTCACCAGCTGATTTAAACTTCTGTTTTTAGGGGATGGGCGTAGTTGGGATGCCTGTCTGACAAACAGGTAAAGGAAAACGGTGCTGAGATAATAAAGTGTTTGTTATGTAGTTAAGCTTACACTGAAAGCAGGGCACAAATCCATGTCCATCTACTGATGCTGAATCAGTCTGTCAATCATCTGTTTACCCCATGTGGTTATATTTGAGCATATGAGTTTCCCACCCTCACAAGATTATTTCAACAATAACTAATTTTACCTTGAAAACGAGTTGCTGGCCTCCTGCATCCTCAATCAGTTAGGTAGTTTGTGTTTTTGATTGAAGGGTGACTTCAGATCCTATAAAGTCCAACAGGAACCCAAACAAACTAAGCAATGAAGGAGGGAGAGACTAGAAGCCCCATGTTCAGCGAGGTAAAATTACTGCCTTTGTCAAAGGAGTCTGCTGGCTCTGGGAAGAGTGCCATGATAGCTTTAATTTACTTTAGGAAAAGACTGTCTGCTGGCAGGGAACAGTGGTGAACAGTTTTTAAATATAGCACACATGATTGGCTTTTTTGGAGTGGCTCAAATTTGTTTTTCTGCTTTCCCTATTTACAACAGTTCATTGCCTCCTACTCTGGCAATGTGGCTGAACGACTCGTACCTGTGTGCCAACCACAATCTTCTGTTGTAAATACACTGAGAGAAACCACCTCATACAACACCACTCTTGGAAATAAAGAACTGTTCCGTGTAACAAAGAACAAAGATCTTCTGCAAACAGCAGATTTGAACCTGACTCCCCATGTTTTCCCAGCAGTTACACGCCTGTGAACCTAAGCCCTGGTTTTGTTAGAGACTTTATCACCGTCATCGCTACAGCACCATTTGTTCTGAGTGCATGTAATTGAATTTGGCTCAATACATATCATCTGTGCAAATAAATCATGGCTTACACAGCTGCTCTGGCAAGTGTGTTTGGACAGGGACAGGTAATTGAATGAACTGTGGGATCATACTAGTATCTCAACTAATATGACGAGATGACTCCCATCTAGAGACAGGCTGAACATTTATTACAGAGTGAGAAACACGGAGTTATTGATTCTTGTGAATCCTTTGGAAATATTACATGGCTTGTCTGACAGGGAAGTCCTGATAACTGTGTAATGGGTTGTGGGAATGCTTTCTACTCTGCAGGTTGAAAATAAAACTTTTCCAACCTGCCTTTGCTTTCACAGAAAGTTTTGTATTCTTTTATAAACTAAATGTGTACATGTGTGAAAAGCAATATCATATAGGGCTTTATGAGAATATACAGAAAGGTATATATAGTTGAATGTGGTGCTTTTAATCAGTTTTTCTGCAGCATTGCATAACAGTCTGCACTGCAGATTTTACCATTTGAGCATTGCATTTCAGTACCTGATAAGTCTCCTGAGACATTGCTTTTGGGACATTAGTAGTAGAACAGGGTAAGGGACAGCTTGAGGATGCTGCCCAAGGATTTTTGTTCAAAACATGTAAAGCACCTTGGTTTTAAAACTGGTGCCTCACAAATATTGTTCAATGGCAGGAGAAATCAAAATACAACAAAAGCAAGAATCTCAAAGCTAAAGGAATATAGACATGCTGATGAAATGACATCACTTCGTCATGTTGTTTTGATTTATTCATATAGCAAGACTTGTTTATTATTTCCTTTTAATTTGAATGTTTTTTGAAATCTTTGTTCTGTGTGACAGGTTAACAGGGGTGATTACATACACAAGAGGTCCTGGCTGGATTAGTGTTTAACACTACATGAGCATCAGGGAGCCAATAGTCCACTCTTTACCACAAGAGATAGGACTAATGGCTGCAGTGTCCTTGTCCAGGTGAAGTGTCAGTTCAGAGATGTGCAGCCGGTACAGAGTAGGAGCAGTTGCCTCAATTGCAACTGACTGTGGCAATGTGGTGTAAACCTCCTCTTTTTCAGGCTGAATGGCTCACTGCAGCCATTCATCATTTTCTCCACTCTGACTCTGCCCCTGTCCTTGGTGCTGAATTCACTCAGAGGAACATTCCTCTATTTACAAAGGTCTGGGCTAGTTCACTTTGAAATGACCCAAGTCAAGCCTTTACTCTTGCAGTGTTCGATTTTCCCACGGAAAAAAAGGAGTTTGTGGTAAAGATTTTTTCAGTTGTTTTTTTAAAAAAAAGAAAATTAAGTGTTTTTGTTGTACTGCTCTTAAACCACACTTTTAGGGGTTTTCATGCTCGTGTTTTTAAGTTTTTCTTTTGTTGTTTTTGTTTTTTAAGTAAGAGACAGACATTTCTTCACTTTGATTGAATTTCCAAGCTAATTAGCTCAGGCAGAGACAGGATGTGAGACTTTCAGGTTTCTTCAGCATGAGAACATAATTTATCACTTTGTGGAGTTTTAGCTGTAGTTGTGACGGAGAAATATGCAGAGCAAGTATTTTGAATTTCAGGCTGTTACACTTGCACATTTTGGTTTCCTTAAATAGAATAACAAAAATACTCCATGTCTACCTGTTCCACCCACCTCTGTCTGTCACTGTGTGAATGTCACTCCCTCCTAATGTTTGTTTCTCCTGGAACAAATTTAACATTTATCTAAATTTATAACCTGTTTGCCCTATTATTCTCTTTTACTCTCCCATGTACATTCCAAAACCTGATCTCTCCTCATCTGCCTCTCTGTCACTGTCATTTTGCCTCTGCATTGTTGGCTGTTTTATCTACTGTCTTTTAGCCCTTCTACCCCATCCTGATGCCCTGTCAGCTGTCAACACCCTCCCATCATGTCAGTGGAAAAGTCAGAGTAACCGCCGCTCAGTGTTCAGCTTCTGCCCATCCCGCCTCCCTGAAGGCATGAAGCAGCATTAGTAGCTCTCATTATGCACAGACATGACATGAAACCAATTCAAGGTCATACAGACAGCCACATATCTCCTATCCTCAGGGTGTATGTGTGTGTGTGTGTGTGTGTGTGTGTGTGTGTGTGTGTGTGAGAAGAGGCTGGGAGACGATTAACATTCATACTGCACAGCGATCTACTGTTTCAAATTGCTATTGTTATCAACTGCTGTCATTAGCTGGGCTGTGCTAATTGGGAGAGAAAGTAGAGAGCAAATGAAAGATATGTGTACAGGGAGCAGGATGGAGTGAGTAAGAAGGACAGGAAAAGAGGGTTGGAAAGATATAAAGAGGAAGAATTGGAGTGTCAGTGTTTTACAGTATATGAGTTTAAATTAATTAAAAATTGCTCACTGCTGTCTGACTGCTAACTGTGTGTATGTGTGAGTGTTCCGGTACTTTCAGTAACACATTTCTGATTAAAGACCTTCATAATTGGGAATGACTTGTCCTATTGGGAAAAACTGACAGAAGAAGATAAGAATCTAAGACTAGGTTAGAATCAGGCGAGTGATGGCAATGGTTATGGACAGGATGATTTAATGTAATGTACCTAATGTCCTTGAATATTATCTATGTCAAAGTGTTTGTCTGATATGTGTGTTGCCATTCATTTGCTGGATAGCAATCTGTCACTACATGCTTTCAGTGATTGTTACCCATAATCCCAAAAACATACATTGTCTGAAGTGATTCCATGTGTTGGATCTTTCTAGTGAGATGGGAGATGGGAGCCAATTGTATGACTGTGTGTGTGTGTGTGTTTTTGTATGGAAGGGGAAAGGAAGGCAACAATAGATAGACAACTAAAAACAGTACATTTTAACACTGTGAGCAGAATGTTTTAGTCATATTGGAGAAATAAAACTTTACCACAGTATGACTGCTCAACTAAAGCTCATTTACTACCCTTTGTTTAATGTTGCATTCTACAGTAAACAAGATACTCTGAGAGAAAGTTGAAAAAAGTTGTTATTCATGTTTGAAGAAAAGAAAATAACTTGATACTTTTTAAATATTATATAAATCTAAGATTTTTCAGAGAAAATAAGGAGAAAACCACACTGGGTTTACCTTCCACAGCTGGAAAAAAAGCACCCAACACCAATGCATTCTGGGTTTTAAAAGACTATAAAACATTTACATATTTTTAATTATTTATTGAATTTGTTAACTGCATATTTTGTATAGTTGCAGTGGTTTACTTGAACTAACTATGTTTATAATTAAATGCACGATGAGAAAACACATAGTTTTGCTTTGTCAGCACGATCCTTACTGGTCACATATTAACATGCATGATAAATTCACTCTGCAGCCACTTGAAATTAGAAAGTGGATAAAGGCAATTGAGCTCTGATGAAACATTAAATAACAGCATGTAGCATTAGTCAAGAGTTCTTGAGCTGCCAGCTGCCTGCCTTTAATTTTCTCACTTGTTATTTGTATTCTTAAGTAGAGCACTGTTTCCAGAGCTGCCCATCTAAAACTAGTGCCACTGAGCTGTTAACTCCTAGTTTTAAATATACTGAGGTTGCTAGGCAACATATGCTGTGCAATTTAAACCAGTTAAGCACATTTTGAGGTAGTATTTCAAAGAAAAACATTAAATTCCAAAGAGTTAAAATGCAGCCCTGAACAGTCACTGAAAAATGTTTTCTTTGTTACTGTTATAACTTTGTCTCATAATTTGTCTCAGATCTTTTGTGAACAGAGACCTGCACTTTGATGCCATTTCAGATCCTTTTTCATTACCCAGCTTTCCTAAACCTATGAAACAATCCAAGCTAAGGGATCATACACAGAGAGTTATCAGCTCGGTAAATAAATCCAGGGTTTCTCAATTTACACAGGGGCATATTCATACAAAAGGGGACGTGTTCGAAGCATTTTACCAATCATAAATATTAACAAGTCACCAGTAGCAAAGAGGCATATTTTACCAAAAAGAAAAACTTTAATATAAGACAAATTCATACAAAGGTTAATCACATATTTCAGGTCAAAAACTACATCATCACAGCTACGAAGGAAGCACAGATGGCAAAAAGTTGCAGAGTCTATGAATGCAAAAGGCTTATTATATCACTGCAAGTATAATAAAAGATGCATATTCATGGGATGGTTGCTGGATCACACAAAGCAAACAAGTTAAAGGAGAGAGAGATCTCGACATCAAAAAGCTCCCATTTAAAAGACTTTTGCCTTCTGCTGCATAGCAAATCAAACGCAGTTCTTCCCCAGACTACTTCAGACATCATTAGGGCACGAGTAGATCTGATTATTACTTTTATATATTCTATTATTCATTCATTCAATCAAACTGTTATTTCACACTCAGGTTCCAGATAAAAAAGAACACACAGACAAAAGGACACACAAAAGCTTAAGGGTGCTTTCACATTAGGCCCACTTGTTTCGAACCGTACTGTGGCGCGGTTCGCCCC
>JAPZDY010000013.1:18735870-18766104 GCA_029783645.1 Ctenochaetus hawaiiensis | reverse complement strand
TAAAGAAAAAGTCAGACTGTGTACACACATATACAGTCACACACACACACACACACACACTTTATCCAATACTAATGATTTCTGTGAATCACATTCTAGAAAATATGAGTCAAAATAACTCAAAATAACCAAAGAAACTCATAAACCCCTTTATCTGATTTGAGAGCGATGCTTGCAGTGCGAAGTCTGCTGGAGTGCATCCAAAACAAGCCGAACTCTTCAGGTAATTGAAACCATTTTTCTGCAAACGAGGGGATCCTACATCAAAATAGAACAACAGTTGAGGACTGACCCTTTTTTCACCGACCATCTGTATGGGAATACAATCACACACTGTAATGTCTTTGCAGTACATTATATGGTTTTCTACGTAGTGTAGAATAAATCTTGTTAACGGCATGTTACACGGCACTCATGCATGCTCCCCTGCACATTCACACATTTTGATAGCTGTCACTCCCTGTCGGGTAAAAACCTGCCTTTATGTCTTTGCTCTCGCTGGCACTCTCCTTCCTCTGTTGCCTCTATCTGGAGCCTTTTCCTCCCTCTCATTTTCTCCCTCCGTCCCCTCTCTTTCACCATCATTGCCTTCCCTCCCTCCTGCAGGGTGATGATGGTGCTCCTGGTTGCTGTGATTTTTTTCCCCTCCCCTCCCAGCAAATAAAGAGGGCAGGAGGTACTGATGGTTGTTGGCAGGGGTTCTCCGCGAGCTCTGTTGAGCCCTGAAACTGTGTTCCTGGGAAAGAAACCATAGTATTTGTAATTCTGACATGTAATGTCACAGTCACAATTGTTTCTACTTGATTCCAATCACATATCATTCACACAGTTTCCATTACACTTGGGCTGACAGGCAAAGGACAGAGTAATGAATTCCTCACAGCCAAATAAAAATGATAATGACAGTTGCCTCAAGAGCACATACCAAAACTGAAAAGTGTGTTGTTCAATCATTTATTTTGTCTCTTTATGAACTGTTTGTACGTATGAGTAATTCTGTATCATTACCTCTGGAAGCTTCCTCTGATGGATTTGATTAAAACTGTGAGAGTAAATGACACTGACACCATGAAAATGAATACAACTTTGTTCGCGAAACAAGAGAAGACAAGGGGACAGAAAGAGTGTCCTTTAAAACATGTAAGATGAAAGTAAAGTAAGCTGATGTTTGAACTTCTCTTCTTGTCAATGGTTTCACCAGTCATGTGCTTCGAGGCACTTCTCTTGCGCTTTGCCAACTATGGTACATTTTTCGTCATGAACTATCCACTGAAACTCTTAAAACTTTAATGGTGAGTGACATCTGAAAAAAGAGGGCATCAAATGAAAACATTTGAAGTCACACTGACTGCTGCTGAGTGACAAATATACATGACCTGGATAAACATTAATCACAAAAGACAGCTGACTGCATCATATATTATGCTGACCTGCTAGAATTTGTTAATTACATACCATCAAGAGGGTAGACTGCCAGCATTATGCACAACACCCATTAGTTAAGAAGAGGGATGTAGCCATCACTCAGAAGTGCTTATACAGAGGATATAGAGAAAATGAATGATAGAATGAATGAGTTGCATAAAGAGAACGAATGACAAGGTGATGAAGGCAGAAGGAGAGGAGAACAAGAGGAATCTGTTTAGTGGTTGTTACTTGAGGGAAGAGGGTCAAAGGGAAAGTGTTAAGGACAGAGGAAAGGCGTCAGGTAAAGGGGTTAATGAATAGAAAGACAAGTAGACAAGCACAGTATATGGAGTAGGTGGAAAGGTAGGTCAGAAATCTGGAAAGTATGTATGGATCGTAAGAGAGGCAGAGGGTGCAGGTCAGCAAGTTTAGAGAGAGAGAGGTCTTAAGAAAGATTTTTAGACTATTCGAGGGTTGAAAAGGAGCACAAGATGAAAAGAAAATATCTAGGTAGTATTGACTTTCAGCTCCACAAAGAGGATGGTGGGTGATAAAGCCCACGAGCAAATGATCAGGTAGGAAAGAGGAGAAAGACACCACAAAGAGGAGTGACTAAAGAAGAAAACATGGAGAAAGAGACCTTTGGGCCTAACCCAGTGACATTCAGTGCTGCGTGGGAACTCTTCATGCCCCTTCAGCTCATGGACTCTGAACCAGAAGACATCAACAACACACATACACACATTCAAGTCTTCTATCACTCACTGTACTGCAGACGCATGAAACAAAGCAGTTTATCATAACAATGAGATGCACACGTGCAAACATGCATAGACTTCTATATCAAGCAAAGACTTTGATTGAACATACGCTCACCTCACCATCAAACGAAAGCATAGGCACTGCTGATCTTGGCAAGTAAGCAGCACAGTGCTGGCATGGCAACAGTCAGCGCCCAAAGATATGACCCCTCTGTTATTCTCCTCCATGATGCATCCAGGAGAGACTGACTTGGGACTAACGGGAAAACAAACAAATAAACAAACCCTTCATGTTTATAAGGCTCAGTGCTGAATTTCATATCTCACTGTGCCTGTGCTGTGGAATACATGTAACAATTTCATATGATGTTTTATATTATTATACAAGATTTTTACATTACAAGAAACCAGTTTCATATGTCCTATAATAACTTAGCAGTTACGTAAAATCATACATCTAGGAAGATTTATATATATATGGAATATTTTCCATCCTTTATGAACATTAAAAGTCCCAGAGCAACCACTGTAATATGCTAAGTTGGCTCATAAAATACAAAAAGAGGCAATGCTGAGCAACACCAACCCATTTTGAAGTTAAAAGAAAAAATAATGTTTGCATTGTCGTTTGCAGTTTCATGCGCAGGATTTGATCAGCAGTCTGGAGGGTTTACAGATTTGCCTTTCTATTTTATGAGCCCATTTTCAGATTTAGGTGAATGAAAAGTTTTGTCTGGGGGGCCAAAGCTACAGCTACTGATTATTTGAGTAATCAAGTCAGGCCATTCTGCAGCGGTTAAAATGATCTGTGCAAAACACAATATATAGTTATATGGATAACACACAGCTCTAATAAAAAATAATTTACATAAATGATTTTTAAAACAGTGGCTAGAAAGAGGCCATAAAGCCAGGAAACCATCAACAAAGGAGTCATTTTTGTTATGCATGAGCAGGTTTATTTATTAGTAATAAATGTTGTAAATGTAGGCTGAATGTTAAGAAAACAAAAAGGAATATTTTTTTATTCATCAGCTTTCTACAGTGTCATTTCTGCTTCTGTTTATTCTTCCTCGCAGCTCCACTTTACAATTTAGGCCATCAAAAATTGATTTCCTGTTGGATCAGATATATTTAATCTTTTGTTGACTGCTGTTGAAATTTGCCTCGGTGCCATCTCTTTTTTTGCAACTCTCACTTCTTCATTCTCTTTTCCCTTTGAGTCTTGATTAGGCAAATTGACTTTTTGTCTCTCTCAAGTACTATTTTGTGTGTGTTTGTGTATGTGTGCGGAAAAGCAATTCCTTGTAAATAGAATATATAGTATTTTTTTTTTCATAAGGATATGTGTGTGTGTAAGAGAGAGAGAAGATAGAGAGATAGAGGGAGAGAGTGAGAGAATAGAAAAAAGCTAATAAAAAAGGGACAACCTGCTTCTCTGGTGTCTGTGATATACGATTGTGTATACACATAAGAAGAAACTGCATTTAAAAAAATGTGTATGCATCTAACATCACTGAAACAGAGAGGATTTCTGCTCTGCTTGGCTGTATCTTCAAAATATGACTAACGGTATCACTTTGATTCTCACTCCAACAAACAGTCTTTCTTTTTTTTAGATCTAATTTCCAAAAGTAGTCGTGGTTTTTGACAGGGAGGTAATGGATTACAGGCCTCAAATTGCTGCCATTTAGCCAGCCAGTGTTGAAGACAGTAACTGTTCCAGATACTGAAACTTAATGAGAGTCAGTGTCCGCTGTCAGCTTCCTCAGCAAATGCTTAAAAAGATGACATTCCCCCATTTTGTGTCTGTCTGCTTGGACTGCAGAACGGACAGAAAGTACTGTTTCTTTGCTTGTTTAAAGACTATTTTTTTAAAAAAAGGCACACTTGGTGGAAGCAGAAATTGTAATGGATGGGTATTAAAAAAGTCCAATCAAAATTTTAATCTATTACAACCAATTTATCAAATTTTATTTTTTTTAATAAAAATGAGACATAGCCTATTAAACAGCATCTGCTTTTCAAACACGGTAACAATTTTCATATGAAACAGACTCTAAATTAAATCAGTCTCAACAGAGCTGCTGTATACCAGCTGATGCTCAACCTTCCTCCTGTTCCTAATGGACTTAAATGAGCATTATCCAACACATCAAGGGAGATCACTGCAGATGCAAGTGCCATTAGGTTTCGCCTCAGACAGACAACTTCCCATGGCCTTTTGAACTTCTTAAGGCTTTACCCTCATCTTCTGCTGCCAAAGGAACACTGGAATTACCAGCACCAGTTTAGTTAGAGTCTTAAAGTTGTGGAACATTTCTCACAGCAAAGAGATCAGATACAACAAGCTGTTAAACTTTATCTGTATTACTTACTTCCTTCTTCCTTCACTGCATCAGTCCTGCACTTTTCACCCCGTTTAAAAATCACATCACAATTATTGGGTTTTAGACACTCAGCCGTACGTTATCTCGCCATAGGCAGATGTTGTGTTAATATAGCATTGTTAAAGCCAGCTAGACAACCAAGCAATGCATATGACCAGGCAATGCCTAATTAATACATAAACCTGTAATAAGCTGGACATTAGTGTCTCCTACAGTAAGTCAACATGTGATAATTGACAGTGTTGCATGTGAATCAATTAATGTTACAGTATACTGGCCTCGCCATTCTAATCTGTCACAATGACTTTTGGTTTTCCATCATTGTTAAAAAATTTATTAATATTAAATATTCAGTAAATGTAACCCCCTCGGTGGTGTCGTAGATCTGGCACTCTGCCAGTTAATTAAAGCTGGCGGGGGATCGTTGGCGCTGTACTACGCTCCAATTTGCTCTCACTCACTTTCCTACCGTCTACTGATCCGACTCACCTGGAGTTGGATCAGTGCTCTTTCTTTGTCTCTTCTCTCACACACATTAAAATTCACACAGGCACAGTTGTGTGCTTGTTCATGCAGGGAGACATGCACGCACAGTGTGTGCAATCGCTCACACAGCACTGTAATCTGGTATTCCTGCCAAACTTTCCCCTCCGTGCCTCCAGGTCTGTTCTGTATTTCAGGGCCACTCCCGTTCAAACCCCCTTAAAGACAAAACAAGGTTTTTTTCTTGCAGGATCGGAGAAACAGGTCCCTGTTTGCATGTTTTGGGAGTTTTTTTCTGTCTGGCAGCCATTACAGCAGGAATCCTGTGTCGTGTTTGGAGATTCTTGTTAGTGTATGTACCACCCACATGTTCAGGTTTTGGATGTAGTGCACATGCTACTGAGGGATCTGATTTTCTCTGGTTTCTTTTTGCCACCAGCACTGATCAACCATAACTCTAGTACGTTGAAATCTTGAGGTGGTATAAAAGCTTTAAAAATTTCTAACTCATTAAATAAGAACCTGGCTGTGGATCAGTTCTCTCCTATCTGTCTTCTTTAGCCTTTAATTGCATGGGATTATTGATGTTTGCAGACTTTGTGTGATTAATGATTTACCCTCAACCTCTGCAGCTCAGTAACTATGTAAGTACAGGACAGTGAGATTATTGGGGAGCAGCTATAGGCTATAAGGTAAAATTTTTGAACAATTGTTGACTTTCAGTTTTTGCAAAAGAATAAAAAACCTCTCTCTGTCTTGATGGTAAGAAAATACTCCTTGTTTTTTTAACATGTACTCCCTACCTATTACTGTTAGGTTAAGGAGTTTGTGGTCTGGTCCTTTGAAGTAAAGCAGCTTTAATCAGACAGAAAACGTGAGAAAAAAAGGAGAGTCAAGGTAAAAAAATGGAGGTCATCAAAATGTTCACTGAAATCACATTAAAAGCAAAAATCCCTCATAGCTGTTAATCCATTTGATCAACATGCTCCAAAACATTCAAAGCCACATATATTTCTTCAGTATCGTGCTGTGGTTCAGGTCCGAACATCTCTCACAGATTTTCGATTAAATGATGACAAAAAATTCAGTTTGAAACATATTGAACATTTGTATTTATTGTGAAGGAGATTTATTCTGCCACAGTAATGGCTAAAGAATTTTCTGTGAATGTGTTACTTTTTTTCCCATTTAATCCATCCTAAGAGTTGGGAATCCAAGCTGATGTTTTAGAACCACACTGAAAGCCCACAGGAGGGGTATGAGACACTCAAATGGTAGCTTTTCACTGGAGTCTCCCTCTATGGCTTCGGTTTGATTGGCTGTGTATTGTTATATTGTTTGTAGGTTACACTGTACCACTGTCCTTCTGCTGCAGAACTTAGGAGACAGATCTGGTTTTGCTTACCACTGCAATTCTGGAGAATGGAGAAAGCACTTTATAATTAAAATGTGAGTTTCGACTTCTAACCTTGTCTCTCTCTCTCTCTCTCTCTCTCTCTCTCTCTCTCTCTCTCTCTCTATTAAATGTGTGGAGGTAAGCAGCAAGCAACCGCTGGGAATATATGACAGGTAATTTTAGCAGACAAGGCAGAGGTAGAAATGTTTCACTCTGTGGATTCAGCATTGCAGTTCCTTTGGGATTTACAAAGCACAGTGGGGTCAAAGTGAAGAGCCTCCATCGAAATATCACTCGAGCTGTCCTTCATGACTCTCTAAGTTAATGGACTCTGCACACGACTGCTCCTTCCTGACCATGCATTCTCCTTCACAGGAGTACAATGACCCCTCCCAAAAAAAACACCGAGGTGACCGTGCATTTTATGCCGCCACAGCTGAGAGAATATGCGACTGGTGCGTTCCGAGGTCAAGTGGGCACTGACTGCTTTAAAATACCTCACTGATGGAGGTGGCATTGGAGAGTGGTCACCATCCCACCAAATGTCATGAGCTCTCATAGAAAGAGGAGACAGATTGAAACTCTGCCCTTTTCAAGCTTTTGGCTAAACTCTGTTTGGAAACATTTTGGCCAGATTTTAGCACTAAGAGAGAATGGTCGTACCATGGATGTGCAATGCAAAAGGAATTTACATGTTTAAAGGAGCGTATGCATGACCAAAAATTAAAGAGATTAAAGGGATAAAAAGATCACATGTTAGGATTAGGATAAGGATAATGCTTTCTTAAATGATTCCTCTCATCTCACAGTTCTACTGATAAAATATATTCAGTATTATTTTGTCTTGAACTTCTTCACGAACCATCATATTAAGAGACTAATGAACATAGCCAGTCTTTGTTAGTCTTTAAAAAATTGTGGATTAGATATTAACATCAGGACATCTCTTAGTCGGATAATGTTGCTGTTGAAGTTGCATTTAAACCTGCATTCAGTCAGCATCTCAGCCTCGGTTTTTTTATTTCACAGGTCAGCAGGTCATAATGCTGCTTTGATACATCTGTGCTGCTTCTTGAAGCATGTGGTGGTGTGAAAAAGAAGACCTTCAAACACTTGGAGAGATATTAACACTTTGGGACTGTAATCTTTGGAAGTGCAGCCACCAGAAGCTTGCCTTTCTTTTTTTTTTTTGGTGGCTGGCCTCCTGGGTTCTCTGTCAGAGCCATTACAACTCTCATCTGTATCAGTCAGCTCCATCTCCTGTGTCATCCATCAGTTAATCAGTGTACAGTCACGGAGCCCTGTCTCGCTCCTGCTGAGGTTAGCCAGCTACAATCACAGAAACCTGCTGCAAAATCATTTTCAATAGGATGTGACATTAGACAGCCATTGTTGCCACTTTGAAGGTGTTTCTTTTTCTTTTTTTTGGGCGGGGAGCAGGGGAAGAGTCCAGTTAGATCTGATCTGAGTCCTGAGTCTGAGCTCTGTATCATGAAACAGGATCTTTGTTTAAAAACTTTCAATAAGCGGACCGAGCTTCAGCTCATCCAGTCAGCTGTAACGTATCTTGCTTATCTCTCCTCCGTTGAAAGGTCTCATTATCTTGCCGTCACATTTCTGAGGATTTATGACTGCTGAGATCTAAGCGTGCTGGAACGACATATTGCTTTTTAAAACTAGAGAAAAGAATATGTCAGCTTACTTTTTTTTTAACATATATACCAACAGAATTGTGTGTGTGATGCACCCACTAAGTGACGTTCCATCTGGAATTGAATTGTCAGCCCTGGCAGCAGCAGTACTCTTAGTGATTTACACAGCGACAGATCGATGACAGGAAGAGGAAATGTGTTGGTTGGAGCGCTATATTTCCTCACCTTACTTTACACTCCACTTCACATCTGCCGCTATATATCTCAGCCTCCAACCTCGGGCACCTTCACTCCCATCGCCTCTCTGTTTGTGGTCTGACCTCCCCTGAAATTTACGTCTCTCTCCTCAGGCCTGACTACTCACAGTAATGGCACCCTGTGATTGAATCAGTTTGGTATTGGGTGATTTCTGTATATATTGACTCCTTTGGGTATCTCAGCAACAGTGCTTATGTCTTTCCTCCTCTCCAGTGTTTCTCTCTTAATAACACTTCTCTGTGAGTTTTTATCATCATGACCAAGTGAAGAAATTGTTTTTCTCTGACACTTAAGCTCATTTAGAGAAACTTTTGGTGGTGTTTTATAACCTCTCCCAGTCCTCCACCCTGTTTATCCTTTCCTGCCATCAGTTTCTAGAAATCCCACCCGCACACTTTCAGAGCCTTAATGATGAGACCTTCCTCTTGTTAATGTCCATCTTCCTCCGCACACTGGCAATTACCACCTTCCATCTCCTCAACTCCTCCCGTCCATGAGCATATCCTGCCGTCCATTTCTCAGTGGCTCCTCAGCCCACTGCCACTTATGCCCATGAGTCAACATGGAGATCCACAGAGATGCAGACACACGCACACCCGCACACCCGCACACACACACATCCTTGCACAGCTGCAGGGGTGAAATTCAAACATACACACATGGACACATGCATAAATAAATACCAGCAAATTGCCTGAAGGGATGTCATGCTGTTAAATGGTGTCTCTCTCTATCAGCCACACTCTGTTTTTCTCACAACAAACTTGTTTATCATGCTGTGCAATTTCATTGTTTTGTAGGAATATTATGTGAGGGCATCATCTCAAGTGTATGCCAATGTCACCCACTGTGTTTCCTTAGGTTTAAAGAGTGTAAATATGTCTGTTAATGTGTATCTGTGTGTGTGTGTGTGTGTTAGATATGATATGTAA
Organism: Ctenochaetus hawaiiensis; assembly: GCA_029783645.1. Classification (NCBI taxonomy): domain Eukaryota; kingdom Metazoa; phylum Chordata; class Actinopteri; order Acanthuriformes; family Acanthuridae; genus Ctenochaetus; species Ctenochaetus hawaiiensis. The sequence goes on along the minus strand of JAPZDY010000013.1, from coordinate 18,756,825 downwards.
CACAATGTAGAAAATAATACAATAAAGTTAACAATGGGTTGTTAAAAAACGTAATCTTAATTCCAACTTTTATGCCTTTTTTCTCAACATCTATCAATATTTCATTTCCCCTGCTGTTAAATATACATACAGGCACATTGTAATATTGTGTATGACTCATCATTTTACATATTCCTGCTGAAAATACATGAGTATGACTATGGGTATGACTTTTCATCAGTCATTACCCCTCTGGCTGCCTGCCCTAAGGTGTTATTGAGAGGACTGTGGGAAATCAAGTGTTTGGATGTTTCACTGTCTCTGAAGTCTATGTGTTTGTTGTAAAAATGTATACTTTAACATAATTCATATTTCAATTTTTTATATTTTTGAAGTTCAGAGTATGTAGGAGAAGAAATAAACAGGACAAACAACAGCTCTGGGCCTGGAGAGACAGAAAGAGGGACCACACAGGACGAAACAAGATGACAAAGGATGAACATGTGCACACACACAAACACACATGCACATATACACACCAGGGGAGGCCAAGTGTGTATGTTTATGCTCTGCCTGAAGAAAGTGAGGCCTCCACTGGGAGATCTTGTAAGCTGTGTGTGTCTGTGTGTGTGTGAGGGAGTTAAGGAGAGCTCACTTACAACCTTATCTCTCCAACAAGGCTTAATGGGGTAATGGAAACCTCCTAGTGCATGCTGGGAATAAACGTAATGTAGAGACAGTGCTATTGAGAAGGGAAAACAGTGATAACAGATAGTGATACACAAAACAGATTTTTAGGTCTTTGTTGTGTTCAAAACCCCTGTTTCCAAAAAAAGTTAAGACACTGTGTTAAACAAATAAAACACAAAGTTTAAATTAGCTAATCCTTTCTGACATGTACTCAGTTGAAAACAGACATTATTCACAAAGACAATATTTAACGTTTCTCTTATTAACTTTGCTGATTTTAGTTCATATGAGGTGTGATCATAAACTTCCAGAACTGTTCCTGTTGCATATTTTTCAAGTGCTGCATGTAACATGCATTCACAGTTGCAGGCAGAGGCTTTACTTAATAAGTATTCTAAGTTACTCTGCTTGAGGATCATTAGCACCTGTGAAACACCTGTCTCTGTGACCACTGGTGTGTACTCATTTACACACCAGCACTGTGTCAGAATCTGCAAACATCGTAATCAACAAGCCCCGAGTGGCCAAAATTTCATGCCCAGCATCATTTCCTGTTGTGTCTGAGGTTTTTACCCAGAAACCAAACAGCAGTCATCACAGTGGAGAGAAGTGAAGAGTCCACAGTCATCAGGACCAAAGGAGAGCAACTGAGAGCTTGCTGGTGATTTTCTTTGACATTTAAAGGTGTGCACTGTGAATTCGTCCCTCAGGGTTCTACTTATCTGAACAGTGACACAGTGGAAATTGGCTTCTCCATCATGACAACACATAGGTTTCTTGCCTGCAACGATACATTTTTCACACATTGTCACATTAAAATTTGATCTCTGGGTTGCAGCCGTAGCCATAGATCCAAGTTTCAGGTTTATGATGGAATCATGCATGTGCACCTACCAGTGCTTACAAAAATATGTTTAACCCTGGTGCCAATGATGATCAAGCCATATACTGTGGACTGCTTATTCACATAGGTCATTGCTTGCACCTGCTACATGAGCATGACTGTGCAGTGTTCTGCTTGGAAACAACAGAAACAGTCTTGGAAGATTTTAATTTCACATTGTTTATTGTATATACAGAATTCAGTGCCAGTAATACGTTTCCACAGGTACATTTGCAACAGCGGAGCAGAGGGCTCAGTTGTTCATCACCAGGTATAAGGCAAAGTTTACATCTTTATGAAACACATTCTTGTATAGGAAATCTCCACGTGAGCTTGGGAACACGTTGTTCAACTGGTGTCAGTTTGTTGAAAAATGACTGCAGTCTTTAGTTAGTTTTTTTTAGCTTTGAAACTTTTTGCAATTAGGGTTTTATTTAAATAAATAAAATCATTTTCTGTAAGGAAGTTTACAAAAAATCAGCAGAAAAATCAAGATGCAGACTCCCACATCCAGTCAGCTGTGACATATCTTGCTTATCTCTCCTCTGTTGGGAGGTCTCATTATCTCGTGGTTACATTTTCAAGGATTTATGACTGTGGAGATTTGAGCATGCTGAAAAAACAAGTTGCTTTTAAACCTGAAAAGAGGCAGCAGCTTCTTCCTTAAATGGTCTAATTACACATGTTTTGGGACAGCCATAGAGAACAGAGAGTGCATTTACAGTGCGTTTGAAATTGAGCAAACAACATTTTCGAAAAACTTAAGACTCGGGAAATGTGGCTCTCCATAAATTAATGACATAGCATTATAAATCTTATCTTTCATAGGGTTTTTATGGGTCACTTCACGTAATTCACGCATGGGGAGTTTTTATCCGGTAAAATGTTTTACTGAAACGAAAACTCCTTGCATGAATCTAAAACTAGGAAACTGTAGCAAATGGGCAAACTTTAATGTCAAGGATGATTATGCATGACCTTTCTATAATGAGCCACAGACTATTTTTTTAGAGCTGTATGACTCTCCCTGTTTAAGCAACTCTCCTTTAAGTGCCGGAACCCATCAGAGCAACCTATTGTTAAACCCCATCAAACACGGAGCTCAACGCTGCGTCGATTTTTACTTCACCTCGTTCAACATGCAAGCTCATTTCCAACCCAATTTCACAGGCATTTGAATTGGATGGATTTGACTCCGTCCACTAAGAGACCACAGCAGTTTCTCCTCAAGCTACAGGCAGTCTGAGAGAGAAGGTGTTGCAGATGGAAGGAAAAAAAAGAGGAAGACTGAGAGTGTATGGGCCAGGGATATTAACCTTATATTAAGAGGCAGAGTGACACTAAATAAATAAAAATCTCCAACATGATGTAGTTAAATTACATTAATATGTAACTGAGACCAAACTTTTCATCTGTTGAATGTCCTCCATCTGAACTGATTTTAAATTTAAATGGCATATTTTTTATCAGGTCCTACACCAAAACAAACACTGTTCATATTTCAGCTGAGATTACTGTTGTACAGTATTCTTAACGCACTCACACTGCTGAGAAAACAAATATAACATTGACAGTGTGTCATTTAGGAGCAATATAAGGAATGAAAAAGGGCAGTTTAAAGATAATGAGCAACAGCATAAACATGAGCCACCATCACCTTTGCTTTGAAAATATCAGCAATGTATTTAATTGCTTTGGTGGAGTAAATGTCTCTGATCCTTCCTGTAAAAGAAGTGAGAACGGTCAAAGGGCATGATGGGAGTTTATAGCATCAATTTGCATAAACAAACACAAAGGTTGAGTTGTTTGGATTTCAATTTGCAATTATGCTTTCATCTGTCGGTAGTAAAAAGCTTTAATTCTGATAAAACTTTATGAATAATCACAATATCTTTTGGAAAAAAACAGGTCATTTGGAGCTGATTGGCTGCTGCCTTACACCTCAGTAACACTTAAAATGACTCAATGACATGTTCCAAAGTGATACTGTCAGAGGATTGCTCGGTTGAATTATGTAAGGGAGGAATGTGAGTGTGTGTGACAGATAAAGGGACAGAGGACCTGTCAAAGGTGGGGGCAGGGTGCACCTGTCAGAACAGTGGGACTCTCTCTGTCTCTCTGCTCTCAGTGCTTTAGTAGGACCTCCAAGTCTTTTTTTTTTCCTCCCAGTGGAGCGGCCACCCTCTTTTATCTGCCGCCCTCCAGGGGAGCGGCCCATTCATGCTGCCACTCTGATTTAATTGTACAGTTCAGGATGACTGGCTTTCACCTTCAGCTTCCACCAGGCTCAGCACATCTATCCCCCTACAGCCCACTTCTTCACCTGGAGGATGGCAAGAGGGAGGCTGTGGCAGAATGTACAGCTCTCATCTACCTGCCTCTGCAGTATTGCTCTTTGACTTACTGCCAATGAAATCTATTGACTTCAGTTGAATTAAAAAATGAAGAACGTGAGAAATAGACAGAGAGAGGGAGGACATAGAAGAGGTTCAACAGAGTAGAGTGAGAAATGAGAGAGATATAAATGGACAGTTTGAGAGAGAAGTGGAAGGCAGGCAGAGATCAAGAGTGAAAAACGGTGAGGAAAGAATAGAGATGAGGAGAAAAGGGGACATAGATTAAGAGCAAGAGTTATTGGGTGTCTCGAAGCTAAACATACCACAACAAAAGGGAAAAAAAGGGGACAGAATCCTTCTGAAATGTCTGAAAACTACCTAAATAAATGTGCAAGAAAATAATTCCAAACCTAATGGAAACCTGTGAAGTAATAATTTGCATCCGCTATGTGGACACTAATACACAAGACTCAGGCAACAGAATCAATCTTGTAATTTCTTAGATTGCACCTTGTATGTGTTGAAGCATTCAAACAGGGCTGACAGAGTGAAACAAAAGGAAAATGTGAAAATATTCTCATTTCATCGCTCATAATTTATCTTTTTTTTCTCCAAATGTCACTGAGAGCTGAAGAAGACACAAGAAAAGAAGAAAAAACGACAAGTCTTGTCTTGGAGAATGCTTTAATTGCTCACGGCATCGACCACAATGTCTTGCTGGCTCACGGAGAGTCAGGCCCTGAGTCACTTGAGGCCTCCAATCTAATTATCCCAAACACGACAGCTATTGAAGTATCTTCCTCCATATGACAAACAACAAGAGGTGCCCACCCGCCTTCTATCTTCAGCCGCAGAAACTTGTCAAATTGTGGCTTATTTATTTCTCTGTACTTTTAAGGAATATCTCCAGTGTTAAATGCAAGGGATGTGTCTGCTTTTCATAATATTGTTGCTTAATTAGCACTGCTGCTTTTAACTGACTGCTAGCATCTGGCTCAGTGACTGTTTGCAGTTTCCCAGAAATTCTCTCTTTTTTGGCCAAGTTACTTTTTTTGAACAATTCCCATTGTAAACTTTACCAACTGTAAATAAAGACCATGTGGTAGACAAAGATACAGATCCTGTACTTAAATTATTAGTAAAGTATAGCTGTTGATAAATAAGTTGGAGTAATAATATCTCAAAACTATTTTTGGACACTAGGCCTCCAAATGTTCCATACTTTTTTTTATGCTAACAAAAAGTACAAATTCATTTTGACAGCTTTGGAGTTTGGCATGGTTTTGTCAGTGTTCAGAGTTTTACACAGAATCATATTGTTTGTGGTGATAGTGTATGTGTGTGTATGCTGGTGCAATTATTAAATAATATCCTATAAACTGTTCTCCAGTTGATAATCTGATCTGTGCATATTGTGCATGCCAGCATCAACAACTGAGCTGTATTTTAATGTGTACTTACAATCATCAGTACTAACTAGGCTCCTTACATACTTGCTAATAACTTATGAAGAGTTTGGTCTCTGAGACTAATAGATTGTTGTGTTAAGAAAACAAATGAACTGATGCATGATTCATGATCATGTTTTCAGTGTGCATGAAGAGGAGGGGATTTTTGCAGATGGGTCATTTGTCAACATCAGAGACACGACCTATCAGAGCGCTGTGTCGAGCTCTACAATGTAATGAGATTGTACCCAATTCAAATACTCAAATGAAAAAGCATATCCCTATACAAGAGCCATTGTTATATTGTTGATATTATTAATAACATAAAAAATAAAGGCCAATAAAATCTTTGTATTTTTTGCACAGAGATTGAACTTTTCATCTAACCCTGGCTAAGAAAAAAACATTTTCAAAAAAATGTACAAAAATGCTGGGAAATGAGTTGTCCTCCTAAGTGTTCTTATTTAAATGATTTAACCCAAGAGCTCAAATTAGTCACAAAAGATTTGATAACTAGAAAGAAAGCAAACTACTTATTTAATGAGTCTTAATGTTTGAGACAGCTGAACATTTTAGGCTGCTTGATAAATATCAAAGGTGAGGCTTGTTGTGGCAGCAGGTCAGTGCATCAAACAAAGACCATAAAGGTAACAAGTGATGAGGTCAGTTTGACTCACTAATAGAGGCTGAGACACAGATGATCTCAGTGGTTTTAATGTATTTCAGCTGATGTTGAACTAAGCATGTAGCCACACTGTGTGAGTGTATTTGTTCTGACCTGTTCCTCCTTTCATTCAGCGTCTTTCCCCCTCGACAAGCTCTTTAAAGCCAACTCTTCTGAGACCCCCTTTGTCATTATTATGCAAATGACAGTATTTCACACTATCTTGCTTTGTTGTAAATAAATTGCATAGTAATTAGCAGAGTGTGATTTATTTGCATAAGTGCCTGGGCACACTGACTGGGGGGAAAAGAAGAGAGAGAGAGAGAGAGAGAGAGAGAGAGAGAAAACACACAGACAAGCTGGAAAGAGGAGTTGTAAGTTCTTTGTGAGACCTGTGTGTGTGTGTGTGCATGCATGTGTGCGTGAGAGAGAGAGAGAAAGAGGGAAATGGAGAAAGAAAGGCATAGAGCTCTGTAGATGGCTCATTTGGAGTGCTCTTCATTCTAGCATGTGCTGTGGAAAGATCAGGGCTTCGACCAGAAGAGCACTTCATTAAACTGCACACAGGAACGTTGTGACCACACTGTGACTTCTCTGTTGTTAACTTAGTCTTTATAAATTAGTGTTTTCTCAACCAAGCGACCCATATTCATTATTTATGAAGCAGCTTTTTTTGCCTTCCTTTTTTCAGTTGATTTTACTGAGACTTTTCATCTTTATTTATTCTTTAGTGGATTCCCATTAGCTTCTACGTGGTGGTTGCTTGTCTTCTTGGGGTTCAAATAGGATCAATAAGACAGTAAAATGTGAGATAATGCCAAAAAATTAAGATCAGAAAATAAATTACAGTGGATAACATTATAACCATGGACCCTGTTTGGTCTGTGAAGTCACTCCCTCAACTTAAAGGCTCCATTTTGCACCACTGTGTGTTGACATACATCACACTAGTAATTAGTCAACTTAGGACCTATACATTCACACACAGTGGTTATGTTTTCATGTTGTTTGTTTTCTCTTCACACATAATATAAAGCCTGTAATGTTGGCAGGGGATATTGCTTCACAAACAAAGGCTGGATGCACAGAAGGTAATATTCTACGTGACGCTTATTTATTGTTTCTTTGCCTTTATGTCAATTGCCAATTTTATGTAGAACGTGGAAGCCAACTGAAACAGTGAAAGGGTGTTTTCGTCTTATTAGTGTTTGCAGCTACTTTGAACTCTCACTGCAGTCACTCCTCTGTCTGGCTACAGGAACAAGTTATATCTTGTCGGATGAAACCTAACTGGATTTTAAAAACGTCAAATGCCATTGTAAGCTGAGAAGTTTCTTATTGTTGTCTTTTGAGGAATAATTACAGATTATGGACATTTCATTATCCTGCTAATTGCGTGGTCACATGCCCAATAATAAAAAAAATATTAGGTCATTAACTTATATTTCATGCATTTTACAGTTAAAATCTTTAGTTTTTCACATGACTCTGTTTCCCAAGTCATACCTGCAGGTTTGACTAATATCTGGAAAAGTCATTGCCATCCTATTAAGTTCTAATGTAATTCCAACAGTGTTCGATTAGGGCTGATCTAATATATGTCTTGGCAAAAGGAAATATTAAAAAGTCCCCTGAGCTCATTCAGCTGTACTTCAGAAAGCTAACATAATGCTAGTATTCAAATCAATAACACTGCATGGGGTTGACATTTATTCATTAAATGTATTTCCTCGAACCCAAACTTTAACTGTCATATTTCAGGACTTTATGGACATCCTGCATCAGAATCGAGTTTTCACCCTAACCATCGCATAAACTCACTGTATGGGCCTCATTTTCAAGTGACAAACCAGTCCCTCTCAATTAGCAATGCATGTTCCATATTCCAGAGTCAAATGGCATTGTTATTAAAAATAAGACTAAACTGATACTGTTTTCATTTCCCATCCATTGACGGTTCAGAGTCAGTGTCTTCTGTTATCTTTTTATTGGAGCTAAAGGGCGCCAATAAAAATGTGTAGTTAAAAGCTTGACAAACAGTTTGTAATGTCAACATGAAGCACTTCTGTCCTTACTTGTTGTTGATTGTCTTGCTTAAACTGCCATATGAGAGAGGATAAGCTCTTTCTAATCACATCACTGTCTCCTTGAATTATAATTTGCGTGGACGGCGGTTAATCCAGAGGGTAATTGGATTCAACCAGCGCAGTCTCTCTTGGGAAATTTCCTCCTTATAAAGTCCAGGCCTTCTGCTTTGATTAGACCCAAAACCCTGTTTTTCCTGGTTAATAGATGCACTTTGAGCATGGTAACACCCATGTGCATTATTAGCCCCTTTGTTGTGTCCTCCTTCAGATTTAATCTTTTTGCTCACATTGAATGAAAATGCAAAAAAATTCTTAACAGTTAATAAATATGATCTTATTACAAAATCAAGTCTTGGGCAACAAAAAGCCGTGCATCTGTGACACACAATGTTTTTTTGAGACAGATAAACAAAAGTTTTACCTCTGGAATCTGTCACCCTGCAATTTTTCCAGTTGTACATATTTATTTATGCAAAGATTGAAACACAAACTCTGTATCCAGACGTTTCCTCCAGCAGGCATGTTAGAGTAGCTCCTCATTTTTATGGCCAGAACAGCCACTCAGCCATCCATATTTTGACATTTACACTGTGCCGTCGGGTATCGGTGGTCAGACCCCTGCGGGGCTGAATGGTAATGGCCAACGATAACCTTTTGGATAGACAGCTGGTAAATATAGGAAACCAGCAAAAAAGTGTGAAAAAAGGCCAGTGAATACTTGTCTCCTTTCATTTGCTCTGCTGCTAATAATTTCACACACTAGAGTCGGCTTTCTTTAGTTTGGTATGTCCCATTCTCTGCTTTAACCCACATGTTGAGTCTACAAATCCACATGAGAATCAGTTTTCTCAGGCACACAAAGGCATTATTCACTGACTTTTTATTGATGTCTATCTTACTCATCCTGTTACATTTCGTTTACACTTTGTTTTGTTATCTCTCTCCTGTCTTCATCTTTATTATCTTTATCCTCATCCTTTTATCTCTGTCACTAGAAACAAACACCGACACAGTGTTACACTGCAGAGAAATATCAAAAGAAATGAGGACGCGCGCACACACACACACATACATGCACACACACAGACAGGGTGTAGTTTTTATGTAAATATGACTTAATAAACTTTCCTGTTTTAGTAAGAGTATGAAAATTGGTCTACATTAAAAAAACTTGTACAAACCATTAAAATCAAAATGCACGAGTGTGTGTGGGTGGTGTGTGTGAGTTTGTATGTGTGTCAGTGACTAACGAGGGCCCCTGGTAGCCGACCAACTGAGTCTCATAATCTGATCAGATGTTTAATCACTATGAATAACAAAAAAAGCTTCTAATGTTTTCAGTGTTAATTGGTCATCCAAAGTGTGTGTTTATGTATCCTGGAGTGTTGATAGGATATAAAAAGCTTGTGTTTTTGTCTGTGAGTGCGTGTGTGTGTGTGGGTGTGTGTGTGTGGCAGGCCAGCAGGATTTATTGCGTCAGTGATTGCAGCAGACACAGGAGGTTAGCACTGGATCCTGATGGTCCAGTCAGCCATGGAGTAAACACTCATTAACACATGTTCCCATTGATCAGACAGAAGGACAGGCCTCACACACACACATGCACGCACACACACACATACACTCTTAAAAATACACTTCAACCACTAGTATAAGCTAATGAGAAAACTTTTGTCACTGCAGTAGACACTCTTGAATTTTAAGTTTTAATTGAATGATTTCTGCAGTCGAAATGACTTTTTTGAAATAAAACTACATTTTTTTTTATCAGACTCTTCAGTAAAAGCAGGAACAAAGCTGTACCACGGTTTGTTTCATTCTTTGATCCAGCTCACTTTTTTCATTGATTATGAGATTTAGATGAATTGCTTTGTTTCACTTAATAGTACCTTTGAGCTGAACTCAGAATTAATTGATAACCTAATCCATATACATTTTTAATTTCACTAATTACGTTTTTAATTTATTCATTCCTTTAAAACCTTTTTTAACCGCAGCTGAACAAACACTTTGGTTTAGAATTTTTTACATTTACAACAGTAACTCTCCTCCTCTCATAAATGTACCTTCAGGCTTGTGACACTGCTCTGAGGTGCCCAGATAAAAACATGACCATTTAACTCTGAGTCACTTGGGGAACCTCAACATGTGTTGAGATCCTGCATCAGGATCAGAGGTGTTTACTGGCTTGTATCGATTTCTCTGAGAGAGGTGGGATTGGAGTTGTGGCAGCACTGAGATATTCGTCCTCTGCTGAGCGGTGCTGTGAATTTTGAAAAGGTGAATATTGATCTGAGATTACCTCTGTGCCTCTGAGCAACTTGGATACAGGAGGGATAATGCAAACAGAGGCATAGCTTTGCTGCTGTTCAGGAACCGTAGTTTAATGTAATTAGGGCACCGACAATATTTTAAACTGAAGATCAAGGATCTTTTTATCTTTAAGTCCTCATAAGCCTCAGCTATAAAGACTGTCTTTAAAAAAATGTTTTCAGGAATACAGAAAGGAAAGGGGTTGTATTGGTTAGGACTGATTGAGGTTGAAGAGGAACCCTGAGGTCTTTGGCCAGCTTTGAGCATCCAGGAGGTTGCAGATAAATGTGTGCCCTGTTCAACCTTGAAGCCTGGCCAAGTTGAATCAGTCAGTCAGTCCCAAAGCCAAGTGCTACATGAATTAACCATGGACCTCAGAGGATAAGACAGAGGGAGTGTGGAGGAAGAAATGGAAGGAGGGATGGAGTTAAAAGATGTCCTGGAAGAAAAAGAGGGAGGACTAAAGAAAGGGGGGGGGGGGGTTCTAAGAGAAGGACAGAGTGACAGGAGGGAGCAGATGTCAAAGCCGGTCTAAGTTGTGAAGGTGATGCCTTGCCCTAGCTGTGACTCCAGGTCACTACTTTCTGGCAGAGTCCAAGGTGAATGTCCCTCGGCTGGGATGTGTGTGTTTTTGCATTCATGTGGTTGTGCACGCATTGCTGAAAGGCCCTGAGTAAGTGCTGGCAGGGTGGTGTAAAGCTGATGAAGCGAGGGAGTGAGTGATGCCCTTGGTCCGGGGCTGTCAGCCAGGCTAATGGAGGGCGCCACACTTGGCCGCCCGCTGACTGACAGGTGCCAACCGAGGCCTTCATCAAGTGAGCACCAAGTTGGCGGTGCCAGCTTGCTTACGGCGGTGAGGGATGATGACACAGAGATCGTTCACTCGGCTAATGCTGACACACATGGCAAATGCACACCCTTCTGAGCTTGTCACTCAATGAGGAGCGAAGACCGCAAGATGAGCTAGTCTTAAAGTACCCTGACCCTGATAGGCATAGACAAGAGGGTCAAGTTGCTGCTTTGAAATTGGAATCTCCATTATCAGTGCAATTTTCATGCTGGCAGGCTGACCTATGATCTCTGCTGGCCCACATACAGGACCACTGTTCCCCTGCATACACAGGCAGGATCACTTACAGCAGGACATTCACATACATCATAAGCTCTCTCCTGTTACACACCATAAAGACGCAGGACAGAGAAAAGCAAAAATCATCCAACAAAATGAATGTCTAGTTTTTTCTTTCTTTCTTTTTCATTGTTGTGAAGTGGTAATACATGAAACAAAGTCAGGAAGAGATTTAAATGTCTCTACAAAGTTTGCAAGCAACATATGTCATAATCTGTAAGAACAAAATGAAACCAAAATATACGACAATAATTATGATTACTAGAGCGGAGTAATGCTTAAAAAAATATAATACCACTAAAAAATGCGGGACCTTAAAAGTTTTAGAGATAACAACGAGGTTCTTCTTTAAAGAACTTTTTTTGTACCTCATTCTGATACCTTTTACATTATACGAAGCATTCAATTGAATTAAACATCACCACTCATACCCAGATGATTTTTATACAAATGCATTATAAAAATGTTCAAATTATTAAGGTAGAGTTAGGTGAGAATTCATAAAGAATTTTAAAACTTAACAGAAAAACTTTTCTGCATTAGACTGCCTGAAGCATATTTTGTTCAATAAAATCCAAGCATGGATTAAAATGAGGACTTGTACCTTCTAAACATTTATCTTACCTGACGTAACTGACAGTTGCATTGCTGGCATCAACAAAGCCATGGGCCTTGCAAACAAGGTGCAGCTGTTCCCTTTGAATTTTTCTCCAGGCTTGATGAGGTGCTTTATTATGGTACATAAATCCCAGCTTTTCACCACAGACTGTACAGTTTGTAGCTGCTATGATAGTTGGCCAATCACACGGCACATTAAACTGAAGAATGCTTGTGGTGATTGGCTGCGAGGAAAACCATCCAAATAGTCATGTTTGCCTAAATCAGGGTACAAAAAGGATTGAATGCAGGTATGGTTTGACTAAAGAAGTTTCAATACTGAACAGTGCTGAATATTTACCTATGACAAATTTAGTAGCATTACCAAACCCTACAGGGGAACCATCCATGGCACTGCGAGTTCACTGGATTTGATATGTTATTACAAGATTTAATGATGGTGCCCCTGCAAAACAGCACTCAAAGATAGTGGGAGAGGATGTAAATACCAGCTGAAATAGTTGCCCAGTGGCAGGCTTATACCCACAGCCTATTCCCAGTGAGTCAGACTACTTCTCTGCCTACAGCATGTCACACGTATGATTGTCCCTGACCTCTCTGTATCTTACATAAAGTCTTACAAAGCTTCATCAGACATTAAGCAGCACCTCAGCTGTTTCAAAAGGCTCTTTAATTGCTTCCAAGTACCCTGAGTCACCTGAAAGAAAGGTTTCATTTGACATTGTAAAGGTGCTTGTCAGAAAGCAGAAAGCTGGGACTAGGCAGCTATTTCTGTTCTGTCTCCTTTGCAACCAGGCATTTGGTAATGTCTTTGGAGAAACACACAATTAATCTGAAAAGTTTTCTTGTCAGTTGTTCTTTTACAGCAGAAGCATCAGAGTTTGACAAAACAAACTAAACAAAAAGGCACAAAAAGACAAAAGACTTAACCTTGACTGCCACCATTTGTCAGCCAAGTGAAATAAGAAGTTTATGGGTTGGTAGCAGAAAAGGAGGATTAAAGCAAAAAGTGGTCTTGAATTAAGTGGAAGAAAATACTCAAATGAAAACGGAAAACTAGCAGAGGTATACAAAAATGACTGAGGGGATCTTAAAGAAGGTGAGAGAAAAGACGAGTCAGAGATTAAAGAGGAAGCGAAACAAAAGTGTACAGTTGTGAAATGGAATGAAGAATTAACTTGTCAGAAAATGTACAACAAAGTCATGAAGTAATGGAGAATAAGGATGGAGAAGGTGGATAAAGGGAGGAATGGGGGGGTTGCAACTCACAAAGTTGTCACCCTATCCACCCCTATGTATCAGGTTTCCAATAGGAGACAAGGCGACTGACAGAATGGGACCAGCCCAGTCAAGCACGCTGATGAGCTCCCGTCTTTTTTTAATTGAGTAACTGAGGCCTCAGAGGTCAGAGGACAGCCAAGGCCAAGCATCAGGACAGGAACTATGAACACATCGAGCTGTGCTTCGCAGCCTGACTGAGCTTTAGCCCCTCCCTTGCTTAAAACTTACCTGTCTGACATAAAGGGATTCTTAAAGCTATACAGTGTATGTCAAAACCCAGGGTGTGTGTGACTGGGAACATTATAGGAGGTGTACAGATGTGAGAGATGGAGTTCTCTACAGAGTAAAGCACTGAATTGTCAGATTGTTACAGGCGAGGCAGATGTAATATCACTTTGAAACTGTCTGAAATGACCGAGCTTGAGAGAGGCTGAGGCAGAAATGCAGAGAGAGAGAGAGAGAGAATGAGACGGGGATCAGGGGTTTGTGTGTGAGAGAGAAGATGCTAAACGGGAAAAAGAGCGAAACTGATGGCTGGGCCCTGGAGAGGGGAGGGGGGCTGAGCCGAATAAAAATGGGACAGAGGAGCAGGAGTTCAGGCGCTCTTCATCTTTGCGTTTCCATCAGCCTCTAATTGCTCCGATCAAATAGCTGCCTCTGCATATATCCAGGGACAGTGTGAGTGTGATAGCCTGTAGCACAATCATTGACATTGTAATAACTGTTTAATTGCTATGGGCCCAAGCTTCATGAAGACGTCAAGCTCTCCTAATGGTCTCTTATTTTGTCAGGGATCAAGCCCCTTTCTATTGTAGCATTAGATGGATGCCCTCCTACTGGCATCACCATCTCCATCCCTTCAGCAGATTAATGATGACCCCACCGAGCCTCAAAATACTGATGTCTTTTCAAGGGCTCACAAAGGTCAGGACCTAGGTTGAATTGTTGAAAGCACACAGTAACAGAGGTAGGATTTTATGACGACTACGGGCTATTGGACTGTCCTCTTTGGTAGATAAATGAATGGACATAATGCTCCTTTGAGAGGAAATTGAGTGGTACTAGATAATTCCTGGCTGGCTGCATTTGGGTACAGTAGAGTGAAGAAGCTTCGAAAAACAGTCTGGTCAGGTCACAAAGCTCCACCCCTATCATCATTAAGATCCTGAAAGCAGCCAGCCATGAGCTCATTAGTGCTAACAAGACGCTATAACTCTTTCTAGATGAGAAAGAGGCACAATTGAATGGGGTGGGGTGGTGGTGGGGGGGGTTACTTATTCATTTTCCTCTCATGCTGCATATCTACTACGGCACTCTGCAGTAAACGTGCAATGCTGCCTGCAGCTTTTTTTTTTTAACATCAAACACCTGTTGTTTGGGCCGCCGTTTAGCTCAGTGGTTAGCGTGCGCGGCCCATGTACGCGAGGCTCAGTCCTCCGCGCGGCGGTCGCGAGTTCCATTCCGGCTCCGACCCTTTGCCGCATGTCACTACCCCCCCCTCTCTCTGTCTCCCGTTTCAACACTATCCTATAAAAATAAAGGCCAAAAAGCCCCAAAAAATATCTTTAAAAAAAAAAAAAAAAAAAATACCTGTTGTTTGCCCATAACCACCTGCCGGTTCATGCACCGCCATAGATGTGTGGAAGTGGCATGTGTTTGGGTTTCACAAATGATGCTACCCATGATGCTGCGTTTGTTTTGTCAACAAAACTTTAAATTAAACTGTCAAAGTACAAAGTAAGATAAAAAATGATCGTATCAACGTAAGTTACCAGGTGTTTACCTATAAAAGGTAAACACCTGGTAACTTATGATGAACTATAACACCTTAGTTAATGTTCCATGTTGTCTCTGTTGTTGATTTGATTGCTGACATGTGCAGCTTGTTTCACCTCACAGGTCAATCCATTAAAACTTTAGTCCAACTTGCTAAAATGAGTGTTGTGGAGAAATCAAATACTCTTAGTGCTTTAGTGCTATGAATAAAGTTCACTTTTATGATGTACATCACACTGGCCTTGACTGCACAGTGTTCACCAGAAGCATTAAGATGAGTTATTGGCCGCTTTCATCAAAGTGAATGTCATAAAAGCAAAGATATTGGATTTTTGTGAATATTTGCAATTTGTTTTTGACAGTGAGGCCATAGTTATTTCCATTCCATGGGACAAAAATGTGTTGTATTGAATTTTTACCAACAGTGGCTCGGCAGCCAAAGCATGAGTTAGAGCGAGACTTTCACTATGTGTGTGCTCATTTCCCTGTATGTGTGTGTCCTCCAGTGTGTTTCATTGTGTGCTGTGTTTGTACTGTCACATCTCTACTGAGATGTGATTTAACTGGCAGAACCGTCTATTATCCCTGCAAAACTGCTGAGCTAAAATTTGGTGCCACAGTCACAGCTTTTGGTGCCCTGTTGCTTGCTTGTTTTATAAAATAAGTCTTTGCCTGATTCCTGTATCCAATGTTCTTTCAACCCTTTTTTACATTTAGTCAACCTGATTCTATCTTTTTTTTTACTAACTTTTAGCCAAATAAGTCTGGGAATCTTACTACCGAATATGGCAACTACCATAATTATTGCTTTGGCCATGAAAACTGTTGATATTTTAGTCTTTTTTAGTCATCAGCTGATATTAAACATTACAATAAATCAAGTTAAGTCAAACTATTCTTCATGTAATTTTAGCCCAACTTGTTTGGACTCTGTCTTTCTGCAGCCTTGTCACAGCTCTGACAGCTGTTGGAATCAAGTTGTGGAGATGTGGGTTTAAGAAGGTTTAGTTTAGTTTATTTCTTTGCGTTCTTCTGTCCTCACAGCACTGTTAGTGGTAATGCTGCTTTCAGGTGATGATAAATTCCAAACACTGCTTGTCTCTGAGTGTGTGAGGGGGAGTCACTGCTTTCATCTGGTGATCAGACTAGTCCAGTGATGACTCACTGCTGTCCGGCGGTAAGGGAGCCCAGATTTGTCACCATAAAACTTTTAAATGGTACTTAATAATATTAAACCCGACCAATATTTCAAGTTCATTATCTCATTAACAGGTTTCTCACCTGATCAAACAGAAACAAAAAGAAAAAAAACACAGTATGAAAAACGTAAAGGGCACAAGTGTCTCTCTTGTTTCTCTGGAACACACAGTGTGATAGTAACTTGCCAGCTCTGTAATTAATGCTAGTGGGATAACGTGAAGTGAGGGAGTTTGCATGTTTGAAAATAAACATGTATAAGACAAACTTCCGTTTCTGTTTTTCCAGTGGCGATGTAATCTACATGCATCTTTCTATTTTAGGAGAGAGTCAAAAAGGGCGTTTAAATCATTTTTTTTTCTTGGAAGCAGTGCCATCAAGTGAGACATGTTCCGTTTGGAGCAGAGGGAAGCACCACATAAAATATATTGTCCAGAAAGTGGAACAGCTAACCCAGAGTAGTACATCAGTCACGTCGAATCCACTGAAAAGATGTAATCAAAAACCGGTTCAGCTGTGATCACTGACCGCACCTTTCTTTTTGTCTTTCCCCTCTTCCTCTTCTCTTCTTCTCTTTTCATCTCTTCCACCTCCTCACTGGACTACTGAGCAATATAATTATATCTGTGAAGCATTGCAGGTCACCCTTTTGAACTCTTTTACTCATTATTCTCATCAGTTCTCTCAGCACTGCTCTGGAAAGTAAACTTGTAAAACAGAGTCATTCCATGTTACTTCAGTGAGAAAATCATTTACACAGCATCTTGATTTTTACACTGCAGCCACATGATTGCAGTTTATTCAGCATGCATTTGAACTAAAGATAAATACAGGCGAAACACTGCTGATTAAATTCATAATTTAACTTATATCCAGTCAGTGTGTAAATTTTAAAATTACACTGAGCCAACACGGAGGGGGACCAAATTAAATGTAAGTGCTACTATATTCATCAAGAGAACGACCAAAGCTAATTTGCACTTTTTATTATTTATCAAGTTAATCATTTTAATAATGCAACATTTTTTTCCCCGGAGATCTCATGATACATTTACAATTTTGGCTGTGCTACCAGAAATTTTTCTTCATGATTTTGAAAGTTCTGTCCACTGTTACTTTAGAGCCTTTTAAAATATCCCAAATCAAAAATATCACATGTTTTCAGACTCTGCATCACATGAGTCCTTCCAAATATAGATGTACAACCTCTGATCCAAACAAATGACTCTTGTAAAACCGTTTCTCTTTGTGTATCCTACAGTGTAACATTGTGTAAAGGAGGTATTTGCACACCTAAAGGTCCCCCTGGCCTAAAAAACACCAACAAAAGGTCACCCATTCCATTCTCTTCAAAAGCTTGAAATAGCTGTCCCCTCTTCAACTCAATTCTTCCCTTTAATCCCTCTCACCTGCTCTCTGACCTATCCTTTTCAATCTATTTTTTCTCCCTCTGCTCGCCCTTCTCCTTGTTCTTTTACATTCTGCATCACCTCTTTTACAGCAGCTGGCTCCACTCTGCACACTGTTGCTGAGGTTTGAAAAGAAAAAGGTCAGATATTGAAGATATAGCCAAAAAATGCATTTCTGCATGATGGCAGAGCGAGTTCCTCTGGTGGTGGTCTGGAAGAGCCTCACCATTCAGCTTCAGTTGGAAGGCATCATCAGAAAAAATAAAAAAAAAATTCTCGCTGAAGAGACACTGATGTCGAGGACACTGGTGTCACTGTTGATGCCATAGAAACCTATTTGGCTAGATACTTTAACACCGCAGCTCCATAGGCCAAATCACAGCATTCAAGCCAATGATCAGTAATATATGTTATCATTTGTGTATAATTTCCAAAATGTAACCAAACACTGGCTGTGCTGACGGCCAATACAGGTTCTACAAAGACCAGGGGTAATCAGTTGGTTTGTCACCTCACTGTTAGGTGCCACTAAATCCCACACTCTGGACCTTTAAATGACTTAAGCCAAATAAATGCAGTATTTTGTTCAGATTTATGCAGAAATGATCTCTTATTTTCACTGTATACTTGTTAAGCATTTACTCGAACCTTTAAGAGCTGTATGAGTTTTGATACTATGAGCTAGCAACAAGATGAAAAGGGCAAACTTTTTCAACTTTTTTTTTTTTTCTAGAAATCCAGATATTTGCAGTAAAAATACTCATGCACATTTCACCTCAACTTGTGACATCATGCTTGCACATGGGTGGATGTGAGGTGTAGATGGCTCGGGACATGCATTGGTGACAGTGTGCTAAAGTGGGTCTTTGGTCTAGAGGTGATGGTAATATAAACAGAGATGTAAGTAAAGTAATACTATTTAAAGGGTGGTTACTAACTGAGAATGAATCATGGAAACAAGCTCAGTGCAACAGATGGTGTTTTGGTTTTCGATGAGTTATTTGCAATAAAAATGTGATATTACACACATGGTCAATATGTTTTAGTTTTAAATACTGCACTGATTATGGATCATGTCATATTTACAGATAATAACAAACAAATATCTGAAATTTGTTAGTATTTTTCCTCTATGGAACTCTCAAAAGCGTAACCCCGCTCTGCACACAGAGATGGACACGGCACAAGGAGGCCGTGTTTTTTTTCTGTGTAACTGGAGTGAGGGGAGGCAATTTTCCACATGGTCTAGGCTGGAAACAGTTGTCTCCCATCCAAAACACACATGTACACGCATGCACGCACACACACACACATACACACACACTCATAAATACAACATACGCCCATACAGAGTACCCCTGTCCAAACAGCCCAGAACGAACTCCCCTTAAATATTTAAGCCGAGCTGTATTGGGTTGCTTTGAATGTGTGTGCGCATGTGTGCCTGTGTGTGTGTGTGTGTGTTCATCAGGCAAGTGTATGGTGATATCCTTTAGTGCTGGTAGCCATTATGCAAAGGACATTATCTAGTATGTAGTTGGCCAGTGCTCTGTCTGTGAACTGAATAACCAACAAAGACGAATGTTTTACAGGACTCTTTACTGCGCAAACACACACACATAAACACACACTCCTTTCTCTTGCTCTCCGCCTTGATCTTCCTCTCTCTCACCGACAAACTAAATCCCTCGCTCACTCTCTCTCATACTCAATAGCTGACTCCCTGCTCTGTCTCTACTCACACACTCACTCAATAGTTAATTCACTGACACTGACATTCCCCTCTCACACAACTGTACATACAAACATACTTTCAAACACACTCACTCACTCACTCCACTGGCTCCCAAACTCACTCACAAGCTCCCCAACAGCTCTTTGTCTCTCTCATTGCCATGTCCTCACACACAAACACACACACACACACAGGTTAGTGTCTTTTCCTGACTGCTGGTAGAGCTCACAGAAACTCCTGTTAAATCACACACATGCTTAGCTGTGATCTGCCTCAGCTGCTGGCCGCTTTAGAGGCACTGAGAATAGAAAGGTGATATTAACCACAACATAAACACAGTCCCAGCGCTCTTAGACTTTGAGCCAATCAAGGAATTTTAAGAGGAAGCTACTGAGACATCCAGATATGTGTGTGGAGGCACTGCAGATAATTCACCTTGATCTATTCAAGAGCCTGCAAAGAAACAGTTTTGTTCTTTTACATGATGGCTATGACGTATAATGTTCTCCCTTTTAGAGACAGTCTGATCTAATCCTGTCATCTTTTTACAGCAAAGTAAGCTCTCATATAGATTAACTCTATGATGTAGGTGCTTCCAAAGCCTATCTCACCTTGAATCATGGTTTTGTCATAGCTTCAATTACCGTCCAAGGTTATTGCTGAGGCTGTGGGCAGACTCCAAAAATAAACTTTTCACCTTGACTCGTGCGGTTCATTCTTAGTTTTTACACAGCAGCCAAAGGTCATAAATAACTCCACACAGTAGCTGTGTGTAATCAGCTTGAGCTCGCTCATTGTGCTTGAATTGTTCATGTCTGTGTATTCCCATGCTTCGTTGGCTGGCTCATTAGCTAGTCAGTTATTGATTAAAATAACGATCATATTTATCAAACTAATGAGCCACACAGCATGGATATGGTTTGTGGATCACTGAGGGCAACTATGGATTGTTTTTTTCATTACATGAAACACTTACAAGTACATTTTCTGTGAGCATACTGGCACACGAATGCCTGTGTGTGAGAGAGGAGGAGGAAAGCTTGTTCATACTACCCAAGTCACATAAAGAAAGAAAATACAGACACAAACAAGGAAAGGAGAAAGTACCGAAAAGATGTAGGTAAAATACAGGTATCATGTTAGTTTGAATGTCTTTACACAGAATGATAGTTTTAATAAAGCTGGTTTCATTTCAAGATTTTGTGTAGCACTTAAGGAGATCTTTGTTGGCTGCACCCTGATACTCTTAGTCTTAAAACTAATGTGTTTCTATGTATGTGTGTATATATATGTGTGTAACTACTGCAGATACACTGCTTTAGAGGGTATTTAAGCCTCTTTAAATGAATTGTTTTGGTATTTCGGCCTGCAACATTGTTGTTTCAGCTCTCTCATCATATGAAACAATGT
>JAPZDY010000013.1:18718063-18735770 GCA_029783645.1 Ctenochaetus hawaiiensis | reverse complement strand
CAAAAAGGCAACAAGACACAGTAATCCACCAGCTGGTCCACAGATATTCCCCTCACGATTTTTTGAGTGATTACTTCAATACTTACACTTATCAAATTGACAGAAACACCACTCCAAATGAATACTGATGTTGCTTCATGTCTGATGGATGTGTGAATAAGTAATTGTTAGCTGACAAACATGTTTTGGCATCCCCAAAGTGGCAAAAAGAAGAAAAAAATGGAAAGAACGCAGTTAAGGCAGGGCTAATTTTTAATACTGCCAAGAGTTTATGCATTAGGCACCGTGTACCGTTATTTGATTAAATTATATTCTTCATTTGTTTTTATTATAGGAAAGACAGTACATCAGAGTGCTTTGTGTGTGTTTGTGTATGAAGGCTCCAGTGTGTGTGTGTGTGTGCTGTATGTACAGTATAAACTAAGACAAGTTCTTGCTGCTGGGATTTCATCAGGCCTGGCTCTGATGTATGGCCTCGCCAATGGAGCCCGGCTCTCCATCCAAATTAAAGTTCCCCTGCTCCCCAGGCTGGGAGACATAGCAGGTCTTGTTAGCCCTTGCTTTCTGTGTGGGTGTGTGTATTTCTGTTTGTGTGTATGCGCATACACATGCGTGTTTGTGTGAGCAGGGCTTAGATAGATGTGGAGGTTTACACATCAGTCATGCTCGCCTAGCCCTCCAGCCACAGACGGAGAGGGAGGAGGAGATGAAGGAAAGGGAGGAGAAAAATAAATGGAGAGGCCACAGGAAGACAAAAACGAGGAAAGAAGCACAGAGTCGGAGGAAAGATGTGATGTCTGTGTCCGTCCCAGTGGCACATCAAGCTAACAGCTGCAACAGATGAGCTTCAGGCTTTCTTTTACACTCTGGTTTCTATCACACTACTTATAAACCGACGCTTGGTGACGGTGGACAATAAAGCATCACACACACACACACACACAAACACACTGCACTTGCACATCAGCAGCACTGTAAGACTACGACCCAATACGCTCGAACATCTCAAACCTTGACAGTCGTTTCTTTCCCAGGTTTCTTTTTTCACACTCCATCTTTTTGGCTTATGTTACCAAGGCAACAAAAGCTCCCCGTTTATGAAAGTGTCCCTTTAAATTAGGGAGCAGGTGCTGGACGGTGTTAGCTGAAGTGTTCTTTCATCCTTAATTAAATAAAGAGATGATGATATCATGGCCACTGCCTCGCCTCTCTCTTATCATCAGCTTTTTAAAGGCCCTCTGTCACCTCATTACCACGGCTGATTTATCACCCTTTGCCAAATTTAGCCCCTTTACTCATCTCTTACACAAACTCTCCTTCAGTGTTCACTTTGTTTGTCTTTCCTTACACTCATTTTTACTTTTTTTTTTAACCTCCTTTCTCATTGTCTTCCTCTCAGTCTAATACAGGTGACTTGCCTGTTATAGTTAATAAGGCTTGTTGCAGGTTTGCCAAAAACATTTATCTTGCCACTTAGCCAAACCACAGAGCATCAGCCTGGCAATTACAAACTGCATTTTACAAGTGGCTCAGCTCCATACAGAGGAGACAATTACAGACTGTGTTTTGAAGAGGCCGGCTGGTAAGAAAGCACGCCAGCAAAGCAGCAGTGGACCAGTTCACAAGCTTCAACCTTCCTTTGGAAATTAGCGGATTTGCAAATAAGGTTGGAGGGATGGTTACTTTCGTCTGTTCTGTCGAGGAAAGAAAGTCTTGGGAAAGCTGGAAAGTGCTCATCAGAGAATGTGTTTTGAAAGAGCCTGAACCTCCCTCTGTCTCTGTCTCTCTCCAGCAGTCTATGCTGCTGAGAAATCTTGAGATCTTACATAACCACATTCAATGACAGAGAAAAGGAGGGAGAGAGTGGGAGAGAGACAGAGAGGGCAACACAGCAGGCAGAAAAGTGCACACAAAGGAATAATGGCAAAGAAAATGGAGGGGCAGATTACTAGTTAATGACATTTAGCTCTCTATATATGGATTAATTCCTTAAAGAAATATAAAGTAGACTTACATATATATATACTGAGGCCATAAAACACACCCAATACAACATGTGCATATGTATATTAAGTTGCATGTGTTTTTAAGTTTATCTAAATCCATCCGGTCATATCACATTGTGTGTTCTTACCTTTGTCAAGGACCATGAAAATAATGTGCTCACACAGAATTTCCCATTCAAATAAGCTCTTCTCCTCTATTCAAATAACCTCAACTGAAATCCAGTTGACATTATTCCCACCGCCGCGGCCCTGCCAACCTTCACTCTCACACACTTACTCCCCTGCTTCTGCTCACAGCACGTCTGCGTGATCTTGATTTTACTGCGTGGTTTGTGCTGCTCTGGACTCATGCTTTTGCCTGTGAACTCTGTTACCTCGTTCCTCTCTGATCTGTGAGTGTGCTCTTTTGAAAAACAACTCAAAACTGCGAACCAAGAGATGTCTTGGTAAAGGAGAAACACTTGGAAAGTTGTCTTCATCTCCTCATCCCTCAGGAACTTTTAATGTAGATACCTGTCTGGGTTAAGTGCACATTCCTGTCTGTCTTCAAACACTGAGAGAGCAGGAATGTCCGGCAGACAGGGACACAGGAGGATGGACATCATCATCATATTTAATATCTAGAGCGTTGGAAAGGAAATGAAACTCTTGTATCTTGTTTCTCCTCCTCTCCATCACTCTAGCCTCTTTCTATACACATACAAAAAGAGGCCAAAATGCAGGTTTGACCTCAGAGTATGAAAGTGTTGGACAAAACCTCCAATTTCATGTACGTGTCAAATCACATGGTCGTAACCAGGGATGTTTTGAGTTATTGTTATGCAGTCTGAATACTAAATTTTGATACTTCCTGTGTAAAAGTGTTAATCTTGGCTCGATGGTGTTGTTGCCAGCATCAGGGAAAACTTGTGAAATTATTCTGAATCTCACTTTCTTGGATCAAATTTGGAAACAAGTTGTTCAGAGCAGAGTAAAAGGCAAACCTCCAACAAATGCTGAAAACATTTGTTTTGCAAACCTCTGCAGGGCTTTTCCTATATGTTTTCATTCATTTTTCATTCTTTATTAGTTTTCCAATTGCTGACTCACTGTTAGTAAAGCCCTCCTTGTAGGCTGTAATGAAAAATGATCATGACAACTGCAAAAAAAAATCTTGTTTTATCAAAGAAACAAATATTCAGAATAATATCATACTTTTTTGGGAAATGGAATAATCAGCTGATTGTTTCAAGTGAATATCAACAAGTTTGATGCTATTTGGCTTTTAGCTTTAGCTTGTGGAAGGGAACTGTGGCAAACTGGGGAAATAACCTGGGGCATTAAGAGAAACAATAATATACATAGATACATAGGATTAAGCTATATTTTGGCAAACTTAGTTGATTTTGATGCTACCTCCTTCTTGGTAACATTAAAAAAAATCTAGTGTGTCAAAGACAAAGTGCAAAGTATAAGTGTTTTAAGTTAAAATTCTCATTATTGATATCCAAGTTGCAGTTGGTCTTTTATTTTACTCACAAACTCTTGATGTGCTTTAGGCTCAGGGGGTATCAAGGTATCGTGTTAAAGCAGGGTTGTCTGAAGTGTCATTATTTTCAATACTGTCAAATTTACAGATGCTGCTCCTTCCAGTAAACATATGGAGACGTTACAGTGAGGTGATATATTGTAGTGCACATTTCACCACCAGAGGTCACCTGCTACTAGTAGAACAGGCAGATGAGCTGAAAGAGATGGCGAATGCAAAAGGAGGGAAGAACACTGTATAGCTGGTAAACAAAGAAGCAATAACCATGTTCCTGTTTAGAAATATGTGGGGTTTTATCCCAGTGATTAAGGTGACCAAGCCAACAAAGAAAGCTGTGTGAAGCTCCTCACCTCAGTTCCTCCAGAAGAAATAGTAAAAAGGGCACTTTTTTCCTATCTTTTCCTTTTTTATGGCCTGTATGTATTTAAACCCAGCAGGACTTTTCAGCAGGCTTATGGTACACTAGGCACAAAGCACTGTAGGCAAAACATAATCATACACGCTACAATAACATATATCACCGATAGTTCTTTTTTGTAGATACAAAAATAACCATACGCTGTAGAACATGCTGAAAATCCAGGAGAGTATAAAATTCTAGAAAAAAACACATATTACTTAGGTTTAATGTGCTTTATATTTGTGGTGTTACTGTGTGGAACAGATATCATGAGACTGATGTGCAGAAAAGGATGCAAATCATTTAAAGAACAACACCAGGATGTAAATGCTGTGGTTTCTAGTTTTATTGCTGTTCAGTGACTGATGAGTGATGTGCACTGCAGTCAACCACAGTGGTTTTCTCGATGTTTCTTCCTTTAATCCCTGCACATAGGAGCTTTAAATAAATGTCGAATGGTATGGAGCTGACAGCTTTTAACTTGAAACTGACTCATACATCTTGAGTCTAGAATCCTTACTTTAAGGGTTGTATGTTAAATAATGTATGCAAGATGCTGTGCTTCTTTTTCTCCTGTTAACACATCACAGCCAGTACATACAGCACATATATGCTCCCAACCTGCTAACACAATGATACCTGTTGAAAAGGGAAGACAAAATTGCAGACCCTTTTTCTCAAATAAGTATCACTGATAGGACTGTTTCTCAGAGAGAATAGTAACATCGAGTATTTCCCTGCTAACAAGCCTTTCATGATCGATTCTACATTTTCCAGGCTGATAGAGCTGCACATAGCTTTAATCAATCCAATGAAAACAATCTAACAATCCTGTCCAGACAATTTTCCTACACATTTATTAATGATTTGTTCTGATTGTGTTCTGTATGTCTTAGCATGTAAAATTTCACTGAGTTTCAGAACTTTGTCTATCTGATTGTCGGCTCAGTGTGCAGCCATATACTGATTAAAGTGTAAATGGACGTTTTGAACCGCTTTATGATTCCTGCTCCCCTTGAATGTGCATGAATATATAAAATTATTTCAGAAGAGCTGCAGTGTTTCCCACAAGCTCAATGATGTAATTATATAGAAACAGAACAGAATGAAACCCACAAACCTGCAGGCAGGCCTGACGATGTGTGAATTTTCTTATTCCAGTGAACATCTGAGGAGCAGTCAGAGTGCTTTTAAACATGTAATAACATGATTTTAGTTTGATCTCACATTCTAAAAATTGCTCAACTGTGGCAAAATGAAAAGGTGAGAGGGAAATGTCATGAAAGTGTGTCATATCATATTCATATTCATAATCATATTTCTTAAGTTTTTAATACTTTTTTTCCCCCATTTGCACTTTTTTTGTCTTATCACTTAGAGAGACATGTAATTAAGCAGTGAGTTAATTCATGTCAGCTTGACCTGGATAACCTTATAAATACATATTTTTTGGTTTTCATAGCATGGTAGTGCTGATGCCTCAAAACTGTCCAGACATGTAATTTGTATGTAAACCTGCATTCACATGTGTAGAGGTGGTGTGTCCGTATCTGGTTGTTTCACTCAACAGACATGCTAGACTCCATTTGCAATGGTTTTTGTACCTCAGCTCCAGAACTGACAGCTAATCTGTTAATAAAAGTGTGTGTGACGTGACCAGAGTGTGGTGAAGGAGACGACCAGCCAACTATGCTGTATGTGTTTGACAGCACGGTGTCACTCAGTGTCACTGGTACAGACAGCTCGGCCATTGATCCTTCACAGAAGGGAGGATCATATTGTCACATACAAGGAAGAAGCTGAAAGCTGCTGACACACCATCCTACGAAATAACCGTTTCACCCTTTGGTGCATTTTGGTGTTTCCGCTACATTTCCATTTCCACTTCATGTATCGTTTTATAAATTCATTATAATTAACAGACTTTGATATACTTTACAAATTCATTGATACTGTGTTCTAAGGCCGATATCAATGGTAGATTTTTTTCAAGTCAGAAATTAGTATATCTGCTGGAACAACTTTTTATAATCAACATATACGTACACACACTCATTTTAAAAAGGTTAAGCTAAATAATTAATGTAGTCATCAAAATAAAGTGCCACAATTGAATCGTCATCCAAAATGACCATGAAATGAAACCAACTCTATAGTCCAGACAACACTGGATCTTAGTAAATAAATTTGATACTTCAGTCTTGATGAATACTCATAAATTGTCAATTTTTTTATTACTTAAACATTTATGTAAGATACAGTTAAATGTATTTAAATGTGGTTTTACAGCTGAAAACTTTAGCTTGTCAGTGCTCTCTGGTGGAGTTTTTTTTTAAATGACCTCAGATGCGACTTTGGCAAGACTGTTTTAGCATTGTTTTGTTATACACAGTCAAAATGTGTATATATATCAACAAATAATAACATATAAGTAATATTTACAAATAGCCAACATGTCTGACCAGTTGATGTGACAGTCTTGTTCTAATGTACCTTTGTTACATGTCCCAGCAAAGACACTGCAGCTGGTAACAAACATGGACAGACAGTGAAACTCTGGGCCTCTGGGCACAGACTTACAGTCTGCACAGGAGCACGACACTGAACCAAGACTGAACCCAGAGCTCTATGGTCATTCTGCATTAGTGGTTATTTTATTCATTTATTGCCCTTTTGGATTTTTTTTTTTTCATTTTGCCTCTCTTTGTGTGTGTTCTCGTCTGTGTCTGGTCATTCCATGCTCGGTTCTCATGGTAAATAAAAAACCTAGATAAAGAGAACAGAGACATTTGGGAGATCAAACTGAGGCCATTGAAACTGTAATGTAATTGAAACATGAGTGGTACGCCTCTGTGTCCACTTTATTGACCTTTCTGTGAGCAAGACTCAATACCTGAACCTCTGCCCTTGTGGTCTAAATTGGATTGTTTATTTGATGTAGTTCCAAGTAATATACTTTTCCATTTAGGGATCATTGACAAACTAACTGAGTCCTTCAGTCCTTCATAAGAAAGTGTTCATAGCTGATTGATCCACATCTGAATGAGTTATTTATTCATTCAAATGGTCCCTGCACTTATAAAACATGTCCTACAAAACATTGCCTTTTGTGAGCTACGACGCATCCCTTAACAAGACGGGAGGAGGTCATCTCTCCACCTGCCTGGTTGTTTAAGTATGCTAAGAAAGCATGAGGGTTAACTCAAGGCCTCAATCTATGATCAGTCACCTGATCTCTCCTTCCCTCCATTACTTCAGGCTATTCATTTCTCCGTCCAGTCAATAGGAGAGGATGTGGAGGAGAAGACTTAATGAAGGCTAAAGAAGAGGTTGGTGTTGTTTGGAAACTAGCTTTTCTGATTAATTTTGTACTAATAAAGAGAGAGATAATTATATTAGATTGATCCTGGCTTTTTCTTGTTAAATGTAATTATTATTCTTATTTATCTTGGTAGAAGATTAACAGCAAAACAATTACACTGTGGTATCAGAATGAATTACTCAACATTTCCAATTTGACCTTAAGTTGTGATGCTGCAGATTTTCAAACATGGTGGGAAAGTTGACTGCAAGAGGTTAAACAAAGTCCTCATCAGCTTACGTCAGACACACTGTAGTAAATCACCACTCACAAGAAGCAACTGCTTTTACCTTTCAAGTAACATAATGTGTATGATATTTCATATAAATAAATGCCCTGAAATTTAGGACCTGTTTTGGTCAATGCAGTCATCCAGCTAAAGGTTTGCCGGCCTGGACAAACACTGCAGACCGGAGTCCAGGGCTCCACTCCTCTCAACACACTCCATCCTTTATCCAGAGCAGGTGCCCTCCGGGACAGAAAGCTGGTTTAATGGATCCCCCTGTTTGGTCTGAATCTTTGTCAACTTCCCAACCTCCCCACTTCCATCTGCTCCACTGCATCAATCATAAACACAGCACGTCTGCCATTATTTCTTATTTCCTACGCAATAGGGGGGCATGCATTCAGTGTATCATATGGAGCTGATAAACGTATACATGCATACACACACATGCACACCTGACACATTCGTGTTGGAAGTATACACACATACACGTACAGACTCACAAACCATGGCAATCTATTACAATCCAGCCACCACTTTGCCACATAAACACACAGCTCACCAGTTGGCTATTTGTCTCTATTACAGATGAGGTGGTGACTGATGAATTGTTGTCTGGAGTAGTTTGTCCTTCCACTGCTTCCCATCCCCACCCAGTAAAAAGGTGCAGGGGTCAGCCACATGGCATCTAAGAGTAGATTTGTGTGTTAGTGAGTGTGTGTGTGTATGTGTGTGTGTTTTCACTTTTGAGAGATGGGAGTAATGTTACATCACTTATCAGAGGACAGCTGGTGGCCAAGATCAGAGGGATGTGAGGTGGGGGGGGGGTTGTTACACCAGCAATTACAGCCCCATGACATTCACACACACACACATAGGCAAATGCCATGTGCTCACCAACACAAACCCAAGCACACCAGTTACTTTTTCCATTCTGTCGTCCAGCTACCTGCACAGCCCCCCTGGAATACACACCTGTGTGAGGTTCAGTGCTGCGGTGCACTTTATCCAAATTCATTCACTGTTTTGGTTTCTGATGATAATACACAGGCCTGTATGTGCAGCTGCATCTGCCACTATGTATATTACCCTGAAAGGATTACAATGAAAAGTTGTTGTGCCCTGCCACCTAGTGGAAAGGACTAGCAATGTTATTCAAGGTACTGAGAGATTTGATAAGATTAAATCAACCCGTACTAAAACTATTGAAATTAAGCAGAATATGCATGTTGACACACCAAGGACTCTGCTCCTGATTACATGATAGTCCACTTGTTTTAGGATTCATTCACTCAACATGTTTTACTGTAATGTACCGTCCTTAAGTGGGTGTTACAATTCAACTAATTACTACCGCCAATACAGCAATAATTGTTTTAAAAAAAAGGTAAATCGTTTTGGTAGTGTTTGTGAATCCCTGGTGATAAATACCCAGCTAATTAAGAATCCTAGTGCGTTCTGGGTAAGCGTGCACGCAGTATCTTTCTGTCCTCAAACAGTTGATCTCAGAAAGCTATCAAGATAATGGGACAGCACTTAGCATGCAGCAGGGATTCCCCTCTGAGAGTGACTGAGGCAGTGTTGATCAGGGTTTGCTAATGTGAATAATAAAACTAGAGTAATTACACTTCATGTCTAAAGGGTATTTCTTTTTTTTTATGTTCTTTTCCAGGGAGAATCGTTGGCGTACTGGCCATAAAGCAGTATCAATGAAACTGGCAGAAGTTTCGGGAAATTTAGGGCTTTTAATGTAGCATTTTCATCACCTTCTATGCCAAGTATCCTGCTCTGCACAGTAATTCTTCTGTAAAATGTGACAAAGGCCAAGGCAACATATGAGTAGCGTAAGTTTTCTTCCAATTTTAGTGTAAATTACACACAATATTAATTTGTCAGTTAAAAAAATCAGTTAATTTACAACATAGCTATCCAATCTTGTTTTTTTCACTGCCGTTACTCACTTTCTGCACCATGAAATCATTTTGTTATTTGAAAAACTGATTGATACATTTGTCGCAGACTTTTAAATGCAGCTTAGCACAGGATCTATAGTGTATATGGCTAAACTAGATGTTTGTATTTTTAAAAAAGAGAGGATTGCTCAGTCTTTGTTCAGGATTTTTTGGCGTTACCTTCATTATCATCATTGCCATCAGTGTCATCATTTGGAAAGGCATCACATGGGCTTGTAATGCCTATCTGTTGTCATTAAAAATGAATTCCACAATGTGCAGTATATTTTCTGTGTGATTAATGATGCTGCCACTTCATTAGCCAAGTGTGGCTGTCAGCTTGGCTGGAGTGTTTTGGATTTAAACAGGGTTTCCTTGGCTTTGTATATGGCCAGTAACGTAACAAGCTCTGCCAGTTGTCCCTCTGCCAGCCTGTAGAATGTTTAGGCTGCTGCAGTGGATCTGTGGGTATGAAGATCTGCACCTTGTCCTCCTCTGTTATTTTTGTCTTTGTTTTTTACCACCAAGGAGCGATGGAACAGGGGAGAGTTTGTCTGTGAATGAGACACTCCACCTCTTCCATTCCCCTCTGTCACTTTGTCAGAGTGTGTGTGTGTATGTATGATACAGAACAGAGCAGGTGAGATGAAACAGCTCACACCGTCCTCCTCTTATGTCTCTGAAGCACTCACAGACACAATGTCCCCCTCCCTTTGTCTGCATTGGACACTAACCTTGAGCTAATGGTCACATACATGATATCTGAATGGAAATATAAACAAAAAAAGGAAATTAAAATAAAATAATAAAACCATCCACATTGTTTGCAATTGACACTCTTTGTCAACACTTGGAAATTTAATAAGATCTGAGAATCATTTGAGCTCTGCCATGCTGCTTCGCTCCATGTTTAACTGTCAATTTCTGTTCTAGATACTAATGAGTTGTTGATTCTCACTGTGAATTAAACCACTTTTGACTTTGATGTTGGTAAAAAGTGATATGTGGCTGGTTTGATTTCCACTCAGAATAACTTTCTAGTGTCTAGTGTATATATTGAGTTTATATAAACTTATGTTTGAAATAAACTGCGTAAATAAAAGTGGTTGCATCCCTGCAAAACAAGCAGTTAAGAGTTAAGTGGAAAACAGAATATAAACACCTCTGATCAACTGCAGTGAATTTCACTGTTACAGTGAAGTATGGATAAGATACACAGTGTGTTGTAGTGTGTTGACAATGAATACCTTGACCACTGATAAGTGTGCAGGGATCACTGTTGTCCACTAGGAGGAGTGGGTGTAAAGCTGGATAGGGAAGTCCCTGAGCTGATGTAGGTGTAATGTAATAGTATTTTGGTGCTTATGCAGGATTTGTGTCATAGGATGAAATTTTCCAGGGTTTTCTATTTCCTCATTTGCAGTCAGTAAAAGTACATGGAAATTCAACATCTCAGTTTTCATGTCAGAGACAGTGTTGAACTTCAACAGAGGTCGGCCCCTCACATATTGTCCCCATGCTGTGAGTAAACAGCCTCATAATAATTGAGTTTGCTGCCTACTGTCAACTTCCTCACACATGTAATATTTTACAGTGTGATTTGGATGCAGTATTAGTGTGATTACAATCAACTTCTCTACATTTCTATTCAAACATTCCCCCTTTAAATTTATAGCTCCTTCATTGCTTGTCTGATTTTGTATATAATGTTTAAGCTTTTTTTAGCAGTATTTAAAAAGAAAAGTAGTCAAACACAGTGATGATCAAAACAATTAACTACTATCTAAAAAAAGAGACAAGGTTATGATAAGGAATCTGGAAAAAGCTAAAAAATAAAATGAATAAATAAATTGGAAGTTCCATTTTAATGAAAAGAATAATTTCTGTACTGTATGTGTACAGTATTTGAAAAAATGTGTATGAAATCTCATTGTACTTTAGGGTTAAGTTTATTTTACTACCTCTGATTCTCTGAGCTCAGCCCTCTGATCCCTTCACCTCAGCACAGAAGAGTGGAGCTGCTTGATTGAAGGCTAATCTTTTTCCTTTAATCCACTTGTTCTATAACAAAGATTGTGATACTAATTTATAATCCAGCACTCTGCAGGATGCTCTGTGGCAAAGAGGGGAGACAGAGTGAATATGAGATGTGGGTTCACCTGCTTATCCGTCTATCTCTTTGACTTTTTCGGGAAGTGTCTCATCTGAGGAATCTTTCAGCCTCAGATTTGAATCAGATAACTGAGCATCCAAACTATTTTTTACTGCTCATCAATCATCTCTTGTCTCCCTGCTGCACTGGAGGAAAGATGTTTCTGAACAGATAATCCTTCCCTTCTCATCCCAGAAGGTAACAATGTCTTTTACTGTCAGTTGGGAGTTTCAGTCACTTTCCCTAATGCTGAGGAAGTAGACTGAGAAGCTGTTCTGACTGGAGTGCTAACTGAACTCAAAATAAGTATTTTATCATCTGTGCTCAATTTGTTCTTTCTTCGATGTTTCTTTTTGAATTATTTTTGCTCTCCAATGCCTTTATTTAATACATAACTTCTATTCCCTCTCTTCTCTTAGTAAATCCACAGTTGATTTAGCAGTTTAACACAACACAACTTTGAGCAATAAGGCAAATGTTTTATCCATAAGTGCCTTTTAGGATTATGAGAGCACAGTTTATGTTACCATATCTGTTGGGACTGTAGATAGATCCTGATCCTTTTTAAGGAAGTCAAAGATAAAACTTAGACTATCTTTGTAATACCATAGATCTGAAATATCTGACACACACATACTCTTAGATAGACTAAATATGGTGGAAAATAAAATTATATGAGCACCCATTATTAGAAAAGTCAGAATTCTGATATATTCCATAGTAAAATAAAATCAAACATTGAATTTGCTTAATGATATCAGATAGCTGCCAGTCTTCTCTCTAATTTGAATGTTCCTTTAAATTTAAAGTTCAGTAATCTGTTTGTATTTTGGTTGAAAACACTGTGTTGTGTGATCATTGGACCAAACGCAGCCTGCCGTGAGCAGTTTGCACTCTGAGCTTTTTTTGGATGTGTTTTAGTGTATTGTGATAATCTCCTAGAGCTTTGTAAATCAGCAACACTGAATCAGATTATCAGCTGGTACACGCTGAATTGGAATCTATCCAGGGGCAGCATTTAGATAAAATGGTATTTGCCCTGTTAACCTCAGAGCTCGACTCATTTCTGATTCTCTCCGAGGAAGTTTTTTACAGTAGACAGAGATGGTATGATGGTCAACAACAAAAAGGTCTGATGAGACGTGAATATGGAGCTTAACACTTGTTTTTCACGACCTTGCTAAAATTGGGACACTCAAACACATACACACACTCAAATAAACCCACTTATGCGTGCATGTTTCTACAAAGTGACATACTGTACATACTGCACACTTTGTGCGCATGCGTGTGTTGATGTATGCATGCATGCACTGATGTATACATGCATTTATACACAGACCATTATCTCATATTATATGTGCACTTAAAGCAAACTAGTTAGACTAGATTCATTCACGGAATTGACAATAAATACTCTGACCTATAATTTGTTAGACTTAAAACAATGAGCTGAAGTTAAATCCTCTTGTGTTGACATTTAATCCTACATGTAGTGTGTGTGTGCCCACATGTGTGTGTTTGCAGCTACAAAATCACATCTGTCATCCACACAACACACACATCACTGTGTCCTATGTCTGACCAAAAGCAGACACACTCACAGCTTTCACTGTTTACAGTTTGGGGAACTGCTGAGTAAAAGTCTGGGGCTGACAGACTGTAATAACATAAAGTGTTTCTCATACAATGTACATATCACACCAGTTTCAGGAGTATAATCCACCTAGCAACAGGGGATGTAGAACGAAAGCCCTCTAGAGGAACTAATACTAAAAATCTGTCTCTGGTTATTGCCCATGTGACATTAATTAGAATCAGTGAGGACATCAACTCATTAATCCAACATAATCTGTTTGACAAATTGATATGAGATATTTTATTAGACCAAGGAATAAAAGTTTTAGTGCACACAAGCAGCTGAATTAAAAAAAATAAACACTGTATGATAAAATGTTCAGTTTGCTCTTTATGTTTTCAGTGTAACTTACAAATAAATAGTGTTAATCTAAGTATCCCGATGTGGGCTTGAATTTTTTTATTGTAGGTCTTCATGGTCTGCCAGGCACCCAGGCGAGAAGCACTGCTGAGCTGGATTTTTAAACTTTATCTGATATGTTTTCATGTTTGTCACTGAAACTATTCAACTGTATGATACAATATGACAAAATTAGCATTTTTACCCAAAACATGTCTGCTACCGGTTCATTTTTCTTTTTGATAAAATCTCTGTCTGGATATGTTGCTGTGGGGATATGTAACACATCTTCAGGCCTGATGCAGCAACACCTTCAGCCATTTAAAAAGGCTGCAAATGCAAAGTCACAGCTGTTAATAAAAACAGGCATGAATGGACATGACCCAATAGCTTATGAATGAAATATAAGACTGAGCATTTACCTACTGTACACATGAGCACATAAGCATGCGAGCTCACAGACACACAAACACACATGCGCTGCTAGATATGGCCAGATGGTGTAATCCTTCAGTTTTCTCTGTGTTTCATTTTTTTTTTTTTTGCCCCTCCTGTGTTGGGATTATACTTCTGTCCAATCGGATTTTAGCCCACTCTCCAACGATGATGTGAGATGAATGACAGGCGGGTGGGTGAGTGAGGGAGGCATGCAGTGGACACATTTTGCACTGGGTTGCAGAGAATATCGTGTTTGGCTGTAAACGCTCCACGCTGCCAAAACTGCTGTTTGTAGAAGCGGTCACTGACCATCGCTGCCCAGGTGGGAGACGGGGACGAAACAGAGCCAGGTATGCTGGGAAATGTCAGAGGTACCATTTTACACTTTAGGCAAAGACCAAGTCGTCCATGCTTGGAGGAAAGAAAATATTTGCACAAGGATTACAGTGACAAACTAAGAAGCTCTCTTAAACTGACACAGTGCTGATGCAGTGTATAAGTCTGGTGTGCGGTTTTGCAAACTGGATGCTTTTGGTTATATTATGTTATTTATAAGGACAATGGTGGACAATTAGTTGTGTAATCTAGGAGGACAGATTAAATTAGATTTTAATGACGTGTAACATAAAAATACGGATGCTGGATATTTTAGAGATCATTTTAAGTACAGTTCTGATATTTGAGAGTGATAATAGTCATTGACACTGTAAATTCTGTCTGGTTATTTTTGTGTTGTAAAGGAATACATCCTCTACATGGGTACAACCCTTTCGAGTTTACTTTTGATAAGACCTGAATATACATGTTTGCTTTCTACATGATGTGCCTGATGTGTTTTATCTCAGCTGCAGTTTATTATAAGGTTAGTTAACTTCCTCAAGACCATCTTTTGAACATATCTGAATAGTCTGTAGTTGTTTGCTTGTAGCTAATTTTCACTGTGGAGGTTACTGACTTCACTGACAGAGGCCCAGCATTCATTTGCTTGAGATTTAAGCATCCATTATAACTCCTGCTGAGAGGAAACTTGAAAGGCACACATTTTCCTGGATGTTTTCAATATGCTTCCATTTAATAATGCACGACTCTTCCACTCTGAGGCCCTCTCAAACGTGTCTCAGTAGTTGTATTGATTTTGTTTTCATCTTCTCCTGTTTGATTTTTTTTTGAGCGTTTCAACTCAAAAGGACAGGGCCTTTTTCATGTATCAGTGTGTGTGTGTACATGTGAATTTAAATGCTTTGAAGGTTCAAATTCATACTGTCAAGACCAGAATAGCAGCTTATTTTGACTTCTAGTCTCCCTGTATT
This sequence comes from Ctenochaetus hawaiiensis, assembly GCA_029783645.1. Taxonomy (NCBI): domain Eukaryota; kingdom Metazoa; phylum Chordata; class Actinopteri; order Acanthuriformes; family Acanthuridae; genus Ctenochaetus; species Ctenochaetus hawaiiensis. The sequence continues at coordinate 18,720,419 of JAPZDY010000013.1, read as the reverse complement.
CAGGCCTATAAACCTGGTAGAAAACTCCCTGCCACTTACTGTCATGTGTAGTCTAATTTCACGCTTACTTAGCTGTTTTAGCACTCATGTAGCAGATTAGCGAACGTGCCTCGCCTCATATGCAACAGAGTGTGTGAGCTGATTAAGCACAGATGCACATTTATTAAGGAGAGAGAATGAAAAAAGTGTGTGTGTGTTTGTGTGTGAAAGTGGGCCTGTGCGATTAGTGCATACGCTTACATTCAGTGATATGCACATGAGTGGTAATGACTATATATATATATATATACATATACACATGTTGCACATTGCAGTGTGTTCTTGCACAGATTTATTATGTAGAAATTTCACTTTAGCATTTAAGCATCAATTTAACTTGTGTGAATGAGTTTGCTGCTTTCAACATATATGCTGTAACCTCAAATAGCAGGGTTGGTGGTTTTAATCCTGATTCTGAGACCATACACTCTTCTGACACTGGATAAAAGCTTCCACCATATGCAGTCAGTCCTGTCTGAGCGTCATCTCTCCCTCCCCACGCAGGTCACTGCTTCCTGTGTATGGTGGACGTGGTGCCGGTGAAGAACGAGGATGGCGTGGTGATCATGTTCATCCTCAACTTTGAGGTCATGACTGAGGGGACTTACCTAGACTGCAAAGAGGAGCTCAACCACCGCCTGCCCACCTGGCTTGTCACCGGTAGCTATTGAATAAGCTTCCATTTGTTTTGTGGTTTGTGTTCTGTGCTACTCAGGTCAGGTTTGAACAACTTAGCAATGACAGAAGACAAACTTGGTGATACATCTTACCTGGGACTCCAGATTTCCTTCATTTTTTTCATCCCTGTTGTCCTGCATTCTCCACTGAACCATTGGATATATTTGGTTTTTTTTGATAAAAGCTCAGAAAACACTTGGAACAAATGTTTGGTAAGTAGAAGGCAGAAACCATTAATAATAAAAGTTAGAGGCTTCTCTGGATTGACACATTTTTTATTTTTTTTTTAATTAGCATGTCCCTAAAATCCTTTTCAAACAGCCTTAGTGTTCTTTTTTTTCCATAAATGAAGTGGATTTTACTTGTTCAGTCAGTAAGAATTGAAAACCATCATTTTAATTCACTGTGATTGTTGGTTCATTTCATCTTGCAGGAAGGCCAGGTGGTCATTATATCTGCTCAGTGAGTTTATTCCTGCAAAACCTGAATATTGAATCAAGTTTTACAAAATGTTTCTTTTTTATAAATGAACATGAACACACACTTTATGTTTCAGAGGGATAACCCTAAAGTAGGACACTGGTAATATTTCGGACTAAGTCTGATTCTTAACAAGATTTTTTTTTTTTTTAGGCAAAATCTAATCAATGTTACTGTCCCAGATTCCAGGGGTAAATTGTTTTTGAAGCTGTATTTTGAAGGTCTATTAGACTCACATTATCCAGTTTAAATCTTCCTCTCTCCCAGCATGACCTCCACAATCCAGAACATCTTCCACTATCCAATCTCAACTTGTTTCTCCCTTTGATTCTCATGTTTCCTTTACTTACCACAGTTACCCCTCCTGCAGTAGTTTGATACTGGAAGTCCACCTGTCACTTCGTCACCTCTGCAAGTCTCTTTACATTCCTCTTTCTGTCCTCTAGGTCGTCCACGAGGCTTCAAGCTGCGTCTTCCGTTGCTGCGCTCCTTGTCCAACAGTAAGGCATCTCTGGACGACGCAGAGGCTTGTCACATCCCCACTGCCACACCCCTGCCGCTGCACCCAGACCGCCACAGCCACCAGTCCCTAGGGCTGGGGGAGTTCCTGCCCCTTCCCCCTTTACCATCAGACCAGCAGGAGCAAATCAGTGGAAGCAGGTTGGCCCTCTGGATTAATTTTTACTTTTTTTTCTTTTTTCCTTGCGAGGCATAAGGAGATGGGCTAGCTGAAGCTTATTTAGATGTTGTTCATGTGAAACATGTCCTTCACTTTTGATTGATTCTTAACAGTCCTATTAATGTCTGTGCCTTCATTCAAGAGTGATCTCAATTTACTTTTTAATTTTTTTTCACATGTAGCAAATTAATCCTGAATGCTTCCTTGAGCCAAATCCTCATGTCCCTTTTCCTCCTACAGTGAGGTTAAAGGTCAAAGACAGCCAGAAGCAGCAGCACTCTGTTTTTCTCAAGGATTTTACAGTTTCGGCAGAGACTTGTCATCACATGAGTTTCACCTGAAATATCCAGTTCAATGACAGACTCTCCCAAATCTGTAATGTTCTATTTATAACCACCACATCCATTTTTGTTTCCTAGGTCAGCTCTACAGAGTTGGCCAGAAGACCGCCAGGAGGACCAGCGCACCTTACTGAGCTCT
>JAPZDY010000013.1:18688985-18717963 GCA_029783645.1 Ctenochaetus hawaiiensis | reverse complement strand
GCACTCTGTTTTTCTCAAGGATTTTACAGTTTCGGCAGAGACTTGTCATCACATGAGTTTCACCTGAAATATCCAGTCCAAATCTGTAATGTTCTATTTATAACCACCACTTACATTTTTGTTTCCTAGGTCAGCTCTACAGAGTTGGCCAGAAGACCGCCAGGAGGACCAGCGCACCTTACTGAGCTCTGACCCTCCTGTACCCCCCCCTCCTCCTCCACACAGAGCCCAGCTGGTGGGTCCCCTCACACAGTCGTCACCCTGCGTAGCACCTCACCATCGCCTCAGCCTCAACCCAGACGGCTCAGGCTCCAACTGCTCCCTGTCACACAGCCGCTCGCGTGAGAGCTTCCACAGCATGCGGCGCGCCTCCTCCGTAGACGAGATCGAGGCCATGAGGCCTGACTGGGACCGAAAGAACCGGAGAGCGAGTATCCGGCTGGGCAGCAGCAGCACTGGTGAGGAAGGTGGTAGGAGGAAAGAAAGATAACTCTTTGCGTTATCATTCATTCATACCTGAATGTGTGTGTTTGCAGGTGCAGTAAACAGTAAGTCCAACATCTTGAACTCCACGTCAGATTCGGACCTCATGCGGTACCGCACCATTTCCAAAATCCCACAGATTACCCTCAACTTTGTGGATTTCAAACCTGACCCGCTCATCGCCCTGCCCTCCGGGGAGATGGACATCATAGCTCCCTGCAAACTCATCGACAGAACCCACAACGTCACAGAGAAAGTCACACAGGTTGGTTCATGTGCATGTCATGAGTGTGATGTGCAATGCATGGCTGGTGGACCCAGTCTGAGCTGAACCAGACTGGGTGTCCTCTTTCAGTACTTTCCTATTCTTCAGTACTGTTAAGACCATACTGATCTCAGAGGTTCAGTACTGGAAATGTCTGCACTCTTGTATTCGCCTCTACATGCAAAGAATATCAATGTGTGCATGTGCTGCCTGACAGATGTGTAACTGAGTTAGTATAATTCACTTAGCTCATTCCACTCGCTTGTAATCTGACGAGTCCTCCCAGGAAGATGATGCCTGTAGCACCAACCCAAGTGAATGAGATTGATTGAGGTCTGATGAGTAGATGATGGAGGGTGGCGTGGCAGCATTCCAGTGCCTGATAATTAACTCAAGGAGTAAGGATGTGTGGGACATGTTGTGAAGCTACGCTTTTATTTCCTCAGTCGCTCAGATGCCAGTGTTTTCCCCTTCTCCTCTTTAAAGTCAGAGATCCCTTCTCTTCCTCTCTCACAGGCTGCAAAAACATCACCTCCCTCACACTAATTGCTCTTAAAAAAGCTTCCACCTCCCACTGTGGACTGTGACTGTCTGACGTTCTGTCTGAGATGGCTAAGAACTAGTTACAAACACATTTCCTATTGCTGGTCTCATATTGCACACATCCTGTAGGTGCAGTAGCAAAAGTTTGATGATTTTTAACTAAAACCAAATTCTTTTAACTAAACTCTCAAAATAGTAATTTTACATTTACAGTGGTTGTGGTGGGTGGTGTCACTCCCTTATTTGGGGTTGGGGTTGATGGCACATGCATTCACATTCGAGAGTGGCCGGCCCAGCTGCCAAAACAAAAACAGACAAACTCGGACTACGACACCCACAGAGGGAATGTTAATTTGTTCTCAGCTCAGGACGCCAAATCCAAAACTCTATAACATGAGAATAGTTAGAGTTCCTTATTCTCTGGTTGTCGGCCTGGTGTTTTTGTCTTTCTCACATTTTGAAGCCCTTGCTGGGAATTAGATAAACAAAAAGCAGTAAAAGATTAAGTTAATCTATGCTAGGGCTGTAGCCCTAGCACAGAAACTCTGTAGTCTACAAGGAATTACCAGAGATGAATATGAATGATCTCCTCTTTCATATTGACAGAGGGAGAGATCCCGCTCAGATTTCTCTCCAAGTAAGAACGAGAACACAAACAGAAAATAATCCAAAGTTGATGATGCAACACAATGTAAATCTAATGCAATCTTGCTACACAGCATGCAGGGTGCAGCTGGCAAGGTCAAAACATAACCTTCAGCGGGTGTGTGTGTGTGTGTGTGTGTGTGTGTGTGTATGCATGCATGTGCATTAATTCATACTACATACTGTAGTTATGTTACAGTGCAGATGGAGAAAAAAAGCACCAGCTGTCTCTCCAAATGCTTTGAGATGCTATTTTTAGAGCATTAAGTGAAGAATGGAAAAACACATAGTTAGCTACATTTTCACTGCATATGTTTGACATCCACTTAACGCTGAAACTGTCTTTTGCAACAGTAATTAGGGGATTTGGGGTATTTTTTAAGGGAAATCTTGTATCCTGAGGAATTGTAGAAGTTATGAACTCAAAATCAGAACAGCAGGTTGTTTTTGGTTTGATGTTAGTCTCATAAGTCCCCTAAAGACCTGCCCTCACCTGACCTCTGACCTCCCTGTCAAATCTGAAAGTCTGCAGCAGCTGGTTTCACTGATCGCTGCATAATACTTAGATCTACCACTAAGCTTTGTGGTTAGACTCAAAACCTATTTTTCTCTTTGATCCGTGTGGTAAAAGCCTGAGAGCTCCTCAGTGAGTGTTATGTTATTGTGAGAGCACCAGCATTACCAGCTCGGGCCTGAGGATGGCAGCACTGCATCAGGTAGTGTGAAAACAGACTGAGGTGCTCCCTCACAGGAGCAGAGAAGAAGATGTTACAAGGCAAACAAGGCTGAATAATTTAAGTGTTCCATAAAACATCTGACTCCCTGCTCGAGAACATAACAGATTTTCTCTCTCCTTTGGAAAGGCTTCTGGCACTGTCCCCTTTTTCCTGCTCTGAACATGCTGGTTTTTGCCTCTTGCACTCACACTGACTCATTAATGCTAACTCCTGTTGTTTTGTATGTAAATGGCTTGAATGTGATAGCACTGACTGCCCTTAAAAACTAGTTTTTTTTTATTCAAAGTCATCAATTGCACATTTGCATCTTTTCATCAATTATTTAAAAGATTGATGAAAACTTTTCTTTCTGAATGTTTTATATGGACTTGAGCACAGGTGACCTGTACTTGTGCTTACCCAGGTAATGAGGATGGCTGATGAGTGGCAGAAAGGATGCCAAGAAAGAGTTAAGTCTGTCTTGGTGCTCAGCATGAAGCATGAAGGTCTGAGAAAGCACAGAGCGGTATAGAAACCGGGATCATGCCTCACTGCACAGTTGGACGAACACATTAATACACACTTAAGTGACTATCAAAGCTTTTCGGACTATGGTCCAGTCCTGTAGGGGACTCTTGATTGGCCGAGGACTAAGAAACACACTCCTCACTCACCCATCACAACCCTCATACAATATTTCTGACACAGACTCAGCTCCATACGAGGCATTCCTACAGACATGTTCTTTATGCCTCCACACACAGAGGAGCAAACTCATAGCAGTCAGATGCTCTCTTATACATAGGCATACACACTCTCACACACACACAGACACACACGGGCTGCTTCCCGACTCAAGCAGCCCGTCACGTCCACCTCCACAGTGAGATCCAATGGAGCAATGGATGGCACACGCCGCGCCCAGCAGCAAAGCGGTAGGAACCGTCTCCTTCGAATGTACCAGAGAGCTCTGTTAGTGCTTAAAGTTTTGGTGTATGTGCCGCTAAATTGTGTTTACGATGATAGGAAGGCCCATGCATGGATAGCTGTTTGTGAAAGTGTAGAGAGACTGTTGTGTCTTCTTTTAGTTTCCAGTTCAAAAGTTAAGGGGTGTCTGATTTTTTTTATAGTAGAGCATGATGATAAATTCCTGTCTCAAAGTTTTTCAGTGACTGAATTTGATATATTTCGGCTGGTTGGGGGGAGAAACAGATGAATTTTAGATGGATCACTGCAATCTGATAACAAAAGTAGCCATTTGAAGTATTTCTAAAGTGTAAAATGTACATTACATATTTTGCAGGAGGATGATTATATTCTGTAATCATACCAACTATTAACTGATGGCTTCATTAAATGTCAAAATCTGAGATGTTTTGCCTTGCAGATGAAAATAGTAGTTGTCAGAAGATAGTGTAAAAAAATATCACAATATTTTTGTACAGGTGATTACAGGAAATATCCTATAATTTAAAAAACTTATTGTTAGACAGCATGTGATTAAACCATACCCTATAGTCTGTACTTTGTTTCATCTAACATTTATTTTCAAAGAAAAGCCTCATAGCCCTAAAGCTTCTGAAGTAAGGTTACAATATTAAAATGTCTAATTGTCTGGATTATTTTGCAGATGACTGATTTTATGTTGCATTACAGAAAAAAAAGGGATCAAAAATGCAATATGCTTCATTCTGCTACAATTTCAGGATGCTTGGATATATTTATTCATACTTAAGTTATTTTAAGAATTTGACTTTTAATCTGTTTTCTTTAAGTAAGAAATTAAACTGTAAAAAATTTAGATAGTGGTGTCAAAAAGTGTCTTAATTAAAATAATTTATTTGGTTAGTTTTTTATAATTCAATGCTTTCAACTCCCAACTGAGGCAAGGAAATTGAAACTCACAGTTTTCCTCCAGTAGATTTCATCAAGACAAACACCATAAATATGGGAAGGTTGAGATTCCAGAGGCAGATGAGCATATAAGTACAGTTCATTATCTATTTAATCTGTGTGCATGTAGGGTATTCCTGCAGTGTACAGTAAAGAGCCACTCTTTAAAGGACACTTGTTATTCCATTACAGACTGACATTATGTTGAATAGAATCTAGGTTGTGTATATTTCTTTAATGAGAGTCGGAGATCTCTGTGGAGAAAGAAGAATAGTGTCTTATCCTTACTGTACTTTGACTGTGTTACCCATAAATCCCTTTGTGTATGCATTTATATGTTTCATTTGTGTGTGTGCATGTGTGTGTGTGTGTGCGCATATGTGTGTGTGTACCAGAACATTCTGTGCTTCTCTGGGTGCTTGTCCATCGTTCACATCTCACTATTGATGTACTGACTGAAGCCATTGCTGTTATAAGATCAAAAATAATAAATTATGCTACATGTGATGTGACGCCAGATTAATCTGGATATACATCATAGTAATCTCTTATTTGTTGTTTTCACATGGGGATCTCGACCCTTTTTCCCCTGCTTGTTATATTAATTTTATATCTAGTTGATTTCCTATGAATGCAAATAATATATTGAATATCCTTTAAAAAGAATATATATTATATATTTCTGTTAGGCAACCAAACAAGTTAGAATGGTATATTAGCAAATGTTATACAAATAAAAAAGAACATGTTCATCATGTCCTTGGTGTTACTTCTGTCCCTTTAGTGATATTTTATATGCTTGGCAACTTTGGTAAACCCAGTTCTGCAGCAATTTGTCTTGTAAGATCTTTAATTGAGCATGTGCATATGAGCGAAGTCAAACAGCATTTTAAATCCTTATAAACAGGTTAATAAGTCAACACACAGCATGTTCCTGTTTTCACTCCTTCATACAACCAGCTTTATCCTGTTCTGTGTCTCTGGGTAGATCAAGTGATATCTAAGCGTTAAACAAACATAAATTACTGATACTGTCACTCAAGAATGAGGTTTAAAAAATTGGTAAGTCAACAGTTGTCATACATTTCCATATAAGTATAAAATATCGTTTTGCCTTTATACCTATGTTATACCCATTTTGTCCCATCTGCACTGCCTCCTTTTAATTTCCCACAGGTCACCACTTCTCTCTGTTTTCACACCAGGCCTGGTGGTGTTACTGGTGTTACATGGTGTGTGGGTATACACAGATTAGAGTCAAATGACCACACTACAACAAAATGGTGTCTGCTCGTGCAGCAGCAGCAGAGTCGCAGCACAGAGCAGCAGAAATCAGATTTCAATTTACCCGTGGTGAGAGTTGGTAGATGGTTTCATGTTCAGAAAACCTGAAAGGAACCTAAAAGGGTTCATGAGGGACAAGGAGCTGGTGACCTGGATGAGAAGTTTGAGGTTACAGTCCGTCACCTGCAGCTCTTTATCAAACAGCTCACTGTGGCTGCCTCTTCACGTTGCAGTACTTAGTGCAATATTTTAAACTGATCTGCTGTCAAAAGAAAAGACTGAAAATGATCATTAACCTCACTGACACACTGCATTTCCTGTAACTACACCCAAATAAAAATGAGCTTGTTTTTCATCAGTGAAAGACTTTTACTGTGGAGCTGCAGCAGTAGGAAATGTTCACTTTGCAATGATAGATTGTAATATTATGTGCAATTGGTAATGCCGATGCTGTCTTGAATTTATTTAGTAGCAGGATAATATTTTTTTACCTCGTTACAATTGTAAATATTTGTGAGTGAGTAGCAAGTGGTCGCTGATGTTGGGATCAACTCTTTCAGCAAAGTGTGACCTCTCAAACTTTGTGGCAACCCACTTAGTACTCTGTCGTACTTTTACTACCTAAACTAGAGCAAACTTATAGTGAAACCTTAATTATGCATCGGGGACAGCACTTAAAACCATGTTTTGTTGGAGGATTAAAAGTATAACAGAGACTTTGATCAGAGTTCATTTTCCATGCACGCCACTGCTGCAGTCCTGGTTGTTAGTGTGAATATGTGCTGCTCCGTCTGGAGCCTCTGTTATTCCATTAATTGAATTCCCAACTATTCTAAGTTTGATGATACATATTTACATATGGGGTCATGAGTATGCATGAGCTCTCTAAATAGTGTGTGACGTGAATGATTCAAAAGCAGATATTTTTAGCAGAGCCACATGTTTTTTGCTGAGACAGCGCCGGGGGGGGCTGAGCTCTAATGTGACTCTGTGGTTGTTTTGGTGAGATTTTCACCTCTGGCAAAGTCCTGCAGCACCGCTGTGTCTGTTAAATAGGACAGGAATTGGTAGAAATGAGGTGTTTTATCATTTCAAAGAGCGAAGCATTAGTCTACCTGAAGGAGAATGACTGGTCCAGTGAGTGTGCCAGGGGTGGAAATGGACTGGGGGGGGTCAAAGATATCTAAAGGTGATAATGTTTGATTTCTTATTCTTATTTATGCTACTACTAGAATAACACTGCAGTGGCATTTCAGAGATTTAATGTGTCTGGACAGCAGTTAAAGGAGCAAAACTTAAATTTTGCAGTCTTCTCTTCCATGTATGAGTCCAAATTGCAGTGGTAGTTCCCTGAGGAAAAAAAAAAAAAGCATCTTGTAATGGATGCTGTAAACCTCTCTGCTTGCTCTTGTCCTCACATATTATGCACTTTATCCATCAGAAAAGAGAAATTGCTTTTATTGCAAGAAGGCAAAGGAAAGTAAGAGTTATTCATGCTCTCGCAGTTTGAGCCTGCAGCCATACTCACCATTCTTCTGTCTGAATCACGTATATTAAACACTCCTCTGTTTTGCATCTGACTTGCCCCGTTTCTTATTATTTTAGGGAATTTTTGACATTGGGGAGGAATTTTCATTGTAACAATATGGTAATATTTTGGTGAGAAATGCACGTGTGTGGAGTGCTGGTGCCTGGCTCTGTCAGTTAAATGGGCTGGAATAGAGTGGAGTCTGGGAGCATGTGACGCACTCAACCTGCAGGACTGTAATTTAGCCACCCGCTCTGTGGCTCTGCCTCAATACCTCAAATTGATTGAGTGCTTCCTCCATGTGAGTTTAATGACCCACAAAGAAGGAAAGCACGTTGTCAGTGTCTTGAAGCAATGTGTATCTACCAAAAGACTGTCTTCAGCCATGTTCAAAAGGGACCCGTTTCTACAGAGTGTGTGAGGGTTATTGTCAGAGATGTACAGTGACAATAACCTTATCCAGATCAGTCTTGTTTTGTGTGATTTTCCACAGACATCTTCTGTATTTTCCTTTGTTTGCTCCTAAAGAGTTAGCAGTCATTCACACCAAACGTGCATGTGCACACGAGGCTGAGCGTGGGCTGAAGTGTGTTCTATTACTCATCCAACAAAGCAGCTCACAATATTAATTTCCTAACCTGGTGTATGAATATTCTCTGAGATGTTTCTGGCCGTGCTCGGAATTTTAACCCAGTCCTGCTAGGACAGAAAAGTTACACGACTCCAGGAAGCCAAAGACTTTCTCTCTTCATTTCTACTCTAGGACGAGACTAACAGTGTCATAACTTTCAAATACAATTGGACAGTTTTGGTCAAGGTCAGAATATTTGAGGTCAAAGTTCACTGATTTGAAATTAAGCTGCTCAGCCTGGTGGAACTGCAGTGTGTGTCTCTGTGGGTTTCATCATGCCTTTTGCAGGAGAGGACTGCTAGAATGTTGTGGTATGGTGAAAGAGAGTTGTGCGTAAGACTTAGTTACCTGCTGGATATTACTTATTTTCTGAATTACACAGCCTAGTAACACCCTGATTGTATTTTTCACAATTTTAGTCTTATATCTTTCTTTTTTTGTGTTAATTTTCTCCTTGTGTCAGCTTTTGTTCCTTCTCCTGTTTTGTTTGCTCTTCCGCCTTTTTTGATTGATGATGTGTTTTACCTGTTCTTCATTTGTTTTCCCTCCCTTGTGTATAAAAGTCTTTGTTTCAGCCTCTTTAAGTTGTCAGCTTGACTGCTTCTATTCCCTGGTCCTGGATCTGTTTACTGGTCCTGCCTGTGCTCCTCATGTCATCCTGCTTTGTTGTTATGTTCAGTTTTTCAATGTTATTATTAGTTCTTGGATTTTATATCCTCCATTGGGTTTTCTATCTTTATTGTCAGCTTTTATTATTGAAGTTTGGTTGTTATTTTTGCTTCTGGGGCCTTTTTTTTTAACTGAAAAACCCTGAAACAGATATATTACCTGCTTACAGCCTTAAGATGTCAACTGACTCAGTCAATAATGAGAGTTCGATCCTGCAGGCTGCTTAAATGGGCCACTGTATTGACACCTTCACTGAGGTGAAATGGACCCTTTCACTTAATTTAATTCAACTTAATGACTTTTACAACTTAATTTGATCAGTCTGCCATGTTTTCCGCCACCCTCTAAATTATTTAGAAAAAACAATGGCCATTAAAATCCGATCCAGACAGAAGTGTATAATAAATCTCTTATGTAAAATGTCAGATGTTTGGAAAACAAATCCAGTGTGAAGAAGTGGGACTTTTATCAGGCACAGAGTAAAACGTCTTATTGAAATGAATCCATGAATCCCTGTTTTAATGCAGAAGTGTCAAGACTGACTTTGAAAATGTCATCCGCCTTAAACAAATGTGCTCATTCTCAAGCAGCTAATCTATATCAGACTAATCTATTTTTCCTTCCTGCTGCTGAGAGGCACCCCATTCCAACAACATTAGAGACATCGATTTGGTCATTTGTAACGCTCTACATAACGTGAGCTGGTATCAAGTAAATTTAGGTGTGTCTTTGAAATAACATGATGACACCCAAGTGGACTCGAGGACAATCACAATTGATTTTAAGGTGAGATGGGAAGTCTTCCAAGATTAACAACAAATATTAAACATTCCTTTATAATTTGTTGTTTGTGAAGAACAAGCTCATTTTCTGCAGCTTTAGTGTGTAATTGTTCAGATTCTAAATATAATACATTCATTTACTCTTAAGGTGATTGTATGGTTTAGTCCTTCCTTCTAAATCTTGATAGGGAGTAATGAAAATGTTGAATAAATGCTAAAACTTAAAGAGCTGGAACTGTTAATCCATAATTTGTAAAGAAAGCGATGAAATATCAATTAAATGTCTGCAAGAGAAAGAGGGACGATTACAATGTGATAAAATACAGTATTTCTCTATGTTAAAACATTTGTCATAACTTTTCAACTATTAGTTATCAACCAAATAATGTGTGCAAGTGCATGTGTGTGTATGCGTGTGCGTGTGTTTGTGTTTGTGGGTGGATGGGTATGTGTGTGTGCATGCATTCGTGTATGTGTGTGTGTGTGTGTACCTACTCAGCGTTGGCCAACTAAATCTGTCCAGTGCTAATTGACACCAAGGCAAGAAGGCTTCTCAATCTGTGTGCAGTCTGATTGTGAACCTTTAACACAAGCTGGCAGGCTGCCTTTCTGTCTTCATCCTTCACATGAACACACACGCAAACACACACATGATCAGTGGCAGGTGGCACGACAGAGGAAGTGTGACAGAAGGTTCAGTGAAAGCAACATGGAGAAACAGACAAAACCTAAATAAGGAGTGAAAGAAGAGAGAGGATGAAGTGGAGGGAACTAAATAGAAGGAAGAAAGGAGGTGTGGAGGAAATTAGAGATAAAAGAGGCAAAACATTGAAGGAAGAAGAAAGGAAATGAGAGAGGGGAGAGTGGTCAGGGACAAGTAAAGAGTGATAGAAAAGCAGAGATGAGAGGGAAGAAAAGGCAGTAAAAAGAAAGCTCCTAAAAGAGAGAGAGAGAAAGGAGAGAGTGGTAAGTTGGATATAAAGAGCTCCAGCGAGGACTACATTAAAGTAAAAGTTCAAAGAGCAGCAGATGAGGGATGAAAGGACCGTTCAAGGCCAAACAGTCTGCTCTCACACCTTCACCCACTCTGTCTATCCCTCCCTTTATCTCTTTTTTTCTGTCACATCTGTAGTCTTCTTTTTTTATTTCTTTTTGCCTCTGTCTTTTGGTCTCTTTTTATCCTCCTCTTCTTTTCTCTTTTTCCTTTTATCCCTCAGTCTACAGCATCTCTTCTGCTTATCTTCTCCCCTCTTTCCTCTCCTTCTATTCTGTCCTCCTCTGCTCTCAGTCTGTATGACCCATTTCCTTGGCCCTGGCCCCATTAATCACAGTGTTGTGGGCCCGGCCTGCCTTCCTCCCTGCCTGGCTGCCCTTCCTCATCATAGCAGGTAATTGAATCAGAGAGGGCTCAAGGTCCCAACAATAAGCAACCATTGATTGGTCTGTCATTTACTTTGCTTGCGTATGACCTGGTTGCTTTTTTTAACATGGCCGCCATGGTTAGTTATGGTGTGGATACATGTCTAATAATGGACATCTGTCTATGTTTTACTGAAGCAAATGTCTGTCTGGAAAGAGAAGGTGCTTTACAGTTAAGTTTTAAGGTAAATGGTGAATTTTCTGGATGATACAAAACAACTAAGATTAGAATAACTTGGGTAATGAAGGAGAGCATAATTTAGTGGAAAAAGAGGCGAAGCACCAGGGAGAAAAAAAAAGCAGAAACAAATTAAAATAAAAAACAGAAGTGTACACTTTGAAGTTCAAATTCTTGCACTCCACTTGACTGGCAGCTTGTGATAAAAGTGTGTTACAGAAACTTTTGGTTGATCCACAATTAGTCATACTTTAGTTATTAGCGGATATTGTGAGAAAAAAATAAATATGTCATTAATTAACATTTTGCATAACACATTATTAGCATTATGAAACTTTTGGTACTGCTCATTAAAAAATATTTCCTCAGTATGTTGCAGCATTTTATCTACCATATAATATACTGATGTCTTAGAAATAGGGCTGACCATTTTTACCATTAGAAAGTACATTATTACCTATTTACACCTGTACTGAACTACAATAATGAGCAGTTTGTTTTTGTTTTTTTAATCAGTGTGTTTCAAACAGTAACTGACAATCAATAAATAAAAAATACAAGTTAGATGCAGGGATAAAGTTTTCTGGTTGATCTTTATATGCTCTGACCCCAGAAATCAGAGTTACCAAAACACTATGATATTTGGCAAACAAAAAAAATGAACTGTGCAGTAGTTATGACTGCAGTCTGTCACTGCCTTATTAAGAATCAGTATCTGGTATAATAGAATAAGTGTTAATTTAATGTAATTAAATACATATGCAACAACCATCAGCACACAACGAGGCTTCTGTACAAGTGGGCCTTTGATTTCAAACATTCTGTCTAATACTATGTAATTACAGCTTGCACTTTAATCAGAAGAGACAGGCATGACATTAAGTGCATATTGTATTATTATGGTTAAAGCTAAACTAAGACCTTAAACTAAGGTTGACGAAAAAACCATTTCAGTACACTAAAATAGCAATTTTAATAAAAACCTGTAGCTTGCAAACTCACTCTAGTATCAAAGAAAAACCGAACTTTACTGAAAACAAAAGTAAAAATTCATCATCAATACATTACTATAATAATTTTGTTCATTATTACACGATGGGCCCTATCGTATACCCGGCACAAACGCGGTGCTCCATTAGCGCAGGTGTCTTAGCTATCCTACACCTGTCGCATGTGTCATTTTTGCCACAAGTGTACGATAGCAAATCCACGTGCGCCAGATCTGTGTGCCGAGGGGCGGAGGTCTGAGAATAAAGGCAGAATGGTGGCGTGTCCCCATGCGTCTGCCATCTTGCAAAAGTGCCTTGCGCTTAGACCAGCCAAAGCCTGGACTACGCGCAAGGCACAGACATAAAACAGCCGGTACTGCAAGGTACAGTTGGCCAAGTGCTCACACACTTCTTCGCAATCACACACACCGTTCTTTTCTTCTTTTGCCTCTCAGCAGTGTAAAATATTTTAGTGTGCTTTGGACATATTTAGTGAAGTTAGTAAAGAGTACTTTGTGAACATTTTCCATCACAAAGTATACATTTTGAAGTAAACAGCGTGCGTATGGGAGTGTGTGCATCTCGCGTTTGGCCAAGACGCACACACATTACCACATGTATTCCAATAATTTTTAGGTGTGTGCTTGTGTGTGTGCCTGCGTGCATGCATGCGTGCATATGTGTGCGTTTGTCTGTGCAGGTGAAAATATATTGTGGAAATAGATGTGACAAAATATGGAAATGTTTCCTTCCTAAACGATTTGACTTAAGGGGGGATTTAGCTGAGAGCTGTCTGAAACAATACATTCACTGAGCGTTGTCCCTGTCCAGCCAAATAAACAAATGAATGAATGAATAAATATATAAATTAATCCTTGTAGTTCAGCCGTTTATGTTCGCGCCGGGTGTACGATACCAAAATGCCTGCGCCACTGGCGCAGGGCGGAGCCAGTCATACAGGGAATGAGAGCAGATTCTACGATTGGTTCATGCATTTTCGGTCAAAGAATCACCCATGAAACACCCATGAATTGATGAGAAGATTCTCCTGGAACAAGGTGGCAAAGGCTGACCTGGACACTCCCCTGAATAAATTAAAACCCCTGTGCCCCACACCCTGCGCTTGCACCGGGCACAAATGTACAACAGGGCCCGATGTCTTAAAAGAGACTGTGACTGAGAGTGAATTTTTTCTTCTTTTTTTTTTTATCACCAATTACAGCTTTTAAAAGCATGTGTCATACCTACTAATGGGGCAACAATAGGTCCTCACTAAATTTCAAATTTCTATCCTTTCTTTGTAACTGGGAATTGCTTTGAGAATTTTCTTAATTCACTCCTGAACCAGCACTCCTTGCTAGAACTCTCTCAGAGTTTTCCTCGAAAGATTGTGAATACAACTTTAGGCATATGTGCAGTTTTCAACAATGAGGCTGATCATGTGCAAGCTTGAACAGTCCATATGATCACAATAGGTCTGACCATCATGTAGACAGCTGTAGTCACTTTAGTACACAGAAAGCTTTTAGAGTGCTGCTCGAGGAAATGTGCCCTCAAGAACTTAAAGCCTCAAACTTTCAGTGAACACATCTTTCGTATTACAGTTAAGGTACCTTCTAAGCTTTCTAGATGATGAGAAGTCTATTCACATTATAAAGAAGTCTATGAAGGTCTATCTGTCTGTCACAGTTTGTTTTAAATGTCACCATGAGGAGTCACCGAAATGTTTGAATCCTACATATTGCTTAGATTACTCCTTAGAGACTCCTTAGAAGTGCATACAAATACAAGTTTGTGTGGTAAACTGCAGTTATTTCATTTTTCACAACTATTATGCAATAATGTAAATTTGTTTTTGGGCATACATAATTTCAGAAAATAAATATCTTGGCTATCAAATTCATCTCCTTGACATGGACTGCTTTTATGCCTTACAAAATGGATTTTGCTTGTAACCCCACATGGGAGATGGTTGCATCCAGACTGGGTTAGTGAGGCAGCCAGGGACCCACCCTGGACCAATCCATCAAAGGAAGCAGGGGGGGTAGGACTGGAGGAAGCTCATCTCAGGATGCAGTGGAGTGAACCAGGGAGGGTACTGAGGTGCTCTGTCACTGACACACACAGGCATACACACACACAGCCAGTGTTGTTCATCCACACAGCGCAGCCAGAAGCTTGTCTCCGCTCTTTTATACCATGTTTTCTCACTGAGCGTCTACTGTTAAAATGCTTGTACTGTTTTGTAGAAGGTTGGCTGTGTGAACCTGTAATGTAACACAAACTTGTTGTTGGAGAGACAACTGAGAGTAAACAGTAATCTAATAGAAGTCTCATACATTAATCCAGGTTTTGATTCAATGTTATTACATGAGATCATTTCCTATCAGATGTACTGATGTTTATCTTCTCTGTACATCCACTAATATTGCTCAAATACTGTAATTACATTAAGAATGTTATATTTGGATGATACAAAGTACGTCAGGCACACCCTTGAATTCTCTGCACTGATATAACACACAAGCCCAAACGCAGTTACGTGTGCACACACACGTTAAACTCCTAAATCACCCATAAGGTCAATGCTAACACTGTGACTAGAAAATCAATAAGTGACTCGATCTGTCACATCTCTCTCTCTGTATCAGAGCAGCAGGTCCTCTCGGGACTGCAGAACCTCTCGAAGGATTAGCTCTGTGTCAGCTCCTCAGCTCCCACGAGGGAATGGAAACACAGGTTGCCATTTACACCCAGTTATTATCCATGACCCCTGTCCAGACCCCGAGCCTTTCAGAAATATCATTGTAAATACCAGCAGAGCGATGCTGCAACGAGACATGCTGCAACTCAGCAGCAGCCCATTATAGAACCTGTGCAAACACCCAGGAAGATCAAACAAATACTCAGCACATACACAGCTAAACAGAGTCACATTTCAGGATCAACACCAGTTCTGAAGCCCCTTTTTACTCTTCTGTTCAATAATGAGAGCTGGTGTGTCGCATTTGTTTCCAATCTTGTGTGTGCGAAGAGAAAATCTAATCAGAAAATAATTTGGAGAAATTCTTTTGAGCAGAAACACTTTCTCTCATGGTGCGTTTGAGCAAGATGCCCAGTTTCTAATGGGGCTGCTCAGTGGCCAACAGGATTTTAGCTTGGTGGTGATACTTTGAAGGCTTTTCATAAAAATGTTAATACCACCAACATTGATTGCCTTACATGGGAGAAATGCCAGCTTTGAAAAGCACCAATCTCTTTGTGCACTGAAGCAAAATATCATGGACAGAGTTTGTTTATTTGGGAGGGCATATAAATATGTTTTTGTTAGTATTTGTGTGTAGGTGTGTGTGTGTTGGAGGGCAGCTTTCTCTTAATCTATGTTAGAAGCTCCCGTTTAGCACTAGATGATGATCTCACACTAGCTGTTGTTTCCCACTCAGGTCTGATGAAGTTTTAAGAAGAAGAAAAGTTATAAGAAATCAAGAAGAATGACAATTAGACTTCTGTCTTTAAGCAAACATTGAATGCAGACCAGGACAGGCCCCCTGACTGCTGAAAGCCTGTGGGATTACAAACTGAAGCAAACTACAGTCAGATTTATTTATTCCTGTGCCTTGTTATTGGGCACCCACCCTCTGTTTCACACATACTGTACATTGTGGAAAAATCAGCTTTCAAGCATAAATAAACATTTCAGGTTATGCCTGTTAGATGCAGCTGAGAGTTCAGAATGCAAGTGGCTGTCGCATTTACATAACTGGTGTTAAAGAATTGGTGCTGTTCAGATTTACACAACCACCAGAGTTCTTTACATAATTGATGGAGTTGGGTTTGAGGAGGTCTGGGAAAGCGAGGGAACTGGAGTTCGAGTTGATTTTATAAACTAATTTTTCTTTAAACGATCACACTGTCAGAGAGCTTCCTCTGGAGGGCCTCTCTTTAAAAGGCTCCTTCTAAAGTTCTCTGCTGTCTCTGTGAGCTCTCTCTGGTGACTCTCATCTCTTGGTCAGCTACTTCTAGAGTTCTACCTGGAGAGCTTCACGTTTAATTTGGCTCTATTTTAGAGTTATATGAGTATTTGTCAGCAGAACCAAGGTGTCCCCATGAGCTTCAGTGTGAGCTTATCACTTTTCACTGGCCCTGCTGATCTCTGTCTTTGCAAAGAAGTGACTTTTTTAGTCGACTAACTTCAGCGTGCTATCTCTCTTCAATGAATTTTCAACTCACTAGATTCTTTCTTTCTTTGTTAACAGATGTTCTCATCCAGTCGGTTTTTCTCTTTCATGGAAGATAATCTTCTCATCTATGTTTTCATCACTTCCTCAGCCAGCTCCTTTTTCAACTCTCTCCAGTGTTTTCTCATCTCTCTCCAGGAAGCTTCAGCTCCATCATATTTTCGAGCAGAGAACAGGTGGTGAGGAGAGCCCATCTCTTCTTCTTTTCGTCTAATCTCATGTTTTGCTTACTGGAGGTTTTCCTTTAACTTTTGCTTGTCTTCTTCAAAGATAAAAAAGCCTCTTCTGCCTGTTCTCCAGGAATTCCTCACCTTCAGGATCATGTGCTCTTCTTTTTTTCGTTCCTCTGCCTGTCTCCTTATGTCCCCTCTTATCCTGTTAAAACCTTTTGCAGAGCAGGAAATCTGTTCTGTTGAGAATACGGCATGGAGATGTGTTTAACTAACAAACAAACCTTTATTTATTTTATTTTGCATGCATTAGCAAACCCTGTATCATAATTAGTATACTGTATGTCTGGTATTCCAGTTGTTTGATGAAAATCTACAGTAGTCCTGTCTCTGAGTGCAGTGGTGAATTTTACATTTCAAGTGTTTCCTGCTTTGAACACTGTACCCTGTTTGCTCTGCTTTGTCTTCCTTCCATGGTGGTTTATGACATAAACAAGAATCCAAAATAACATAAACACAGATATTGTGATTTATATCTAAAACTCTATTGTCCCTAAAGACATACGTGTCTGTCAGTTCAACCATTGACTCTGTGAAAAATTGGTTTATTGGCTCTGCAAAACTGACATTGAATGTTGAATATCTGGATAAGAATTTTTAGAAATTCTTACTTTATGACAAGCAGACAAACATTTTTTTTTTTTAATGTTAATTATTAAACTTAATCTTCTCAGGCATGAGCCCCATAAGTCTGAAAGAGGTCATGCATTCGGTCCTGTGCGTGTGCCTTTGCAAGTGTGCATGAACGTCAGACGGTTATAATGATTCAAATTTTATTGGAAAAAAAGACTCTTTTATTGACTTTTATGTCACATGGTATATCTCTTGACTTTGACACCCTGCTCCTCTCAATTGAAGAGCAGGGTCAGCGAGTGATCAACAAGTGCTTTATGCTGGGTCACACAAACAAATGCAAGCAAGTGGCTTTCAGCTGCCGAAGCAAAATTTGTCAGTTGTGCTAAAAGTAAGCAGCCAGGACAAACTGCACACAGAAAGCAGTTCACTTATTTGTATGAGGTGTGGCTGTGAGCGACTGCTGGTTTTGAGAGAGGAACTTTCTTGACGTTACTGATGAGCAGAGAATGATTTTGACTTTGACTCTTTATGTTGATTAGAAGAAGGACACAGGCTGCAGTGAGCAAAGCAGGATGTGGGTCCATTGCTGAGTGAACTACAGCCAATGAAAGCCAAGTGGGGTCATTCACACATACGTCTTTGCCTCTGACTGAGGCTGTGATTTTACATTCCAATTCATCTCTGTCAAAGTCCACATGAAAACCAAGACACAGATTTACTTTGAAAAGCAAATATTTTCATTCACCCCAAGCTCACAATGAATGGCAGTGAAAGAGAGGAAAATTTAGTTTCAATATTTATTTAAATGTCAAGTCAGCTTCATGCCAAAATGGCAGTATACACACGTCACTGAAGCGAATGTTTTATCAGTTCTGACTTGTCAAATATTGATTTCAAACATGGATTAGTTATAATTCAAAGTATGCAACCAAACTTGCTGTGCAGTGAGCAGTTTTCCTTTGATATGGAAAGTAAAACTGCACACAGATCAGAAACACTCAGCTTTCTGTTTTTCCTAGCTTCATTCAGAATTTTACACTGAATGTGATGTTATCATACGCTTTATTTCATACTTTAACCAACGTAACACAGCTTCTGCTTTTAGCAAACTTGCTGCAAAGAGGTGTGTGTATTTCTGTGTGTGTTTCGTCAGTGTCTGCCCATTGGCTCGTGAGTCGACCATCTGCATGTGCAGCTTGAACGGAGGTGCTCTTGTTCTCAAGGTCTTTGGTTCATTGGTGTGTTAACAAATTATTTCATGTAGCACACACACACACACACACACACACACACAGACACACAAGTTAATAATAAACTTATAGTCCTAAACTGTAGACATATATACACAAAGACACACACACACAGAAAAGCAGGCCTCCCCAGTATGACATGCCACAATGAGAAATCACTTGCTATTGTATCATAATCAGGTTAGCATGTTTCCTACGCAGAAAACTGCTTAGCACACAATTTCACTAACAGAGGAACCAATCCCATTGGCAGGGTGGGTCATCTTATCTCAGGGGTGTATGTATTGTAAGAGTGTGTGTGTAAGATGGTGCTGTAGCACCACCTGGCCACTTCAGTGAGAGTAGATCTGTGTGTCCTGCTAAAGCCGGAGGTAGTTCAGCGTCTGAACGCCACGTGTCGGCATCGTAGCGGCGAGTCATGTCTGTCCTGTCACGAGCTGAGCTGCTGCAGAGCATCATGGAAGCTGGGAATCTGTCCAGAGCATCTCGTCAACCCACCTGCTGAGTGAAACTCCACGGGAGACTCTCCCCTGTTATTTGTGCTCTCATTTGCTTCCTGTCTCTCTGCCTCTTTCTCACTGGCTCCGTCTCCCTTGTTTTCTCCCTCAGTTCAGACGCGACTCTCCAGTCTTCTCCATTATTTTTATTTTATTGCTCTTTGTTTTGGCCTCTCAGTTTTTTTTCTAGCTCTTGCTCTCACTACATCACTCTTGATTCTCTCACAGCACCAGTTCTGTCCTTACTTTTGGTTATTATAGCTTTGTTCTTTCTCTCCACATATTTTCTGGATGTTCAGCTAGAACAATTTAGGAAGAGGAGAAGAAAACAGTTTGGGATTTTGGATGGGACGTAGATTGCCAGGAGAGAAAATGCAGTCTGAAAACATATTGACTAAGGCCTTGTAGACAAGTAGGCAGGACTGAGTTTTGTATTAGAACAAAGCCATGCGGGCCGAAGGCTGCAGTTCAGCTCAAGGACATGTCCTCGGGGTAATCCTGGGACACCGACATTGTAGCTCAATGCTGCCCCACTGTTTACCAAAAGGATTTAGTGATTACTATGTCAGCTAAGTCACCGCTGCTTTAAAAAGTGTTGTGCTTAAACCAAAATTGCCTTAAAGAAGAAAGACTTTTAGTCAGCAGTGTGAACCACCGCATATTTTTGTGTCATGACATACGTGTGTACATGTAAGTTTTTTTCCATCAGTTTTTCCACTTGGTTTGGGCACTCTGTACAGAAACATGGTGTGTAAGCGTTAATAACTGTATCTCTAAGTGCTGGTTGCCAAGAGGGAAAGCTGGATTGCATTTTTTTTTTAATTGCAATAATTAAGATAATACTTTATTATTTATGGGATTTCTCTCTGCTTATTTTTAACAGACTACTCCTCATGCCAGAGAGATTGCATCTTTTTAAACAATTTTTCTAGCCAAAACAAAAGCATAAAACAACAAGAAAGCATATTATATGCAGCAGCTACAACGAAGAACAACAACCCTGTTTTAGTTTCTTAAGGTTTTGCAGTGTTTGGTTTACAGAGTTACAGTCAGAAAGTCAAGGTATCGCTGCCTCTCTGCAGCCTGTCCAAGGTTGCAACACTATGGTGAGTTTGAGGAAAATGCTCATAACATTTCAAGTGTATGTGTTTGGCTCAACAATTTTGTTTGTAATATTTCACTATTTGGTAGCATGTCACATTTGCATAGCCAGCACACATGGACACACGTGCTATAAGTTACTAGGGACAGACACGGTAAGGCACAGTGGCAAACAAGGACCAGCAGAAAATGAAAACAAATTGTTTTATTGCAACAAATAAAAGCTGAGTTATGTGTGTTTTTTGTTTAACCCGAAGGCGACATGTCCTCTGTTTTGTCTAATGGCTTTCCATTGCTTCTGTTAGCCCTCTGGACCCTCATCAGATCCATCAACACCTAGGAGGTCCTGCAGTATCAGTGAGCCGCTCCTTAGTTTGTCATGTGTCTGGATGCTTTTGTGTGCAAACACACATTTGTGAAAGGATGTGAAAGAGAAAACATCTGAGGACGAAATGTGTGTTGTACGACATTTATCTGCGACAGCACAGGCTCATTGTTGCTGTCAGCCAATCCTTGTGTCTTTGTCCACCTTATTCAAATGCCTCCAACACGACCACAGGGAATAAATGCACTGTGTTGAAGTAAATGCGAGGCATACCAGAGTTCTTTATATCCTTGTAGTTTGATTTTAACTATATTTACAGTTAGGTTTGTTCAAGAGCTCCAATATTATTTTTATTTTATATTTTGTAGAGATACCAGCAAAAATACCCATACTCAACTTGACATTTTCCTTTTCCACACAGAAGTAAAGTAATTTCATAAAGACAGCTTGAATACAGAACTGATTTTATTTAAACAAATTGTATGGAGCTGACTGTAGTTTCCCAAAAAAGGTTTTGCTGTGTCTTCTGTAAGTTTTCCTGGTATTAATGACAAACAGAGACAGTTTAAAGAAGATGTGACATGTTTAATCCTCAAGAATTTTAGCTTTGACATCTTGAACCAAGTGCATCTGGTTCAAATGACACTAATGCAGAATAGCCACAGTAGAATGTGTCATAATTACCATGAATAGTTGTACAATAAAATAACACATTTAAACAACACTTCATTCTCCAAACACCTGAGTATGTCTCTCATTTGACTTTGTCCCATTCTTCTCCCATGTAAACTGTACTATCAGTCACCAAAGCTGAAAATTAAACCTCAGGCCAGTGCACCATGAAGGCAATTCTCCAGGGAGAGTTACAGTGTCAATGAATCTCCCTGCTATGCTCCCATTACGACACTGCTTTGCATGCATAGCGTGGGCTCTGTGTCCCCCACTTTATCAGCTTTGTCAGCTGAGACAGTAGGATCAACCCCTTGATTCGTTTGGTTATCCCTGATATAACACTGCACAAATGGATGGAATTGTTATTGTTGACAATGCCAGACACTGGGAAAATATAATTACAGATCAGTGTTTGTGTGTTTATGAACATATTGTAATAGTGTCCCATGAGTCTGGATCCACACCTTTTGTTGGCACGGTCAGGGCAGAGGGTGATTCCAGGGAAAGGGCAAACTGTGACGAGCCGTGTCACAATCATCAGCACTTTGCCGTCTTTAAACTGCATAAGCATCAAAGCTGGTTTTCAGAAGTGGACTGTGTTGGATTTGGCATGAGTTAGCACTTTAAAGTCTCCCATCATCACTTTGTGTCAGGGACATGTCTGAACAAACACACATACATACACACACACAGATCCATTCAAGTACAGTACCCATACAGAAGAAGAAAGGATTTAAATTGAATGCTACCAGACAAGTGCTGCTATATTTAAGCATGCATAGTATGACACACAACCTCAAATCAAGCACTTCAGGATTATGATTTGATCAGTGTGTAGTGTAAAAACTCTCACTTTGCTGTGTTGCATTGCCTCTGGCACAATGTTAGTTTTTGATCAGGAAATGTTCCCATTTTTTTCTATAAAGTACTTTCACCTGTTGTTGACTTGGGTAGCCACTTTGAGAAAAACAATTAAATCATTTGCGTAAAAATTGAGATGAGCCAAGGTCATTGGAGATGGAGCTGCATCCGGCTTCCATATATTTGCAGATGAACACAGATGCTTATGTGGGGAACCCTGTTTTAAAAGTCATGCACAGGGGTCCAGACTATGCCACTTGTGTGACCTTTTGGGAGTGAGAACAGGTTGACACAACATACGCATATACTACTCAAAGATGCTATGTGTCGCATGACTTGTTCAGTACATTTCCAAAAACCCTCTTGCTTTGACTGCTTATACTGATTGGATAAAAACTAGAGTTTGGGGACGGAAATTATCAACATTGATGTGGCTGTAAAAGTGGTAACTATTTACTGATGGTGACTTTGGTGACTCTTCATTGGGTTTGCATTTAAAATGGCCATAATAGCCCTGAATCCACCTGCCACAGTGACTGGTTCTTTGAAAGCGAGTTGAGTGGCCTGAATAGAATAAAGATTGGAGTAAAAGGATCTGAATAGAGAGGCAGCGTAAACAAAAACAGAGCAATGAGACTGAAAGTACGTTGTTCCACTAGACTAGCTGCGAGAAGCAACACTTTGGCATCCAGTGGTATTTCTAAAAGACCACCAATTCACAGTTTAAAAGAGCAACTCCCTCACAGCCTCAGCAGTTCCTTGTGGGAGTCTCTTTCTATTCTTTCTCCCTTTTTACTCTTTCCATCCCTCTTTTTTACTCCCTTTCTCCTGCTAGCTTCGTCTGTATGCCAGTTGTCTTAAAAGGTCATCTCCACCTGGTGCGGCCCCCAAAGTGAACTGTCAAATCCTATCTGTCATTGTGTTTGAGAGAATATGTGTGTGTATTTGTGCTCATACAGTAGATCATTTAGGACTATAGATGAATAAGTAATTTTTCACTGGTTAATGACTTTAAGTCAAAGAATGTGGTTTCATCTACAAGTGCAGACCAAACATTTTGTTTTTTAAGTTGTTAATGTTTGTGTCTAATCAACATTTTAGTGATTCTGATGATGGAAAACTGTTAAAAATCAGGGTAAAGGTTAAATTTGAATTAATTTAAATAAGAAATCAGTCTAAATGATCAGTGTCTGTTTTCACTTATGTACTTATTCTAAATATTGAAATTGCAATTATCATTTTTCATTGATGTATCTGCAGTTATTGTAATGCTTAAACGAATGGTAACTTTTACATTATAGCTGCGATATGTCAAAGCAATTTTCCTATACAGAATTTGAGGAGAAATTAAATTGACTTTTTTTGTTACTTTTTAAATGAATTTTTTTCAAAATAGTAAATGTAAAAATTATGCTTTTTGCAGCAATGACATTATGCCACAGGACCAGGCTTAGGTCCCCATGAGGACTATTGGTCCTGACAAGGTCAGTGTTTTTAACCGGAAAAGATTTCAGTGAGCTAGCAAAAATGTGTGCATGCATGCACGTGCACACACATTCACACACAACCACACACATCACTGTTACAGTTTATATAGTAACTTGATGAAAAATAACATAGGCATTAATTAAGGTTCCTTTATGCATCTGTGTGTACATGCATCTGTGTGTGTGTGTGTGTGATTAATTGTCATAGCCCTGCAACCAGCTTACCTGCACATGCACGCAGACTCATTGTGCTAATGAGCAAGTTGAGTCATTGTGTTGTCACAGCCACTGTAATTGAACATGCAGGTCAGGAGATGAAATTGTTTGTAGTTTATTAGCCAGTAGCAATAATTTGTAGAGGTTGATGGTAAAATAATGAGTCGGATAAGCCTGAAAGGCGGGGTTAAGGCTATACAGTTGGACTACATTTTCAAAGCTGCTGGTTGGACTGTTTGTACCTGTGTGTTTGTGTAGTCTTCCCATTGATGACAAGTGTACTTACACACACAAACACACACAATCCCTCACTGAAAGATCGCAGTTTGTTGCTCCCATCACTATTCTGTTTCCAAATATCATCTGTGGTGACATTTATAAGGAAGGGTCTGGTGCTATTTAGCCTCTGACACACAATCAGCTCTGACCTTTAAATGCTGGGCAACAGACGCATAATGCACAGTCGCTTTGCTCCTGCTTTCAACACTCTCCCTGCTTGTATCAGGGTATCTGCTGATCCTTAAAATGGCCTTAAAAGACTTCAAAGCTTTAGGTTAAGATGATCAACTATGAAGCGGAAAGGGTTGTAAGGTTACAGACACACTCAACTGTTTGAGCTTTGATAGATAAGTAGATGTGTGACATGGGTATTCTCTGTGTTTATTCTCTTAATCTGGATCTTGGGACAGTTATTACATAAAGACACTGGCACAATTTACCTAAGTGCGTCTACTTTTTCAAAAAAATTTATTGAAGGACTATAATTAGTTAATAACATCAGATTCATGATTTTTTTCTTAAAATATTTTAAATTCTATCTGAGTTTTTTTTTTTTGTCTGTGCCTGTGGAAAGCAAAATTAGTTCAAGAACCCAGCTCTTTTTCTTTTTTTCCAGGGTGTTCTGTCTCTGTGGATACTTCTGTCCTTAGCCAAGCTAATTGCAGCTAAATCAACTTCCTCCCATGGACAGGTTGCTTGGCCCCAAAGCTCTGCCCTTATTCCTCAACACATCCAGCTCTCAGAAAAAGCCATAGAACTGGATAATGTGCACTTGCAGTCCTTGCTTCTTTGCACCTCATGGCTATTTTAGCATCCTGATGATAGACTGGACTGGTCCTTGATTCTCTGACTCTCCATAAAGTTAGCCAAGCCTTCAACCCTTCTGTCCTGTCTCCTTTAATCCCAGCCTCTCCATATTTGTCATTAATCTGTGTGCCATGTTCCATAAATGGTCCATTTTCAGTTGTCCCACAGCCTTAAAGTGTTTTATGTATCGCTGCAAGGCCTCGTCGCATCAAACAGTTACAAGTGTAAAATCCTGATGACAAAAATATCAAGATTTTAGAAAAACATGGCATTGCCAAATGGCCACAAGCAGTTTCAGTAACGTGACTGCAAAACTAGCATGAATTTTCTTACCTTATTTTTTTGTTCTGCAAACTCTGACTGTAAAGCTGGTCTTAATTAACTTTGGTTTGTCAGAGAGGCGATGAACAAAGAAGTGCATTGTTCCTAGTTATAGAGTTCTTGTCTGACAGCCACTTTATTTAAACAGAATATATCATACTCTGTCATCTGATTATTGCTCCAATACACAGTCCCCTGTCCCTCATAATGTGCTCGCACTGCAGTGATGCTCTGTAATTAAAAGATCCAAGTCCTCTGTGTGTTTGTGTGTGTGTGCATATGTGTGTGCTTGTGTGTGTGTGTTTGTATGTGCAGTGTGTCTTTCAAGCGCCAAGTATTTCTCTTCCTCGTAAAACAACATACCTCGGTTTTCTAGCCTTTGGCTTCTACTTCTTCACTTTCTAGATTAAAGATGTTATTTTCACTGTCCTGCTACTTTATTAGATCATTTTTCATGGAGGGTGTCACATAGTCAGAGTTTAACAGGATCTAAAAAGTCCTTTCATCACAACCCGCTCATTTTAGATTCAATTCTTTATTTGTTTTTCTTTTCAGTTTCTGTGGCTCACTTCCTCTCATCTCATATGATGCCTTACTGTCTTTTTGGTTTCATTCATCTTTGGTTTTATTTCTTTTTTTTTGATTTGATTCATTTGATGGATGGAGTTTTAATGCTGCTCTTGGGTTGGTGGGATCGTAGATCAATCTCTGGTTTTATTTATGTATTTTCTCACTATCAGCAGATTCTCTCTTCCCGTCTCATTAGTCATCGCTTCTGTATGTTCTCAAACTTTTTATCTGAGAGAAGTTTGCTGAATCACATTTTAGACTGCTTCAAATGCTCCTCTTCCTGTTTTTGTGAGCAGCTCTCTGATGTCCTTCACTGGACTTGTTCCCTGGAGCTTTGCACAATGGCACCTCGGCATTATGTATAGAGGGAAGAGCTTTACTCGTTTCCATGTTCATGTCTCTCCAGCCTGAATTTCAGGTTTGACCATCTCGCCTCAGGCGTTTTCCATGTGCATCACCTTTCTGTACTCCACGTAGCATGCCTATCACCTTCAGCCAACCCCTGACCTCCACCTCCTCTTTCTCTCCCTCCCTGGAGCGTTCTCCTTCACCAACCCCATCCTCCTCTTCCTCATCCTTCCCAATCCCTTCCTCCCCTCCTGGTCCCCAGAGATAACAGATATTCTTCACTCTGGAATTCGTTTCGTTATCTCTTCCTCCTTTTTTCATCTAATAACTCTCACCTTGCACCATAGACATCACTAATGAGGGTGGGGGTGGATGTTAGGCTTGTCCTTTGCCTCTCCTTGATGTTCGGTGCTTTGTGCGTCACACTGATGCGACTGTATTACCCATCCCGTCTACCGCTGCTTGTCAACTTATACACACCATCAAAGGCAATGAAGGTTTACTTATCTATAAATTTATTTATGTATTTATTTCCTTATCTTTGCAGCAGTGATAGAGCCATTGAGTGATGGGGGAGAATTTAGGGTCATTGGCCGTTACCCAAGGCTGAGTGAACAGTGGACACAGGCCAGAATACGAAGTGGAGTCAGTAAATAGAGGGAGCGTGTGCCGAGGGGTCGGCCCGTGTTCGGTCATCGCTTACAGTGTAGTGCCAGGAGACTGATCCATGTCGGTGCCGACCTCGCCTGTGTCACCTCTGCATCCAGTTTGTTCACAGCGCCGTCGCACATCCATCAAACACACTTCCACACACATTTATACACACATATGTACGCTCGTGCTGCTCAGCTAACTCAGCTGTGTCATCTGAGAGTGACTCTGCGTTCCCAGCTCAGTGTGCTGCTGACAACACTGTATCATCCATCACACCCACACACACACGCACACACACACACACACACAGAAATACAAAGAAGCTACAGGAAAGGTATCTACTATTACTGTTTTGCATCCACTCACAGAGTACACCAGCGAGTGTAAAGCATGGTGAGCAAATAAACGTTACATGTTCAAATTTTTACTATACACTTTTTCGTAAGCAGGACACACACTAATACAAGGACATGTGACTTGGCCTTGATGTTACAATGTCGTACGTCATATCAGGCATCAGGAGCACCTGGTCCACAGCTGGGGGCCTCTGTAGACACACAGTCACACACATGATCACTCACACACCCACATATGTTCACATGTGCTGATCCTCGGACAGTTTTGTGCACACTCACACACGCACAGCATTACTCAAACAGGAGAGGAGGCAGTAACTTCGGGAAGTCACATATGTGGGATACGTTGAAAGATGTATGTGCTGGGGGAGGGGGGGGGCTGTTTTCCATTCCCCCCTACCTGGAGATGCAGCACCCACTCTGACTAAGGGTGGACGAGGCAAGGGGCAGGTGGCAACTCCGCCTACCTCAGCAGTATGCAAACATTAAGTGGGACACCGGTACGAGCCTTGGAGAGGAGAGGTAATGGTGTCATTTGTTATCGGAGAGCATCGTGAAAGGGGGGTGTGAGGAAATGAGCGCTGCTCTGTTTTCTCTCACCTGCCATAATGGCTGGCTGGTCTGTGCGCGTGTGTATGTTTGTGTGTGTGTGTGTATTTGACAAACTGAAAACCAAAAATGTCCTTAAACCACCTCGTATGAAGCTGCTATTTGCCACTGTAAGTCATCTGTGTCAGACTGATTTTTTTTATCTATTCCAAATGGCTTTCACTCACTGAACTGGATATATGAGGTACATCATTCTGATGAAATGTTTTTTATCTTTCATTCCTATTTTGTGAGAATTGACAGTATTGTATTGGACTGTTAAACACACCGTAATGAGAAATCTGTTCCTCTTCACACTTTGGTCCATTCCTGTCTGCCCTCACTGCTCTCCAGGTTTACTTCACTGGAATTTTTAGAGCATTCAGTCTTCATTACAGACATGTTGTCAGACCGCATCCATGCTATGGGACTAACTTTAACTGTTCACCATGTTATCACAGCCACAGATTGTAAAGAGTTCACATACAAGATTTCTAAGTGTACACAAACTTCATCTGAAATGGAGCATTTTTCTTTGCATTTTTGTGTTCAATCTATGTCAAACCAGTGTTTTTCAAACCAAAAAGGAAAAGTGTGTAAAAACAGGAAACGTAACTTACTTTTTAAACTATCCCACCAATACACACAGGAAGAATGGAGGTTGTGTGTGTCATATTGGCCTTATGGTTGTTCAGACAGGTGGAGGCTGCCTCCCACCCTGATCACCAGCACTTCTCACTGCTGCTGTTTGCAGCATCTCTGATGCCGAGCACATGGAGCTCTGTCACAACCAACTTCACTAATGCCTGACACTGATAGATAAAACCTAATAAAGAAATCCACCCAAAACAATCCATCTATTCCAATGTCTGTCCCCAGGCCCTCTTCTCTTACTGATGAAATCCAATTTGAGGAGGTCTGGAGTTATTTGAGGACAAGATTCCCGTTTAATCTATACAAGTTGTGCCTTCTGACACCATAAAGAAAATTGTGCCATAAAAGTCTGATGACACTCTGAAATAAATTCTGGTTGAAGTCATTTTCTTTACACAGTCAATTAGGCTTTGGGATCTTTCCTTTCAGAAGGTTTAACCTCACAAGGTCCTTCTAAGACATTTGTTTGAAAATCCAATCAGTGCAATAATTAGTACAGTTTACTGGCCATTCTTGAGGCAGGAACATGGCGGATTTCATTTCAGAGAGCCAAGTTTAAATCAAATATTAGCATCAACATCATTACAGACCTTTTAGGTGGATTACAGCTCTTTAAAAAGTTTGTTCCACCAGCAGATTAGATGTTCATCTGTAAATACACCATCAATCTTGATGGTGCACAAGGCAGGTCAGTCTATTAATGTTTTACTGTACAATAAATTGGTCAACATGTGTTTTCACTTTCCTAACACACTGCTTTTCCTTCGGTGTGAGACGTGGCATAGTGAGGGTCACACAGCATGACATATTGTATGGAGCAGGTGTTGGGGAACCTGTCCACGCACACACACACACACCATTACAAGCCTTTATGGGCAACAGGGAACCATCAAGTGTCGCTATCTAAAAGGGGTCCAGTATTT
>JAPZDY010000013.1:18657529-18671216 GCA_029783645.1 Ctenochaetus hawaiiensis | reverse complement strand
CTTAATCTTGTTAACTGAAAGTAGCTGTTTGCAGCAGGGTCAATGAGAGCAGAGAAAATAAACCATAAACAATGGTTGTATATAGCACAATGTGGCAGAAAAGCATAACAATGTGAGAAAAGAAGAGATTGGCCACTGCGGGGAAGCCCTTTCTCAGACCACCTATAGTCTTTTTATTCATTAGTGATATAAATATAAAGAGTAATGTAGCTATAAATCACCATTATACTTTTACGTTTATAGTAACGGTAGTTTATGTTGTTGTGCTGCTCTACAGCCATCATCTAACAAAATGCAAATGGGGAAAAGTCTAACCAGACTGGTAGTGAAAAAACATTTTCCATGTGTTAATTACCTGGCAGGTAACTTATCTCAGAATGTTTGTGAGTTTGTCTTGTGTATGTGTGTGTTTGGATGATGGCGCCAGCTCAGTGGTGCAGAGGCTCATAAATCTCCCTATTTTATTTAGCAGCTCAGCTTGTGTGTGTGTGTAAACTGACAGCAGCTGACTTCTCACAGTCTCATCATCCAAGGCATCACCCCAATGGGAGATAGAAGGTGGTGATAGGAACAAGGAAAGGTGCTAAGCAACACACTCACACACAAATACTGGTTACCAATAGTTGCATGCCCATCTCAAGCTTCATTCATCCTCCTTCACATCCTTCTCTGTGTGCAGGTGACAGACATAATGCGCTGTACATTAGAGAGACCAGTGAGTCTATACGCTCGCTTTCTATTACTTCCTGTCGGACTCCCTCACACATACACACAATAAAACCCACGCAGAGAAACACTCTTACATACACATGCAACGAAAGCAGGCGAGACCCTCCCTTAGGATCCAATCAATAGTCAGTCTAGCTGCCTCCCACATTGTACTGATGATGACAACTTGTCCTTGGCAGCTCGCACTGTCTCTTTCTCACTTACTCTCACTTACACACACACACACACATACACACAGACACACATGCCTGGTTACTCGCTGTACTTGACTCTGGTTTGACAAACATCTTCACTTCTTTTTCCCAATAAATCTGGCTTCAAACTAGGAATGGGGATGTGGAACATTTTAATGATATGCCCTCCTCTGTTATTATACCATGTAGAGAGAGAGAGAGAGGGAGAGAGAGAGAGAGAGAGAGAGTGTGTTGGCACTTCCTCCTTATTCTTTTCACACCTCATTTCTTCTTTTTCATCCTTACTGCCTGGCCAACCTACTACATTTACACCTGACATTAAAAATGCAGCCTGCACATAGATATGTTATCTAGATAATGGTGTATCCCCTGAATTTACTCTACACCTGCTCATAAAAGTGTATTCTCATTATCTGTATTTTGTCCTCATTGTAATTCAGAGTGTGGAAATTGTTCATGTAGGCAGGGTTGATGCCAAAGTTAGAAGTGATGACAGATGCTATTTTTTTTTTTTTTCCCAATTTTGAACAAGCTGTTGAAATTACATTATCCTTAGCTGGCTGTAGCTAAGATCCCATCCCAGAACAAGTCAGTCTGCCTCCAGATGGGTTCTGATTACACAACGTGCCGTGTATGTTTGAATTTGTCAATTCAATGGATAAGATACACAGGATGCATCACTTATAAAACGCACCTTTCTTTCCCTCAAGACTCACTTAGCTAGCTTGTTTACAACCTGTCTGTGTGTCTGACTTCCTGTATTACTTTTCCTGTCAGAATTGTGTGCAGCCATTTCACCATGTCAGTGTTATTATATCCAATAAAAAAGGTGGACAAAGCCAAGAATGTAAGATCTAAATTATCATAAACCAAACTGTATCATATTGTAATCTCAATGAGCCAGCTGGCATAATAACAGGGCCCTGAGACATTCAGATGGAGCAATCAATAATGCTATTAATTAGACGATTTTTTTTTCCTGCCATGACATGTCAGAGTATTTGCTCAGTCTATATTCAGCAGAATTTACAGCTCAATCAATTAAATTTGGAGGGGAAATGAGTGACAAGCAGTCGAGTAATAAAAAAGGAGCAAAGGAAGTATATTCAGCTTAAAAAGAACAGTGATTTTAGTCATATATTCTATATAAATGTAATGCTTTCATGGGGTTGGTTGGCTCCTTTCCTTTACATCTTCCTTCCTCTCCCACCTCTGCCTCTCTGCATGTCTCTGTGAGTCTGACTGACTTTGTCCCTTCACGGAGATGACGCTTTTCTCTCTGTGCGTCTCTCCGTCTTTTTTTACCCAGCAGCATTAGTGACACAGAGGTGATAAAGGGAGAGAAATGATCTACTTCCTCTGCTGCTGCAGCCTGATTCATTCCAACTTGGTCGATAGTGCGAGTCTGGTAATGCATGGTGGGAGTCAGAATCCTGACTTTGTTCCTCCCCCCTCTCCCTCATCTTCATGTTATCCCTACAAGTCAGTGCCCGGTGTGTGTGTATGAGAGTTATATTCACCAAACTCACACACATATACAAAGATACACACAAACACAGACCTAAGCTTTCCCATAGGAGAGTCACACACACCCAATTAGTGTTTCACTGCACCTCTAAACTCAAACAACTTGCTTGACAGTTCGCTGTCAGTCCTCTTTTCTTGATACCTGTTACGTGTAAGTTAGAAGCCAGACAGTTTGCTTAGTTTTTAATGAGCTCTGTGTTTCAGAGATTTGAATTGGAGTTTGAGCTCTTTGCAGGATTCGACTTTAACTTTTACTTCTGAGTGCTGCCATTGCATCACCTCATAGTCAGCAGTTTGCTCTAACATGAGGCAATCACTGGCACTTGTCTCAGTCATCTGATTGATAAAACTGGATTTATGCTTTGCAATACAAGTCGGTGATGGGCAATAACACTGAAATTCCACTTCTCATTTGCGAATAGAAGAGACTCAAATCATGATTTTACAAAGTTCCATGTTTCTTAAACCACAGCTCCAGGACAAATTAAAATCCGCAGTATGGCACATCATCACATATTTTATGGCCGTATTTCCTGTCCCAGGATTCTTCGTCTTATCTGCCAGCAGGTCAGTTGTTAACCTGCCACAGCCTGAGGGAGGTGTCTCCCCTG
The DNA here is from genome assembly GCA_029783645.1 of Ctenochaetus hawaiiensis. Classification (NCBI taxonomy): domain Eukaryota; kingdom Metazoa; phylum Chordata; class Actinopteri; order Acanthuriformes; family Acanthuridae; genus Ctenochaetus; species Ctenochaetus hawaiiensis. Next base: position 18,668,155 of record JAPZDY010000013.1, on the reverse strand, counting down.
ATAGATGGACACTGCTTTTTCAGATGAGCTTGGGGGTTTCTGGCTAACAGACGGCAGTTCCTGCACCTCTGGGGAGGTTGTTGGCCAAGGTCTCCCGTCTCAAAGGAGCGTCGCCACTGCAGCTGTTTATCACCCACGGCGACAGGGCTCAGATTCACCATTGAGGCTGCCGCTCATGCCGTACCTATTCATCAAAGCGACAAATGGCTCAAAGGGGGGCGGGACTATCCATCACCATGAGGCGCCCCATAGGATGATATTGAGGCCTGTCAAGGTCCACTAGATAATGGCAATGAATCAGGTTTTTTACTCTGGCAAAAATGGTACTGAGCAAAATGGATTTACTGTAATCCACTAAAGGAAAGTAACAAAATCGATTATTTCAAATTCAATGGCTTGCTTGTACTTCGTATTACATTCAGATAAAAATAAAAACGAGTGAACAACTTAATGTCGGCTCTGGACAGTCAGTGGTGATTAGCTACATTTTTTCCATCATGTGAAACCCATTAAACATTAAGCTATGAATGTAACTGGCTGACAGGGAAGAAAGAGAGCTAAGAATGCATCCTTTTGTGTTCATGCATGAATGGAAGAAGTTCATTCCAGTGCGATGTGTACATCTTTCTACACAGTAAAAGGATACACCATGAGTAGGCGGTGCAGCAGAACACTGCTCATCCTCTTCTTATTGTATCTAAGTTATCAGCTCGTGGTTACATCACATGACGAGACACAGTGCAATAGTCAGGAACAAACACTCGGCTTAAAAGCCGTCCGCCCATGTGCTTAAAATGCCTAACAGAAGATACTTGTCACACAACGACAGAGTGTGTTTCTCAGACTGACACTTCTACAACACTACCCTCTTAACTGTGCCCTCAACTCACTTAACTTTCCTCTCTCTCTATTAGGGCTATTAATGAGTGTACACGCATGCACAAATATACTCTTGGAATGTTCTTTTCATCCTTATTCATCCTTATTTGGGCAATTCTTCAGAATAATGTGTAAGCAGACTTGACATGAATTACGTGAGGTGAGTGTTCTTGTTTGTGATGAAGGGTCTCTAGTTTTCTCCCGGGCCATGGAATGTGAATAAAAATTTGAGTGAATCATTGCTTTCCAGTGTCTTTCTGTTTGTGTGTGTGTGTGTGTGTGTGTGTATTTCTTGGGCATATGCTTACATGCACACTCCCCTCATATATGTAAAAGAGTTAGACAGTGTGTGTGTGTGTGTGTGTGTTTGAGACATTGCTTAGAGGTGGACAGAGGTTTGTAGTTCAGTGAACTCCCAGAGAAACTTGGTTGGCAACTTGGTGCCTCTCTTTTCTTCTTTTCTAGATTGATATATTCAGCATTCTAGATACATCTTATATAAAAATATTTAATGTTGATTGACATTAGCTCTAAAAAAAACCCTCAGCCGCTGCAGGTTACTAACAAAGTGCCATCTTGATGTCAGAAAAATGCCCATTATTCTCTGTCCTCTTACAGTGATGGGCAACATGCATTTGAACAGGCTTTCAACTGCTGATTCTGCTCGACTCATTTTTCACTTTTTTTTGACACAGCATTCACTGCTCAACTGTTCACTATGAAAAGCTGTAATGAAATACTCAGCATTTCTATCATTCTCAAGCTTTTTTCAGTATAAAGCACAGCTGGTGTTCGGCACACAAATGGATGGACTAAAAACTCTGAAATTAGCATTTATTTGCTTTTTTTTTTTTTTGGCTGCCATGTTCTGGTTAATAAAAACTGAAGAAACGCAAATTATGTTGTTTATTTTGGTCATTTTATAGCAATTTGTTATTGTCACACACTGATACTGTGTGAGGATCCCATGCAAAGCTTTGGTTAGATTTTGCCTCCACAACTATTTGTACGTCTCAGTTTCAAGAAAAGATGAAATTAGCATTCACAAGGACTGGAGCCCCAGTGTCCTGAACAGAAGTCCTGTACGGAATCCACTTTTCTGCTTCTGGCTCTGTCTCTCTTTAAACTATTTTGCTGTTTGTACTTGAACAGCAATCTGAGCCACTGCACTGAGCTTCCAATATTGCAGTTCCCCTTGTATCTACTTAAAAACCTTATGCACTTTAAAGTGTACTCCCTGCTTTGGACAGTGATGCCAGAGGTCCTGACCAGGCTGTCATACTGGGAGAGCTGGGTGTGAGAACAATTTGTGTTCATTAGTGTTAGGGATCATTCCAGAGATATTCAAGTTTTACACATAATAATAATGGTTGCTTATGGCTGTGAGTTACTTTGCTCCGAAGTGGTTGGGCAACACATCATGAAAACTTTTTTAATGATGTGGAAGTTGTAATGTATAACAAAAACAAAAAGACTTTTTTTTTCTTTGCTACCTATAAAGCTTTTAAGATAATGCATATTATATACAGTAGCTTTACTGTATACATACCTAATGTGTTGTAAATACATAATGTTTTTGTTCATCATTCCTTTAACTGAAAACTAGGAAACTTAAAATAATAAAAATGAAAATTTGAATTGCTCAGCATTTTGGAGTTTGTGGATCTGCTGAGTCTCTGCTTCATTAATCTTTGATTGTTTGCGTTAATGATGAATATGATCCTGTTTTCCTGTACTGCCTCTGTTTCTACACAACCATCTCTGCTCTCTGAAATGCAATATTTCCCTTCCCCTCTCTGTTAAGACAGAACATGTGACATGTGACAATGTTTTAACATAGAAATATATATATATATATATATATATATACTGTGCATGTCTCTCTATGTGTTTATGTGTATTTATCGAGGTGTTATGTATCAGTTGGTTCTCTTTAACTCACTAAACTGAAGTTAAAAAACTGTCCAGTGCTGTAGTATTGTATGTGTGTGTTTGTGTGTGTATGTGCATGTGTTTGTGTGTGAGATGAATGAAATAACGACTGAATCAACAGACTAAATATCAAATGGAAAAAGGCAGTTGTATTCAGAGGTACATGTACATTTTTCGATGTTGTAGCCGTGAGTCTCCATGCTTGTGTTTACAGAATGAGAGTGTGAATGTGCACGCATTGTCATTTATATGTGTGTGATGTTCACTTGAAATGACTTTGCAGCAGTTTTCCAGAGCTAAAGATCCCTCTCTCTTTTTGTTCAACACCTCATGTCTTAAGTCTCTGTTTGAAGCCTCTAATTGAAATTTGTAATGATTCCTAAATTACAACAGGATCATTTGAAGCTGAAGGCAATGATCCTCCCTCCAGTCTCTCTCCTAAAAAGGGTATAATGTTACTTTTTGACCTGATATCACTCCTCTCTACACATTTAATGGAGAAACTCAGTGGATGTTATGATGAGGCAAGAAATAAGTTTCCAGAAAGACATTTTACAAGTTTAAGGAAGAACAGGAAAAAAGGAAAAGTAAAATGTATGTCGGTGCTTTCAAACCGAACACCTGAAAGACACTTTTGTTGTCTTTTCTTTCATTTGTATGGACAAACAGTGTGTACTCTAGCTTAACACTGAAAAAGTAACATTACATCAAATGTGCTTTAACAGAAACAACACTATTTGTCTCTGTCCCTCAGAAATACAAGCTTTTAATATTTTACAACTTTAAACTTTTAATATTCATACCTAGTCAAAATAATTCATAACATTTTTTGTTCTGATCTTTATTTAATCATCAAACTGATAAATGGTCTGTCATAGTTTAGATGGAAAAAAAACTGCAGGTCCTAAATTCACTGAAACACTGCACAGCGGTGACATTTTGAGACATCAGTGTCAACTTTGTCTGCAATTTAACTTTGCCATGCAGGCATTAAAGACATAATTTTCTCAGTGGTCATTGCAAAGTCTTTAGGGTGTGCTGTGGCTCATGAGGTAAAATAGTTCATCTGCAGATCAAAGTTTTGGCCGTTCAGTCTCCACCCTCCTGCTTTTCACGTGTAAAGTTTAAATGGGCAAGACACTGCACCCCACTTGGCTCCATATACTGGAAATGCACAGGCCAGTGCATCCCTAATTCTAATTGCCGGTCCAAAGCTTGGATAAATTGTGGAAGAGTTGCATAAGGAAGGGCATCTGGCATAAAAAACCTATGCCAAATGAAATCAGTGAATCTCAGTGCCAGACTGGATGAGCCTTGGTTTGCTAGTGAGCAGATGATCTGCTGTGGTGATCCTCTAGTACCAAGAGGAAAAAGAAAAGAGCTCTTGACAAGCTTGCAAACTTGTTTTAAGATACATGTTTGATTCATTATAAATGTCACTTTTCACCAAAATCCAGCCAAGCATTGATTTTTTTCAACAGTTTAATGACAGAACAGTATCAATTCAAAGTGTGAAGACTGAAGTTGCACCTGCAATCAGCAATAATAAATTCTATTTATATTTTTTATATTTGCAGGGAATACTCTTTTCTATTAGATCTTAACTTACAACACGTTTTGTGGAGAAGCTTTTTTTGTTCATTTGTTTTTATCATGTTTGCCATTAGAAGTAAATGTAAAGCTGTATGAAGGACAAATGCGCCCTTCACATACCTCCTTCATGGATGATTTCATCCAGGTGCAAGTTGCAACACAGTTCGTCCATCAACCTAATGTGTAGCACTGACACTGACATGACCCTAGGAGGTTGCTTACAAGGTGGCAGTCCTGTAGACAACGTATTAATAATGAGTGTTTAAGAGTGCCCTTGTGGCTAGGTGAGCCATGTTGTGTGATCTTGATGCAGGGACTTTGAAGTTTTGTCCTTCAACATACTTGTTTGTTTGGCTTACATTAAAGCGGTCTTTAGCATAATAGTAAAGAAAACTAATGCAGCTATTTGGACAGTGTAAAGAAGGCTGTAATATTTTGCCCCTGCACTTTTAAAAACACACAGACCCATCAAGCCAGAGGAGGAAAGACTAATAGGTCTTCTTCTCTGTGATATAGTTCACACCCTCCCTACCCCTTGGAAGGTGATACAGTCCATTTGGAAGAAGAACAAATCATTTTCCTGCTAGCTGTACATGATTAGTTCCTCCTTTTTTTGTCCATAATGACAAGGCAAATCCATGTAGTTTGCACACTTTGACTGGTGTGTTCCTCTGCACTGTTGAGTTAAAAACATGTCATCAAAAACGGGTAGAGGTAACTCTTATTGTTTGAGTGGGTTTAAACTTTAAAAGATTATAATTAGCTGGGCCTCATTACATAGGTAAACATGTGATTACATTCTTGAAAACATTTTTCAGTTCTAGACCAATTTCCCTTTTTGGAAACATCATATTTAAAAAGTTCTTCAGTATGGGATTAGGTTCATCCAAACAGGCCTGACTCCTATCAGCTTGCTGTTAACATGGATGTAATGGTCACATCCTTTGTTATCAACTTTTAACATTCTGTTATTAACTGTGCAATCTAAGTAGAGCTGAGAGCTTCTACCTTGTTTAGCTGCTGAGTATGAAATGTTGTTCCATTCACTGTAATAGACAGTGTGGGACACATTGAGCAGGAGATTTGCGGTGTTGTTTTCATCCACAGAACTATTTATTTCACTTAATAGACAGGAGAAGTGAAAGTGGATTACTTATTCTTATTCTCCTGTGCACTCAGTCCTCTGCCAGACTTTATAATGCTGTTAACATTAAAAAAGTTTTTTCAGTGACGTTGTTATCCTGACAGAACACTGGACCGAACCCAAATATACCTTTGGAATAAGGCAGACCATTTATCATCCATTCACCTTTCACCATAAATCTCCCATCCCGACTGTCTGAGTGGCCAAATTTTTTATGTGGCTCATTGTCTTTCAAAGTTACTTCTTTCAGGTTTGTTTTTAAACTTGACAACACTCTACATTATTTGATTTTTAAATGTATAGTCATCGGACTGCTGTGAAAACTGTTACACCTTTAAGAACATGACCAGCATATCTAACATAACCTGACTGTCAGAGTGAGCACATTGACAATGTGGCTGTAGGAGGTGAGAGGAGTTTGGGGACTTTCAGACTTAATGGCCGTCACATCTGTATAAAGGATCTGATTAAAGCTTTTAAAGCTACAGTGAAAGATTTAAAGAAGTTTTTGTTTTATGTCTGCCAACACCCATAATGCAAGATTATGTTTAGCACTTGCCAGACTTTTAAATCCACCTCAACCACTCATTATAATTGTGGAAAATAGTGAACAATATCGCCAAGAAGTTTAAAAATATAAAACATGAAGTTATTCTTGTCCATAGATTTCAGTCTTGACTCAACACTAGCTGAAGGACTCATGGATATCTCTCCTGAAATCCTCCACCTGCTTTCCGAACATTGCACCCAACAAACTGTATATAATAATTCTAATCAAACATTAGTGGTTATCATCAGCCCTCAGGCTTGGCTCTCTGTGCTCACATCCCTGTCAGATTTACTGGAGAAAGTTCTCTGTCTGTGATGGATTGGCAGTTGCTTCAGGGTGTCTACCTGCTGTCCAGCTAGTGCATGCTGGGACAAGCTCCAACCATATTAAACGATGTTCCCATTTCATTAGTCATTTTAACAAGCTTCTATCAACATTTTTTCCTTCAGGGGAATCCATCATTAAGTGCTGTTCCATTAGTCTGATAACTCAAGTGATGCCTCGGAGATCGACCTTTTGAGGCAGGAGGTTCATGACGACAACGTTTAGACATCGGGAAAACATCTGCAAAGAACACATTAAGATTTGCTGTCATTTACCGAGCATGACCCATCATGTTAGAACAAGCAATTTAGAGAGTTTATACTCCCCCTCTGAGCCTGCCCGCTGCTCTGCAAGCGGCCATTAGCTCAGTGTATCACCAAGCACCAGAGAGAAGTCAGGGAGAGCATGTTAAGTGACAAACAAGAAGGGCCTGCTGAATACAAATAGACATGTAAAGAAAACAAATCTGCAAAAAAGAAAGAGGAACTGTGAACTAAAACTTCATCAGCCTCTCCAGTTCTCACAGCGATGCAGCCACACGCTGTGTTGTGTTTTCCCGGCCAGGGAGGGGAGCTGCTGGCTCCCAGATAGAAACAATCCCAGCTCAGCATCATGCTGTGCTGCATTTGAAGACCATTGCTATTCATCAATACCAACATTGATTTGTTGCTCCACTCTAACAAACACTGAGCCCAGGGCACGAGTCTGTGTGTGTGCATAAGCATTTTAAATGGTAACCTTTCTAGAGAGGGTTCATACATATGTGACCGTCACTCGGTTAGTGTGTAAATATCCCATAGAAACTGATGAACTTTGAACTATGAGAGAATAGAAGAGTTTTTAAACACATATTTTTCACACACAGACAGGAAAAAAGAGGATTTTTTTCCCCATTACAATTGCTGGCTGGGACGGCAGTAGTGTGTGATGAGGGGCTTAGCTGTGAGAGCTTTACTTCTTAACCCTCAACCTCTTTCTTTCTTTCTCTCTTTCTTTCTGTCTAGCTTTCTTTACTCTTAGTCAAGTTCTGTCTCTCTGTCGAGCTTTCTGCATGTATCATTATGAGCATATTCTGTCATTAGTCCTCTCAGCTCTCATGTTCACTGTCCTCTCCTGCCCTTTTTTATCACCCTCCACCTATTATCCATCTTCTCTGTCCTTTTCTTTCACCTATCCATTGTCCTTCCTCACTCTTTCATCTCACTCCACACCAGCCTCTCCCTCTCTCTCTCCTCCTCTCCAGGTTTAAATTTAGATCGGAGTTTCTCTCCACTGTATCCAGGCAACCTATCCCCCATATGTAAAGAACCAGCCGTGCTCAAGTCCTTCTCTAATTTTCTTTCTAACCCTGTCTCCTCTCCTCCCCTCTCTCACTTCCTCCTGCTTACCCATATTTTTTTCTATCCTTTATTACATCTGTTTCCTGCGGCAAAAGTGTGTGAGTGTGTGTGTGTGTTTCTGTTTTTTGGACAAAACTGTTATTATGCATTATCGTTAGGGAACTGGAGTTTGTGTGTGAGTGTGTGTGTTGTGGTGCTCCAGTCCAGAAAACCCACAGAATTAATTACCCCCAGAGTCAGGCTGTGCTGACAGAAAAGCACTGCAGCCGGCCTTTATAACAGCTTAGCAGCAACTTGATTACACAACTAAGAGAAAAAGTTTTGCAATTACCAAATAAGCCAGTAACTAGTCTACTACTTGCTGGTAATAAGCCCGGGCAGGCGAAGCAGTTAGAAGAACAAACACACACATGAGGTAAATTGTTTTTTTTGCAGAGAGTGAAGCGTCCTAAAGCTCAAAACTTACATGCAGCTCTGAGCTCAACCAGTCTTCCAGATAATCATTAATCAGGGTTGAAAGCTTGAGAGGAGTGTGTGTGTGTGTGAGAGTGTGTGAGTGTCAGTATGTGGCAGTGCTGGGACAGGTGCATGTCCTATAAGTAGCAGCAGCAGTCCATCAACTCCACAATCAATTTAATTTTATCACTAAGCCAGCTGGGCCCTAATTATGAAGCTACTGTTGCACACTCTCACTTGCCCTCATTTTCTCTCTGTTTTTTTTTTTTTTATTACACACACAGACACACTCACATATACTTAGCAAATGTAGGCTTCCACACATTTCCACACTTTCCATTCATACATTTATCCAGTTAATAGACAAATTACATTAACCACGTTTGAGGAAAGCATATTCACCACAGTTTTTTGAATATTTTCAGTCCACTAAATCAGGCTCAGTTTACACAGTATAACATAGTAAAAGAAAATGCCTCTGTGTTGAAAGTATTCAGTGTATAAGATGCTAAACAGCCAAGACATAGTCCAGTGAAATCCTAACCATTTGCCATGAAAAAAACCCTTCAGGCTTTACTTTCTCCCAGGCAGTTACTAACCCAAACAAGCTTTCCTAATTAAATGCTTTAGAGTATAAATGGATGAGGATAGGCTATGGTTGAAGGTAGGGTCTGCCATTCCAAAGGAGGAGGGATTAGTTCACGGTCTGAGGGGGTCTGCCAGGGTGGCTAAACACAGGCAAAAAATCTCCCTGAGCCTATTTTAGGATACTAGCTGAGCATAATGAGTTTGCTAGCCTGTAGGTGTCAGTGCCAAGCAGCAGCTAACTGCTCTGTGACCTTTACCAGCATCGTATACGTGTGTGTGTACGGGTGTGTGTGCGTGTGTGTGTGTGTGTGTGAGTCAGCTGAAGTACACAACGCACGTCCTCTCTCACCTGTCACCATGGCTGTGTTGCGTGCGTACACTTGCACACATGCATGTACACTTGCACACATGTATACACAAATGGACAGAGGGCAGAATGAGAAACTGTCACAGCGATTTCTAGTGGCTTAGAAATTCCCTGGGAGCAACACCCCACTCCACCACACACACACACACACACACCCACACACACACACACGCATACGCATACGCACAGTCACAACCCCTGTCTACATGGACACCAGCATCTACTACAAATCTTCAATGAGTCTACGCACCCGAGCATCTCTCCCCCCATACTTTCTGTTATTATGTCAGGTAGTGTCTGTGCTCGCTGCTCTCTGTCTGTGCCATCACTACTGTACAGCCTGGCTGTCAAGGCAAAGCCACTGAGCTGAGAATAATGCATTAATACTGGCTGCCTTTTCTGCCCCAGTAAACAGCCCAGTGGCAGTGGGCAAGACCCTCTTATTCTCCCTCTAACTCTGAATCTGTCACTGCCTGTCTACATGCCTACAGTGTTATTCAACTGATATATTGGGGATAATATTGGGGATACGAGCCAGTTAATAAATTGTAAGTCAAGCCAGTAAGGCTCGATCACTGACCGCAGTCATATTATGTTTGGTTTATAGTTTTTTATTGCAAGTTTTTAGTCAGTCAAGTGTAACGCCACTGTGTTTGTAGTTTCAAGGTGTTTATTTTCCTTTAAGAATAAAATCAAAAGATGAAATAAAAAACAGAGATATTATTAACATTGCATTGCTGAAATACATAATGTCAGTCATCAATGACAACTTTCAAATGGTACTGAAATGAAAAATATCAACAAACCAAACTTGGTATGGTGTGTCTCCGTAATCTATCTACATTTTTTTCTGTATGTGCTGTGTTTGTCGTCTGTGTGCACTGACTATAAACAGCACATGAGGGATGGTCACAGTCACACGAACACCTGCACAGTAAAATTTAATGCAGTAAAATAGTCCCTGGTCTTTTTGCTAACACTCCCAAAGGTTTTGATTCGGCTCTCTGATCATGTTCAATCCCACACTTTACAGTGTTGTTTCACTAGATTACATAATATTGTGAGGTGTGCATGCTATCTCTCCCAGCAGTGGATGTAGAGTTAGCAAAAAAATGAAAAAATCATAAAAAACCATCACTTATAACACTGTTAAATGGCCCGTGTATACATATACATGCCACTGTTTTCTTCTTGGTCTCTCTCTCTCTCTCTCTCTCTCTCTCTCTCTCTCTCTCTCTCTCTCTCTTCCTTCCTCTCTGATTATCCTCAGCAGAGCATCTCATCTCTTTTGTGCAAAGGGTATTTTTTCATACTGAAACACTTCCTAGAACAAGCTTCTTCTCGCTCTCTCTCTCTTTCTCTCTCTCTCTCTCTCTCTCTCTCTCTCTCTCTCTCTCTCTCTCTCTCTCTCTCTCACTCTCTCAATCTATAAATCTCTCTCACTCTCTCTCTA
>JAPZDY010000013.1:18644884-18657429 GCA_029783645.1 Ctenochaetus hawaiiensis | reverse complement strand
CTCTCTCTCTCTCTCTGTCTCTCTCTCTCTCTCTCTCTCTCTCTCTCTCTCTCTCTCTCTCTCTCTCTCTCTCTCTCCCTCTCTCCTTCTATAATTCTCTCTCCCTCTCTCTCTACCACTCTCTTTTCGGAGTAGTAGTAGTAGTATTACCAGCAGCAGCTGAATGGCATCGGAGCTCCATCTACAATAATTGGGAAGAGACTCTCCTGTTGCCGTCTTCCACCTCTTTTTCCTTCCTTCCTTTCTCCTTCCCCTGCATGCTGATTTGCTCTGCGATTCAGAGGAGTTAACAGCCAGACAGCCGTCAGCCAGAGCCCTGTGGGGGGGGTGAGCAGCCAAAGAAACTCATTGAGATGTTGTAAAGGAAAAAAAAGGTGACGCCGGCTGTGGTTTATTAAGGAACCGTGGGCCAGCTGAGGACTCATCTGAGCCATGCAGAGAGCAGGCACAGCAGAGACAGAAGGCTGACTGACTTTCAGTTGCACTGGGGTGGAAGCTGTTGAATAGTTGGATGTTTAGAGGCGACCGAACCACTGCGACTCCCTCCATTTGGAAAGCCCGAGGGAGGTGAAGCCTACGAGGAAGAAGAAGAACGAGGAGGATCAGGAAGCAGGGGAATAGAGTTCTCCCCTCTTTCATGTGCAGTCTGACAGCGTCTCCAGGGATGAGACTCCGTCTATGCCACACTAAGCCTTCTAGGCAGCCTCTGCATTGTGACATCATCGTCATCCTAACACCACATAGTGAAGTCTCAGCGTGGGTTCGCACGGCCACAGACAACTGGGGGGCCGCCCTAACCCTGACCCCCAACGCGGTGAGCTGCCGCTGAGGACCATGGTCCTGCCATCGCTGCTTAAGCTCCTCAACGTCTTCCTGCGCCAGCCGACCCTCATCAGAGCCACTACCTCCGATCATTGCTCCTCCTGCTGCCCGGCTGCTCTAATGCCGCGCCCGCCCGGCCTGCCACTCTCTTGCCGCCGCGGGTGGGAGGCGAGAGAGCACCCACAATGCTTGCCAACTGAAGGGAGAGAGGTGAGACAGAGAGGGACAACTGAAGTGACAGAGGAAAGGTCTGGACAGGTAAAAAAAATGGGGAGACAATGTGTAGGATTAGAATAAGTTGTCCATGCTAGAAGTTTAAGACCGTAACTTGCACATGGAAGCAGCACGAGTAACTTTTATCAACTCAAAAGTGTGTAAAGGAATAACTATTTGCTCAAAAATACTTTGATTCTTGAAATGATTTTTTAGAATATGTGAAAAAAATATTATGCCCATTGCTATTTATTTAATGAAAGAATTGCTTGATAAAGAAAACTGAAATTGTTGTCCATGTAATCCCGTCAGCACACAGCCTCAAGCCTCTCACAAGAATGTATGACTGTATGACTGTATGCAAATTTTACATCAGTCTGAACATTGTGTTTAGAGAAACAGTTTATCGTATCTGTGACCAGAAACAAGGCTGCATTCTGTTGCACTGACATTCAAAATTTTTACACTTCATTCTCTACAGTGGTGTAAATTGATATTATCTCGCAGATTACGAGTGGAGGCAGCCCATCTGTCCAGTCTGTGGCGACAATGAACAGTTCAAACTTAACCAGCAAGGCTTTGAAGTTAGTTTTTTTTTCAGAGTTGCAAATTAGCATTAAATTCTTTGAAGAAATACAGTAGAGTCACGGAAACATTTGACAGTTGGATCCTTTTTTTTACACAAGCAATGTTCCTTCATGCTGTTGTTGGTATTTTCTTTGGCCTGAAGTATCTTGAGGCTACAGGGAGTCACTTTTTATCATGTCAGCTTCACCAGCAGGACACTGAGGGCCAAGTAAAGTGATGCCACTGCCCTACATCTAATACTTCTAATAAAAAGAGAGCCTCAATTCCTTAGTGTGCTTAATTGGTCATTTTGAAATCTTACTTCAATGAAATGAGTTGTTGTGTAGACACTGGAATATATTCTGAGCCATCATGTGCACCTCAGAAATGAAACAATCATAGAACGATTACCTGAGACACAAGGGAAAATTTGTCCCCAACTTAGTTCTTAGCATCTAAACACAGAATCTAAGTGCACTCAGTCATGTATAAGAACTACAGTGATTAAGAGCTGTAGGCTCATGCTCCTGTCAGAGATCACATGCTGCTTTGTGCACAACCTGCCACTTGAAATGGAACAGTCGGTCCATTTCAAGCTTCAGTCACTCATTACATTCATGCACTAAACACATTGTGTGTCACGTTAAGACAGTCAAGATGTTTTGGGTATACTGTGTTTATCCATGTTAGAATAAAACGAAACAATGTGGCTTTTCTTATTCTGAGTCAAATTGTGTCTTGGCTCTCTTTACAATTACTAATCTTTGGTCATGGTGTGCTTTAAGTGTCAGTGAATGAAGCATATAATCTCTTCCAGACTCCTGGTTTGCTATCCCCAATCTCTATGCTTCTCATAGAAATGTGATTTACTGTAGAGTGTTATATTGTAATGTTCCCAGCATCTACTCTCTATAAGATTTCACTGGATTGGTAAATAGATTCATTGCTACAATGGGAGATCATTTGTGAAAAAAATGCATTTTTGCATCTCGTAGCTAAGTTGCTTCCCTTCTCTCTGTGTAAAGGGTTATTCTTTTCCAATTCTGCTCAATTTCAAGTTAAATTAGATGTAAAAGTAATACTGCAATGCCCAGTAATCAAGAATGGGGAAATATGTTTTTGCAGCATTTGACGTCAGTGCGGTGCTGCAGATGGAACAACAGCACAGGAAATACAGAGAATAACTGAAGCTTACTGAGCAGAATCTTGGTTTTGAGCCTTTATGCACAGAAATTCATACAGCAAATTGAGGTTAGAGTTTACTGTCACTCCCATATTCCCAATAGTCAAAGATCAATGGTTAAGCGGGGAGCACGTTTTCACCTACTCTGCAGAGTATGTAGTCATGATACTGACTGGCAGTCAGATATATCCAATTTTGGCAAAGTATTTCTCTTTCTCGCTTGCTCTCTCTCTCTCTCTTCCTCCTACACTGCTTTCAGACAGGCCCTGTTTGACACCTTTAAGCACCCTTAGTTTTAAATGTACCTGCTGCCAGAGTTAAAAGTTATGCAATAGTTTGGCAAACCCAGAAATAGGAAACAGCCATGGCTCCACATTACATGATATTTTTTTTTTTTTTTTTTTTTTTTTTTTTTAAGCAATTAAAAAGAAAATCCACCCTCACAAACACAGTATCTTTGACCATACATGGATGTCCTCTGTGAGTTGCCAGCAGTCAGCCTTTGATACTGCCACACTGTTCGTAAAGTCTGGGACTATTTCAATGAACAGCTCTGGGGTCTGCCTCAAGCTTTGTTGGCTTTACATTTGCGATAGAAACATGATGATGTCATCTTTCTGTGCATGCCAAACAGCTAAGATTAGGAGAGAATGATATATTGTGGTAAAGAGTTCATATCTCAATACTATTTGATCTGATTTTTCTTTCTGACACCTTCTTAACACCATTGTTGGTTTTGAATCTGTACTGGATTGTGAAGAGAGATAATAGTCTGTTGTAAAGTGGGGTTTTCAGGAAAAGGTTTTTAAGAAAACTCCATGCAGTATGTTTCTGCAAGCTTATTGTAAAAGGAAAGGAAAGCTTATTCAAACCATTTAGTTTTCTAAATGCAAAACATCTCCAGATGAGGCTTTGCCAGTGGTCACATTAAGTGTTTGAGTTCAATAGAACCCTGAAATCATTACGTTAATTGTGTTCTGGTCATTTAGGTGATATAAGTAGGGATAGGAAGTAAAGTTTGGTGGGTTTTTTTGCCCTAATCCTGATCTAAATCCTTAAATATTGGTTAACTGCCGGGAAAGAGTTGGATCCCATTCTTATGTTTACATAAATGTGATATGATATATTTCTGATATATTCTAATAACACTTGTTATTATTATGAACAGCTTATGAGCTACTTTATGCAGTACTGAAGTCTCTGATTCAAAACTATAAACTTGAAAGTCCTAAGTTATAAATATGGCTTAGATTAAAATTTAACTCTGAGAAAGTGTCTCCTGAAAAAGAGGAAATTACTCTATAGGGTTTGGTGGGACACCAGAAACCAGTGGACCTGTGGTTATACGATCATGTTACGGAGTTGGTGCTCGGTTACCTCATTAAAAATTTTGGCTGAGTACAAACACCAGCTTGCACAGAGCAAATAACCCTGATAACGCTCGTGGCTCGTCATCAGGTTACTCACAGAATTACCTTAATGTCTAGCTGATATGACCTTCAGGCTGTTGTTAGGAGAGCAGTGCTGCAACACAAGTAGCTGAAGTGGGCAAAACATTGTAAATTTAGCAAAGAAAAGTATGAGACTACACTTTTTTTCAGTTCCTTGCAGGCATCATTAACCTCACTTTTTCAAAACTCTTCATATTGTCAGTATAACCAAATTGCATCTTCACCAAACAGTTAATCTCACTGTCAAAAGTTACTTAATCCACCAAAACACTTGGAGCACATCTCAGAGTACGCTTGTTTGATCAGAACACTGGCATTTTTATTGTCATTTCAGAAGCATGTATTGACACTTACAACACAATGACCCAAAAACACTCTCAACAGAAAGCATTGCATAAATGAACTCTCATCTCATTAAGCTGTATGATTTTTCACATCAGTCAGTATTTTAACATTATACAATGAGCATTGCATGTTTTTATTTATGGACTATACTGAAGTTTATGTAACAACAATAATAATCAATAGAACATTTTTTGTTGTAACATCCCTTATTTTTTCTATTTAAGAATATGGTCATTCACTTGTGTAAATTGTAGAAAAAAACTAAATTTCTGTAATACAAATACTGAATAAAAGGTACAAAGACGCTCATTAGGGTACTCTGATGATGACTGAATATAGGACAGTGTGCTGGACTCTTCTGTTTTGTTTTTGTTGATCCTAGGTCTTCTACATACCTGTCAATCTACAGGTGTGCAAACATTTTGCTCTTTAAAATTCCAAAGCTGCAATAATAATTGCAAAAAGACATTGAAACATGTGTTGTATAATCTCTAGTGCTGTACAGTGAGAGTAGGTCCTGTCTTCTCTGAAAACTAATAGCAGGACACCTACATTGGGATTCAGCTAAAATTACATCAGTTTCAAGTGATCATTCTTGCATTTTATCATAAAATTTCAGCTTAGATTTCCTGTAGCGCTAAAGGGCCCGCTAGGATGCATCAGGGTGTGTGTGATGTACATTTTGTCAACATAGTGTGGACCCATAAGCTGTGTGCCAACATTTGCATACCTCCAGTTTGTTGTGACCACACAAACTTGTCCCCACAGTGACAACACACTGATCCTTTAGACAGCAATCTACCACAGGTTGGTGATCCGGTCCTCTAAGCTGACTCCAGGAAAGTAGCATAAACAGCTGTGGAGACCGTGGACACATAGTGATTCTGTCTCCATCTGTATCAGTTTGGGAGTATATTCAGGTCTTAACAGTCCGTGCAGTCCTCATACACACACACTCACACTCAATGAGACCAAGCTGAGCCTGATAGCAGGGAGGATGAAGGGAGCTGGACGCAGAGGGAGGGTGAGGTAGTGGAACTTTGGCATCCCCTGACTCCCACACATGTTGTACTGTACAACATGCCTGAAGCGCTTTGAAGAAACACGCTATTCTCCCTGGCAGCTCCAGTGTGTGTCTATTAGTGTGTAGAGTCAGAAGCCATAATTGAACTGTGGCTGAACTTCTTTCCAAGTGGAATTTTTCAGAAACTGAGTGTTGTTACAGCCTCAAGTGGACTGTATGTTTGGATGAGCAGGCATTTTTCACTTATATAAGATGTTGGAGTGTGTGTTGGATGCATATGAGAATGCTTTCCCTTATTAGTCCTAGTTTGTCTGGGGATATATACTGTTCATATCCTCACATATGCTTACTGTACATTCTTGAATAGTGCCAGCATGCATGTGTGTGTGTGTGTGTGTGTGTGTGTGTGTGTGTGTGTGCTTTCATCACGAAGAGCTTAGCCCTCACCAAAGGAAGGTGTTGATGCTGGCGAGCAAAGCTTGAGAGAAAAAAAAAACCACTGATATCTCCTCTGCATGTTTCCCTGACTCGGCTCGGCTCGGCTCGCCGAGGCTGGGATTAGAGAACCTTGTGAGAAGACTTAATATGCACCCCGCCTCTGTCACCCAGCTGTGAGAGAGCTGTATTTTCAGGGGAGAGCAGACGGAGGGGATATGGCTGGGAAGAGGAGCAGAGAAAGTGAAGGATGGCAGGATGCAAAGAGGAGAAGATTTTAGTGGATTCTGTGTACTACTATGATGATCAAATATGCAACTTTCCCACCAGGAAGCAGGACTTGAATGCAACCTGGTCACAACAAAAATATTTTTGCAAATCACAGATACATACAATTTGTACACTTCACATGTAACACATCAGCGTCTCACCTTCTCAGTCAGGTGTGGCTCTTATTATATGTTGGTCAGTATGAGTAAAGTTGTCTCACTGGGAGATTAAGGTGGGTGGTTGTTGTGAAACAACCAGGTAAGATGACTGCCCACCAGCAAACCAGTGTTTTAAATCCACAGTTTCCACCAGGTGCTTTTAGCACTCTTCAGGACATTTTACAGCCACTGCTATGCTGACCAAAATTGGGTATTATTTGCAAGAAGCAACAGGAGATTATCCTACCCCAAAACCAGTTTTGTTCAACAAAAGAATAGTCTTTTTTTAACCATAACAAACCAGTTTTTTGCCTAAACTTAACTAGGTCTTAAAAACTAGGTATTCGTATGGTTAGAGTTATGGCTTTCTCCAGATTCTAACCTTAACTGACCCTTTTTTTCATTAATGAGCTGGTTTTTATATCTAACCTAAATTTATCTCTAAAACCAGGTTCCAAGGGTTATATTTAGATCTAATCCTAACCCATGCCCCTAACCCTTCCTAACTGCAGAAATGTACAATACCAACATTAATTTCAAGCAATCAGGTTGCTTGAATGTTTTGGGCTGAAGTCTTTGATCGGATACAGTATCATGCTTTTCTACTGCCCAGGATGTGGTGCCAAAACTTTAGCCAGCTGTTTGTTGATCTGTGATGCAGACAATGAGAGGAAGTGATAGAAGGAAGGAGGAAAACAGGAAGGTGGGATGGTGTAGGTGGGCACGTTGGCAGGCAGGTTAAGAGTGAGAAACAACAGCCATCAGCAGCCTGTCCACAGCTGCTCCCTGCATCCACTGCGTGAATTGTGCTGTGCCTTCCTGAAATCACCTCTGAGCAGTTCTCAGATCAGTTTTAGTCATATGAATTTCTGCTGTGTGTTTTATTCTTTGGTAAGAATGGTTGTTTGGGTTGGCTGTCAACTCAACGGGATTTAAATTTCTGAAACTTAATAAGCATTAAGTGATTGTTTAACTGTTAAAGAAGACTGAAGTTGTGAATTATGGCTTAAAATGTTATTATTTCTGTATAATAATCCTCCATCTACGCTGGTAAAAGACAGAATCAAAAGCAAAAATGAGGAAGACACGGCTAATCCTCAGTAAAGTGAAACTGCAGTTGTTTTGCCATCAGACATAAGACAGCTACAGATACAGTAAATGGGAAGTTTACATAATATGTGTGAAACAAATATCAAAACATTCTCCCTCGCTGCTGCAGCTGATGCCAAACAGTAGCAGAGCCTAAACTGTGAACACTCCAGTAAATTTCTCGACACTGAAATGAGTCATCCCGCCGTCATCCCCTGCCACATTTAAACTCACCACATGATCTCATGAATTTGTGAAACTCAGTTATGCCACAGAAGATCTAAGTGGTTTAAAAATCCATTTTCATATCTCTTAGAAAGTGCAGTTTATGCTTGATGAATAAACTAAAGGTTATCAGACCGCTGTGAGATGTAATTGCAGAATTTTATATTCTGAAGTTAATAGACAGAAACCAGGATGTAGAGATAAGTGTATATTTGATTACAAGAAAGATGCACTGCAGAATATATTTTTATTGGTGCTGATTTTTATCGAGGTTTAAAGAAAACTTTATCCAGTGAGAGCATAATGTTTAGCCTAAATATTGAATGCATGGTTTATTTGTCACTTTTTTAATTTCAAAATTTAAAGGACAAACTTTGGCCACTTTTTTTATTTTTGGGGACATATATTGGCAGCTTTTTTTGTAATCTTGCTGTCTTTTGAAGACATGATAAGTTTTTATAAAGCACAACCACACTGATTTACACCTGCCCCATAAGTACCTCCTTTTTACCGCAATACACTGCTCCCATGGCTACTGCCATACTCAGACCGCCCCTGGAAGTCTCATTCAGTAAACATGACAAGCAGCCCCTGCAATTCACACTCCATCCCTTTTAAGGTGACCTTCAGCATGAACATTTTTCTGGGAAAACAGAAACCAGTTATAGGGAGCCAAATTTAATGAGAAACTCGTGCACTCTCAATGTGCTGTTTGTGGGCATGCTGTTATGTTGGAGAAACTAGTTGCTCTCACGCCATAGTTAAGGTTGTTTATGCTACATGTTCCCCCTCAGACGCCTCTGAATGTCACAGCAGAACCCAGTGTCAACAGTTTGACCCTGGGGAAAGAACTCACGGTGCAACATCCTGCAAATGTCAAAGAAAACCACCAGCGTTCTCTCAGTTACGCTTCTGACGTGCCTCCCTCCATCCAGGAGACTGCAGGCTTTCCACTGTTAATGCTCTTTAGTTTATAGTCATAAACAGAATTCTCATCACCAATGACAATCTTCAACATAAAGTTTGGCTCTTCCTGGGACACTTGATGGAGATCATTGCAGACTTTGACATGCAGCTGCTTCTGGTAGGGAGTCAGTGGTCACAAACATGCATGCAGCTCAGATGCTGCTAATGATCAAGCAACGCAACTTTGAATACTTACTCACAATATTACGAACATTTTTAACTGCCACATGCATATTACTGTGCAGAGTTCTGTCACTGCACAACAGGAACTGTCTCAGAACTTCTTAATCAACTTCACATAAACTTCAGAAGCATTGTGACTCATACAAGGGAGACTAGGTACTAAGGAACCTTTATTTAGTAATTACCTTTTACAATTAAAAGTTCATCTAAAAAAAAAAAAAAGTATCAGTTATTTTTTTAATGTTAATCCAGCCTTTTAGATTAACCTGCTTTATAGTTTCTAAAAAGGTCATTAATGGAAGTTCCTCTGTCATCCTCAATTCTTTCATTTATGAAAACAAAATCTTAATGGAACTTTTCCTCACATTTGGCTTCTCACAAAAGCTAAGTACCCCTTCATGCACATGTACATTCATGCAACCGCACAATGTCTGCAGAGAAATGTGTGAATCAGTGTGTGTGTGGATCAGCGCCAAGTGTTTCTGGGACGTCAGTGACTTGGATAACAATCTGTGAATTAGAATGGTGTTTAGTGAAGCAATGGGCTGTGAGACAATGAGACAAGCTTTGTACCCATGTACCGATCCCAGTGGAACCACAGGACGTGTGAGTGCCACTTTATGCATGTGTGTTTGTGTGTGTGTGTGTGTGTGTGTAAGTGTGTCTTTATGCCGGTGTGTGTATGTGCATGCTACAAAGGATGTCACAGGTGAGCCATTCTGTGAGGTTCCCCTGAGAGCACAGCAGACCACTGTGAACGCATGCTACACACAACACAGCACACAGCCATAACAAAAAATGTGTATGCAAACACTCACAAGCTGAATTAATGTTTCTGAATGCATCACACAACTGCTCTCTGCCATGTTCAGATGATCCTCTCTACTGAACACTTGTAAACCCTCTGAACACTTGGTGGTTCAGTGTGATGGCTATGCAAAACAGTTGTTGCCCAACAATGGATTGTACAAGATGATTGCTAGGTCAAGCAGTTCTTATTAAGCAGTGAGACCATCCATCCATGGAAAGCACTGGACCGGATCATTTGTCTGTCCCTCTACCATCTTCTCCATCGCCTTCCTGCCTGATCTGTCAGAGGCATGACAGTGGCAGAGGCTGCTGTGAGTTATCAAAGTCACAGAGTCACAACAGCTATAATAATCAGAACATACATCATTTGTGGGTTTTCAGAGAAATGTGTCCTGCATACAGGCCTCGGCAAAGAGCGTTAATAGGAAATTTCAAGGGCTTTGAAAAATATGAACGACTTCCTGTGAGCACGGGACAAGAATAGTTCCTCTGCTCAAAAATGCCTTTTGCTTCTTGATTCTTGGATGTTTAACAGGTTTAGCAACTTAGAGGTGTATTTTTATAATAATGTAACAGAGAATGTGCTCACCTTAAATCTGAGTGTAAGATCAGCAATTTTGAGTCTAATTTTGTGACATTGCAACTGTTTTGGAGCCGACTGTGGTACAGTAAGCAACTCACACAAGCGTGACAAGGAGATGTGAAGCCTCCACTGCACATACACTGAGAATGGGCTTTTCAGTGGAGTGGGAGAGATCTTACATTTAAAATGAATATTTTCACATTTACAGATTCTGGATTATTAAACGGAAGAGAAGAAGAAGATGTTGTTTAAAGATTATGTAACCAGTTACTTATCTTTTTACATATTACACGCAAATAACTTTTCTAGGTACAGTCTGTTTTTTTGTCTTAAAACATGTCTGGAGGGGATCTTCAACATCTGTGCCATATGTACACACTGAGTAGACACTGAGATTCAGTCGTAAGCTAGTAAGTGGACTTTTTTACATATAGTTTCTTTACTAATAGTTTAAATGATCTTCTGCACTGAGAATATGACTACATGCTTTCTATTGTATGTTTAATTAAAATTAGCAATCTGTAAATACAGTATAAAATTTTTTAGACAACATCGGCATTGAATATTTTGAAACAAAACAAATATCAGCACATCAAACAAAGAACAATAAGTGGGGCATCACATGAATATGTTGCATTGAATCTCTATCGTTCCAGTAGATATGCTTCAGCCGAGGAAACCAGAAAAAATCTCTTTGCTTAGGGGATTTTAAGAAACACAAGATCATTGATGGCACAGAGTTTTGAGCTTGTTTGTCTTCTGACAGTTTAAAAGATCCTTGAATTAAGTTTTGCGGTATATAAAAGTTCACAGTCCTAACTTGACCTTGCTTATCCATCCTGAGGGCCTGGTACATGCATGACAAAACTTTGCTGACATTTGCTTCTTGCGATAACATTGCTTGACTTCTAAAGCTCATTTGCCGAGTAAAATGGCTGCTTTTAATGCAAAGGGAAAGATTTCTGCTGTAAACACTACCAGAACAGAGCACAGTCATATAATATGCATGGAACAATAAATACATTAAATGTTTCCAAGGCTCAGTGCGCAAACACCGAACATGCCATGAATCAGAGTATGTGCTCATCTCTCTGTAGCTTTACACACCAACATCTTTTACTCAAGTGGCCTGATTCCATACTTTGAACTAATGCATGGTGGCATCCTGTGATCCTTTAAAGTCACATGAACAGCAGTTATAGCTCTGCACTAAGGCCCATCAATATTGCACAACATGTACCCTGTAAAGGCTGAAGGATAGTTTTATCAGAGCAGAACGTTTGAGACATATTTATATTTTTATTTTTTTCTGCAAACCTGGATAATACAACAACAATGTATCCCAAAAAGTGATGAGAGGGGTTTTCTCATGGATATTTGCTTGCGTCAACACGGATTAAAAACCCTAAAGGGTTCTTGTTGAACTGCAGTTTCCACTCTGTCTCTAAAATGAATACTAGTGGATGAAGGCAGTTTCTCAGACGTGGAGAGAGGAGATTAAAAACTTAAGCTGAAAGTCGACTCTGAAGACTCTGAAGTCTCCTTGCGCCATAGATTAACACTTGCATTTCTGTGTGTGCAGACTGTATGTGGGCAGGCCCCACAAAAGTTGCTTACGTAGTGTTTCATTGCTGCATTTATATTTGAAGTCCCCTCTATGTTGCAGGAAGGGGAAGATGGATAGAGTAATGCTGAAATTGAGGCAGGGAAAGATCAAGACAAAGACTCAGAAAGGGCAAAAAGAGAGACAGAGATGGAGCAAGATTAGATCACGGAAGAGATATGGGGACAAAGACAAAGAGAGATTGAGAGGAAAAGATATCCAGAGAGAGAGTGAGCAACCTCCCTAAGCGCTGATGGTGCTGATGAATATTGGAGGAGATGGCTGTGGTGAGGAAGAAGAGGAGGAGGTGGAGGAGGAGGAGCAAGAGAGAGTTCGAGGCTGAGGAAATATGCTCCTTTGTTATGTCTTAATGGGAACTGTCAGAGCTGGAGAGAAAAAGGTCAACCAGTCATGGTGCTAGGCAGATATCAAGCTGATACACACACATATACACACAGATGCAAATATATATTATCATAAGCATGGGTACATACAGAATACAGAGTGCTTGTATACAGTAAATGCAGTTATACACACCGAATTTTCTATATGGGTCAAGACCTGTGGCATTGGAGGAACAAAGTGCATGTTTTGTTTTGTTTTGTTTTGTTTTGTTTT
>JAPZDY010000013.1:18625584-18637467 GCA_029783645.1 Ctenochaetus hawaiiensis | reverse complement strand
ATATCAGTGTCATATTATGGATCATTGCTTCTTTTTGGTGACATTTCTGATATCACTCTGAAGAAGAGTGGTAAAAGAGTCCAGAATTGTTCATAAAACTCTGGGTAACTGTCTGGTCCATGTGGTTTATTATTCGGCAGATGGAGTTCTTCAGTTATTTTCTTCCAGCTAGAGTGGTAGTTCTAGGTTTTCTGATCTGTTTGTGTTAGTTCAGAGGGAGACACTGCTCAGAAAACCTTTTGCATCCTTGGCATCTAGCAGATTTTCTTGTCTGGAATGTAGTTGAATGAAAGTTCACTGACCAAAATTTATGTTCCCTGTGGATCACTTGTGACAGTGGATGATGTCTTTACTTTCTCTGTTTACTAGAAAATATCCCTTTTAACAGTTGCTGTGGATGTGATTGATGAGTGCTTCATGGTTTGTTAGTTCCCCCAATAAGCGAAAGTTGTGTTCTGTTTGCTGCTTAAAGTTTGGGATACACTGTTTAATACAAAAAATGCCCAGAGAATTCAAAATGTGTGTATACTGTGTTAATTTTACCCTCAATCGTGTACTTCTATAATGAATTAACCCTTCTATGATGGAAATTCATGATACTCCATGTCTTATGCTGCTTCTCTACTGCCCTTCTTAAATCTCCCCCATCCTCCTTGCTGTCCCTTGTCCCACCATCTTTTCCATCACTCTTGTGCTCTCATTAAAGCAAAAATAAATTAATAAGAATGGACCTAAACCTGTTCTATTACCCCTCTGTTCTGCTGTCATCTTAATGAAAAGTCACTTTGCGGAACATAAACAGAATCTGACAGGTTTAAGGGTTAAGCAGGTACATAGCATGTATCTGACATTTTAGGTTTAAATTTGATTTATATCTTGTCATAATTCATCTTCTCTTGTCCTCTTATCCGCACTCCTGTCACTCTGAACTTTACCGTGTCATGTAAAACAGAACTGACACTGCAGCAGTCTAATAGTAAACCTGAACATTGACTTGTATTTGAATTTGACATTGAAATTGAAAACAGTGAATCCAGTTATGTCTGCACACAGCTTGTACAATACTATTCGAGATTTTAAATGGCCGCTAAATGTCTAAGTTAATATTTTTTTTCTAAAGTTTAAAGTCAAGAAGTTACAAGGGAAAATTCAGCACACTCAGTCTGACCTGAACCCAGTATGTCAGATGCAGTCCAGAAAAAATCCCATTAGTTTTAGGAATAACTGTCAGTCAAGATGATGCAGAATTCACCTATCGCACTGCTGTCTGCTGGACTGGGATCTCCTCCATAGACTGATGCCAGGAAGAACAACCTGTTGTGTGTGAGGTGTGAAAAACATATTGTCTTTATATTACAGGCGATCAGCTTCATAAACTGCCTTCCAGTTGCCCCAAGTATTGCCCCTCCAGTGCTGTCCTCAAATACAACTCTGCCCTATCTGCACTTAAATGTGTCTTGACATCTGCACTTTCAGTGGTCCTCGTGGCAGTGTTTTTTAGCTTCACACAGATGTCTTAAAAATAAACCGCAAGATACTCCAGAAGGGGACACACAGCTGTGAGGGGCGCTTGTCTGAACTGTAGGGGTGTGTGTGCACATGTGTATTTGCAAGCTGTGTATGTGTCAGCTCTTATTTGGAAACGTGTTGTGTTCATGTGTGCATGTCTTGATACAGATGTGTCACTGATACCTTAGACAATGCTAAATATTTATGTGATGTCTTCAACTAAAACAGCCTTAAATCAAATTGTAGAGAGCAGAAAAGTAAAAGATGAGCCCTTTCTGCATTTAATCTATTTGCTTTTTTAAATGGCTCATGCAATATTTATGTGTGAATGCAGCAGCTATCAGCTATCCTCAGTGGGCCACTGTAGGTGATCCTTTGATCAAAAAACAACAAAGCACAGAGCCTGAATTAAAATAAGTTTTAGCACCACAAAGCCAGCAGGGGGGGAAAATGTTCATACTCACTCAAGTTCATACTCAAACAAAAGTAACCATAAAATCCATGAAACTTCTCATTAATGAGAGACCAAAATCAAAATGCTAACAGTTTGCAGGAGTGTCAAATAAAGTGCTTGAGCTAATTCATAAACAATGAAACACTCTTTTCCTCTTTTCCAGACATTTTTATCATCACATCAGCGGGATTATTGCCAAAAGTGGCATGTATGTTTGTGTTCTTTCTAACCTCCCCAATTTTTTTTGCATGTATCATATTTTACACAGTATTGTTGAACTCAAAATATTACAGACTGGGGAAAACGCATCTGATTCAGGGGGGAGGCTTACAGAAACTCCAGAGCCCTGAAAGGTTCCCACAGCTGCTAACCCTGATCAGCCCCTTAGATATTTAGTTCAATGGCAACTACTGATGCATGAAGACCCCAGAAAACTGTGATCAGCCACTGAACAAACTTTTGGTAATCTGACATTTAGAGTCATGTTTGGTGAATTTTATAAAAACTGGTAAGAAGTTGAGGTTTTTAAAAGGAACAGAGACAAAAATTCAGTCACTGTCTTTTCACCCCTGACTGAATTTTTTCATTTTTGAGTGAACTGTTCCTTTAACGAGGCAATCAGTGGTGTGACTGAGTAAAGCAGAAGAAATGACAGAGTAGGAGGTGGGAGCAGCTGGTTGACACCAGCTGTGGCAGCCAGGGTGTAAAAAATTAATACATATAAACACAATCTTTCTCACCAATACACATATGCACACAACTTTTTTCTGCCCCCAGAGAGCCATGTGTGTTATGCTTCAATGTTGTCCGGCCCAGGAGTTTACTTTATTATTTATAGTATTTCTTTACTGCTTTAGACTTCAGATAAGAGAAGCTAAATAATGTTTTGTTTATTCTTGATAGCTCTATGGGACGCACAGTGTTATTGTATAAGTGAAGATGCTGAAAAGAGGCAGATATGTTTTACTCAGTGTAAAGTGGTATTAACAAAGCAGATTCAGTTCAGCCAGTCATCTAAGGGGACACACTTACATGAGGTGAAACTTAAATAACTTGGAAAACCTGGCCTGCAACTCTTCCCACTGTGTAGTATGGCTCCTCGGATTGCAGTCATGCTGGTAGCACAGCTTTAGTGACAACACAAATTGGAGGAACAGGAATCACTGTTAGCTTGGTATGTTTAGGAAAACCACAGATATCAAAAACTTTGCGTTTCTTTTCTTTCTTTTGATTTAAAACTTTCCCTTTCCTCCTGGTTAGATGTAGGCTACTTGGTCAGTGTTGGAATAAGATCATGTTTTGACTGAAAATCACCAGTGTTGCTGGTAGAAACACAGCTGCTAAAGTCACTCCTTGTTAAAAATGTCTAACTTTGCTTGCCAGAAACAACTAACATGTAGTTAGTTAATGCCCTGAAGGTCACTAAAATCACTGAGCTGAACCTGTCGATCTTGATGAGTTCTCAAATACTGGTCTACTGCTTGGTAGTGATGCCTGGTTGAGACATTAAGGCTTCAGCTGTAATCCCCTTTGTGCATTAGCATGGCTGTGGACTCGTAACCCTGTATAAAGAGGGGCACTAGTTGGGTTTGTATGATCTAGTGCAGCACAATAGGCCTCACTATGTGCTGTGAAAAGCAGCTGACTAACATATAATACACTATGTGCTATGCTGACTAATTGATAATACACACCAAGCTACTATAAGGCCTACGGTATTCTCCATAGAAGAGAACATGTAGATCATTTCAAGAGAATTGTGATTACATTAAATCAACAAATCATTTATGTTCGGTAATTATACATTAGAAAATGTGTACAATTGCTAAGAAGAGCTCAATTATTATGTCTCTGCTGTGAACAAAATAACAGTGCCAGTGTGATTTTATGCAGGCAAAGACTTGCACAAATGCAGAAATACAAATACTTGAAAACAAAGCCTTTGAAAGAGACAGAATTCTGAAGAGCTGGCTTAGATATGAAACAGCTGGCTTAATTACAGAGGGGATATAAACTCACGCACTATTATAATAAACCCAGTGAATGCTATCTCGCCAAATTTTGTTATCTATAAGAACAACTCCTGAGGAAAGACAGAGAGAATAAGGGATATTATAAACATACGTTCTGTCCATAAATGAAGTCTGCCATTGGGCCACAGCAAGTGAATAAGAGCTGGATCATAGAAAAGAGAACCGCTGATAATGAAAGTTGAAGGAAGGAGAAAAAAAAACATGAGGGAGGAAGTGTGACTGAAATTCAAAGAGAAAGAGAGTGAATCTGAAAGAGTGAAAACCATCCATTCAGGCAGGAGAAGAAAGAAAGGTGAGATGGGAGGCGGGATGAATGGTAATAGGTAACAGACTGAATACAAAGTGGATGGACTG
The DNA here is from genome assembly GCA_029783645.1 of Ctenochaetus hawaiiensis. Lineage (NCBI taxonomy): Eukaryota > Metazoa > Chordata > Actinopteri > Acanthuriformes > Acanthuridae > Ctenochaetus > Ctenochaetus hawaiiensis. The sequence continues at coordinate 18,633,117 of JAPZDY010000013.1, read as the reverse complement.
CTGGCTGTGTGGAAGAGGAGAAGGAGAAAGAAAGGTGGAGCAAGGATCACTGGTAGAAAACACAAAATTGAAAAAGAAGAGAAATTAAGCAGGTCAAGGGGAGGACAGGAAGAAACAGAAACAGAGAAAGTGGAGTAAAGAGTATTGAAAACTAAATGGATTGAATTGGTAAAAAACAGAGGTGAGAGGAGGTGAATGAAGCGTGTGAACGAAAACCTTGAGTTTTCCAGCCTCTGCTGTGTTTTGTTCGACTTATTTCATATTGTGAGTATGGCTCTTGTTTGTACCTGATTGTTACACACTGCACACACTCTGTCCCCTCTCTGGAGATTGTGTTGGAGCTCTGTCAGTCTGCTGTACCTGTCACTGCCTCCCAGGCCAAACACAGGTCAACCTTATCCGCATACAAATGTGTCTGTTGGTCTGCTGCATGCTGGTGATGGATTTTTGCTCCAAGCTCGCAGCAGTTGTTTGTTTAAAAACCTTACATGGTCACAGTGAATAGATGCTTTTAGATGCATGAAACATTTTAAACAGCTTTGACAACTCAAAAATGTGAAAACAGTCATTTGAAGTTGACATTTCTGTCTTTTTAATACAATTTTTGCATTGATGGTTTTACCAAAACCTGGCAAACAACATAAACCATACAAGTGACACATCTGGGGGAATAACATAAGAGGTCCCTAGTTTTATTACATGTCCTTGACATACAGACAAAGCAGTTTTCTGATTTTTAATACTTCAATTAGCTCAATACTGCTAAACTCTTCATCTAAACGTAATCCAGCTAAAAAATTAGGTTCACTGCTGACTAAAAGCCTGGCAGAGAATCAGCAGCGTTCACAGAGTGGCTGTCTTAGGTCTTGGATTTTAGACAGACATTAAAAGCAAAGGATCTGCAGCCAAATTATTTTAAAATTGACTGATAAATCCAGATCCAATGGTTTGGAAGACAGAAATAATTTGATAAGAATGTGTAACTTTTTCAATATTTTCCCTCTGTATTTTAAAAGGCGTTCTATCTTTAATAACTTATACTGTTCTTTTCTTGGACTGTGTCTGGGAGGGAATGATTCAACTACAAGCCATAATTTTTGGTGATGCATTTGATTGCATCATTTCTTAAGGTCTGGTTCATATTTTATAAGATGATACATGCAACAACACGGCAACAAAAATTTTGTCCATAAAAAGCCAATGCATTTCTCTATTCATTTATTCAGCTGTTTATTTGTGCATCCATCCACTCACAGTTTGAAACATTGCAAGTCAGTCAAAAGTCTCATCTAGATATGACAGTGTTTTTTTCTGCCTCTGCTCTCAGCACAGCAGCCAAGCTTCTGCAGTTCACTGTGTGATTCTATTAAGCAGAGACACAAGGCAGGCTGTGCTAATGCCTCTTTATACTGATTCATTCGTGCTCTCATCCAGGGCGAGTGCAATGCAGACAGTGGAATACATTACTGCAAGTAAAGCTACTTAGAGCTGCTCCATAATACCCATGATTTTATTCCTGGTGTGTTTGTGTTTTAATGTGTTTGTGTGTGTGAGGCAGAAGAAAGAAGAAAAGGGTCTGTGTGTGTGTGTGTGTGTGTGTGTTTGGAATACAGTCATATGCAGTTCCTTGTCACTTGTCACTTTTGAGTTAAAGCCCTCATGTCAGAGCCACTGGTACAGAGAAACAGGGAATGTGACTGGAATCGTCATCGAGTGCGTATGTGCCTGCATCTGTGCATAACTGTGCATTTGCATATATAGAACGAGTGTGCAAATGTGTGTGTGTGGCTAACACTCTGCCTGGGAGGGTAACCTTAAGAGGGCCAGTGCCTTCAGAACAGCTCTCGTCATCTTAATCTTCAGTGGACACTGGCCCTATTGCTGTAATTGTAAAACGCTGTTGTTGTAGACAGTATGTAAGCGTAGCACACATGTCATGGAAGTTGATGCATATTTTATGTAGTTGCTATAGGCCGTGTGTGAATGTGTGTGTGTTTGTGTTGCTGTGTGTGCATAGTTTGCGTGTGTCAACTCATTTCCCATTACACTACAGCCTTTATATCCACAGTCCTATAGTGATATATTCTATTTTTTCCTTCTCTCCTCCTTTTTCTTCCACATTTTTCTCTCTGCCTCACTGCCTTCTCAACCTCTTTCGTTTCCCTCTCTTTCCATCTCTCAATGTTCTTCTTTTGCCTCATTAATTGCCTCCTCTCCTCCTTTGTCTCCTGTTATTAAAATTGTCCCTCTGTCCCCCTCTCTCTACCCAGGTGCTGTCTCTGGGTGCAGATGTGTTGCCAGAGTACAAGCTACAGGCTCCACGCATCCACAAGTGGACGGTGTTGCACTACAGCCCCTTCAAGGCAGTGTGGGACTGGCTCATCCTGCTGCTGGTCATCTACACCGCCATCCTGACACCCTACTCAGCGGCATTTCTCCTCGACGAAGAGGTGGGCTCTCATCTAGGAATAGAATTCTTATAATTAGCCTGCAGAAAGACATGTCAGTTTTAATTAATAGCACCCCATCATAAATCACAGCAGTGAATTGCTTCCATGCAACAAATGAATCCTAACATGAGTCAAGAGCCTGAGGATCATACAGTTGAATCGGGGTTTGATTGTCCCAATACTGATACAATACTGATTGACTATATCTTAGTGATTAGTTAAAATGCACTTTTATCTTTGTGGAGCCGTGGAAACATGCAATGGCTGTCAAGTTGATGTGACACACACGCATATTCACACATCTCCTCTTTATCAAGCTATATATAAATATACATATATATATATAAAACATATAGGCAATGCTTTCACCAAGATATGAAAATTTTACTTTTCTAAATAAATTTCAAGTTGTTCAGGTTAACTTTTAGTAACATTAACTAACTTCACATGCCTTGTCAACACTTTTAACCCTAGGTTGGTTTCAAAATAAAGGGCTACATGACTGTTTTTTTTATTTAAAATCTTTTATTGTGAAGCACACCAGTTAATGTTTATCACACTTCGTTCCCACAGCAAATGAACACATCACAGGGAAATGTGGCTGTGAGAATGAGCCTTCAGTGACAGCACATCTTCTGGCAAATTCTGACAAGAAACTAATGTTCTACACAGAGAATATCCATGACGCTGTAAAGGCAGACTGAATGAACATTGACAGTGTTTCTCTGAACAATGTGTTTTCTTGTAAAATAAAAAGCTTTTGTTTGCTCCTGTTGAGGCACTGCAACTTCTCCTAAGACTTGCATCCTGTTCAAAGTCCTGTTTTTATGTCACTTCCTCATTTTGTGTTTCATATGTATGCTAATTATCTTGACTTCCTCCATGTTAATCCATTTGAAGGAGGTAATCACACAGAACTGTTCTATTTTTAGAGCACTAGATTATAATTCCCCTCTCCTGTCTGTTTTTTTTTTCTACCCTCTTCATATTCTGCCTTTCACCTGCCTCTCTCATCTCCTCTGTCTCTTCTCTCCTCCCAGAAAAAGGACTCGCAGAGTAGCTGTATTTACTCCTGCTCTCCTCTTAATGTGGTGGATCTCATAGTGGATATCATGTTCATTATCGACATCCTCATCAACTTCAGGTCTGAATTCAGAAACATTAATGCAGAGTAATGGTAGTAAAACAATACAGGAAGTGTTATTTGTTCTAGTGGAAAAAACTGCAGCGGAAGTGAATCAGTCTTAATAAAGCAAAAACACTGCAAATCTAAATCTTAATCCAGTTCTCTGTCCTCATCTGTTATTCAATTAGTTTGTAAAGAAAGATATTCTAGAAGCAATAATAAAAATAGTCTATGGTTAATGGTACAAAGTGGTTTTCATAATAGTTCTGCTATTGTCAAGAGAGTTAGAAAAACAAAAACTGTCGCGCATTTTTATATAATCTGCACTTTTCCTCTCAGGACAACATATGTGAACTCTAATGATGAGGTTGTGAGCCACCCGGTGCGTATCGCCGTCCACTACTTTAAAGGCTGGTTCCTCATCGACATGGTGGCTGCTATTCCATTCGACCTGCTCATCTACCGCAACGGAGAGGAGGTATGTCATGATGGAGGCATGGAGAGACACTGTGCTGCTGATATATGGCAAGAAAGGTGTGAGGAAGACCAAGACAAGTGGCAGGGAGATGGAGAGATAAAGAGAACAAGAGAGAAATGTTGTCACGCTGACAGGGTGTCTGCCATCTCTGCCAGTGTCTTTATCTAAAGGGATAAAGAGAGGATGAGACACAGAAAGATACAAAGAGGGAGGAGGAGGAGGGAGACAGGGAGATGGAAGATGGGGAATAAGAGGGAGAAGGGCGGCAGAGGTGGTCATGTTTTCGTTTCATAATTTAATTGTGTCCATGGGGAAGTTGATTTGCAGTCAGGTGTGGTGAAGCGTAAAACCTTGTCTCCCTTACATCACATGTTGCAGAGTGCAAACTGCTAGTGAAGAAAATAGTCTACTAATCAAATGAGAGAAAAATGAACATTTTAATAATTGATGAATTTTTAAGTGACTTGTTAAGGAAAAATACCAACCATTCTCTGCTTTCACTGTTATCAGCATGAGTGATTTGCTGTCTCTTTCTGTGTAATATAATTGCAAATTGAACATATATATAAACTGAACATGTATATAAAAATATGGTAGTTTAAGACTCACAGTGAATGCTTTGTTTCTTTGTTTTATAGTTTTGTTATTTCCAGGTGATTTACTGAAAATAACTGTGGCTGTGTCTTGTGTCTAAAATTCTTCATTCCTCATTGATTCACTTCTCCCCATATGAGACTCTCACAGGTTGACTTTAAAGTGAGCAGTACATTTAGAATACTGACAGATATGAATCATTGTCGTTTTGCGTCACCACTGACAGCTGTAGAGGGACAGGAGGGCAATTTTCTCATCCTTAAGATGTGACACATTGCATTGTGGGATTGTTAGCAGTACATGGCATGAACACTACTTTTTTGGTATATTATTTGAAATTTTGAGGTACTAAGCGTATTAAGCGTATGTTAAAACATACATTACAGAAACTCTAATCAAATAGTGGGTTAACTGCATGTTAAGATTGATTGGAGTGATTTTAGACACAGCCTGTAATTCAGATGGACCACTTCGAAGAAATCTCTTGAACATCAAAGCTCTAGTTTGCTCTAAATACATGTTTATCATATTTATTAGAAAAATGTTATTTTCCAACTATGGTAAATTTTAAGCTTTTTTTTTGTGTGTGTGTACGATTGACCTCAGACTCTCAAGGTCACTTCCTGTGGCTAGAAAATTATTCAGTGATGATTCAATGATTTGGTCTTCTCTATAATTGGTACCCACTTGGGTCTCCCCCCCCCCCCCCGGAAACTTCTTATACCAAAGGAGTCATCGATACACAGAGAAAACGTTCAGAAAATGAAGAGGTCCTGTATAGTTGTACACTTCCATAAAGTTGGGGAACTGACCAAATATGAATTTTCATAAACAAACCAGCAACGTTTCTGGTTTGTTTGACCTGCAAATGCTGGATCCTACATTTCCCATAAAGCACTCTTGTAGCATCTTTCATTTGAACCTATATGTCTCCTGAAAGCCCATGTCTCCAGCTTGTAATGCAAACTTTTTGTCTGAAGTCTCAAGCTAGCAGATATGAAGGCACAAGCAGAGTCATGAGTTTCAAAGTTTAGAGCCAAAGACATTAAACTCCAAACTCCAAGACAATATACAGATTGTGTAAGACTCTTTGGGAGAAGTGAACTGAACTTTATGAGTAAAATTTGCTGAAGTGTCCCTTTAACTGATAATGAGAAGAAGTCCCTGGTTGCATCCTTAACATGAGATATTATAGAGACAAGCATGCAGTGACACACGGCACAGTGAGGTTCAAAGATGTCCTGAATGATAGAAGAGTGAAGTGAAGGAGGTGTTGGTTTTGGAGAATTTTAGGAAGTGGGTGGTGAGTGTCTGGGGTAAGAGGTGGGAGTTAATGGAAGAGGGAGGGGACGAGGTGGGTGGGAGGGGAGGGAGTGGGTGAGTTACACTGGAACCTCTGATGATGCTTCCTCCACGATGAGCATGGAAACCCCACAGAAACTCAACACAGAATAATTCCCCTGTCAGTGTAAGCAGTGCTTGAAATGCATTTATAAGTAATGTAAAGGACGTCACGGTGTTATTTATTCTCATTAAGCCATGCAACAAGCCAATAATGATTAATGTGGAAACTCCCCAACATTCAAATACTGCCCAAGGAAAGCTTTGCCAAGGTTCACTTCATTGATGCTGTCCAGAAGGGGCCACAGAGCCAAGACACTGGAGATTTTCCTCAGCAGACTGCTATTATTTACTGTGAGCACACACACAGATGCACAAACGCACACACACAGAGCAGGACTCGGCCCTCTGCCAACGCAGTAATCGGCCAGTTATTTATTTGTTGTATGGACATGGAGGGGGCCAGCTGAATATAAGTAGAAAAGAGATGGAGTAGGCAGCCCACAGCAATGAAAGGGAGTCAGGATTTACCACCTCCACAACAGTCAATCACATGGGGACAAGGTCTGTACCTTTGTGTGTGTGTGTGTGTGTGTGTGAGATGGGATGACAGCAGGTGGGAACGCTCTGCAGAGATATCGGAGTCAAGGGACAATACCTCATCTGTGCTTTTTTTCTTTCTCTCCCACTCCCATCAGACCACCACTCTGATTGGTCTGCTGAAAACTGCTCGTCTCCTGCGACTGGTCCGTGTAGCCAGGAAGCTGGACCGCTACTCGGAGTACGGTGCAGCTGTCCTCTTCCTCCTCATGTGCACCTTCGCCCTCATCGCTCACTGGCTGGCCTGCATCTGGTAAAATAGCCTGATGAAGCATATAAGATGCCCAGAATGTGTAATCAATCAGTCATCAGAAGTCACATATGTGTGCTAACGTCAGAACTTAGATTAAATGAGTGCTGTTGTCATCACAACATCAACGTTCTAAAGTTCAGTACGACGCCTCAAAAAGTAAAATGTCATATGCTTTGCTATAGAAGTGAATTCTAAATAAATTTTAATACATCAATTTTATTTTAATCAACAGTATTAAAATCAATTCAGTGTGCATATCTTCGTATCTACTGTAGCATTCAGGGTCAGTATGTTAATGAAGTAATCATGTTGTAACTGGTTTTTATGTTTGTTTGTTTGTTTTGCCAGGTATGCCATCGGTAACGTAGAAAGAAACGGTTCAATTGGCTGGCTCCACACACTGGGAGACCAGCTGGGAAAACACTATAATGACTCCATGCCAGGTACTGAGATAAAGATAATGTAGTACTAGTACAGGTAAAAAAAAAAAAAAAAATCACTCATGTTTTTTTAACATGAATTTTAATACAAATTATTAAAAGAAACACAAGCTTAATTTATATGACTGTTATGATGAAGATTGTGGTGTTGATCCTCAAAGAAGAGATGACACGGGATGAAAAGTAATAATGTTTAATTACAGATCTGGGTTCTCCACTATCAGCGCATGCAGTATAAGTCAGAGAGGAGA
>JAPZDY010000013.1:18601901-18617791 GCA_029783645.1 Ctenochaetus hawaiiensis | reverse complement strand
GTAAAAAAAAACTAATACACCTTATTTTTTTAATTGTGTACTTGTGTTATTTAAGTATTTTCAAGTATATTTAAACCTAGAGAAACCCATTACTTTGTTCAAACTATCCATGAGTTCAGGTTTGTTGACACTGAGTATACTGAATAAAGTGTCAACAACTGCATATCGTGCTATAGGAGAGATGAAAAAAAGAAAGTAGCTTGGGAAAAATTAATGCCTGATTACTGAAGTGCAACAGTATAAGGGTGGAGATGACGAGTAATGAGGCCTGTAACTCAGACAGTAACTTAGGAACATAAGACAGAGATGGCAGGTGAAAAATGCCAAAATGGAGAAAAGGACATTCCCTGATGGAACGATAAAGATGGAGCCCAGTGAAGGATAAAATGAAAAAAAAAAAGTAGCTTAAAAGGGATGAAAAAGAGGGGAAATAGATAGGAGGAAACATGGTGTGGGTGTTTTAGGTATGGTTCTGTTCTGTGCAGTCAGCCAGAGAGCTGCAAGAGAAGCCCACAGCACGCTGCTTGAAAGAGCTGGGGCTTCCCATGTTTACAGTGAACTCATTAAAACTGCACCAATTCCTCATATTAATTAAACTCTACGGGCCTGCTGACTGTGTTCCGGTAGGTCCTGTGAAAAATAGTTTGAAATCATTTGCTGTGAAGCTCTAAAAGTCACTGCATCGGCCTTTTTAAAGAGTTCCAGTTCACAACTTGCTGATGATCATCTTTTTTCTTTTGGAATAAAATAATAAAAGACTAAATTAAAAGCATGATTTCTCTGATGTTGCAAACCAATGTCTTTTGATTACTACATTACCAATTTAGTTACATTGTATGTTAATATGTGGAATAGTATCATAACAGTTAATGGCTAATGTCCAATAAGTGTTTAACAGTGTGGATGCAGGCAGTAAAGACAATAAGGACTCCACTTTTTATGATTCCCTTAAAAGCACCCATAATCTGTGGCATTTATTTGACATGGGCTTTATGTTCTAGACTGTATCCGTCACTGGCTGCTAATAGCCAGTTTCAATTCTGATGTAACCTTCTCTATCAATTTATTCACTTTCTTTATCCCTCCTCTCCTCCTTTCCTTCCTTTTCCTTCTCTCCTCTTTTTTTCTCCAACTCTTTGGCCCCACTTGTATCTACTTTCACCTCCTGTCCTCTTTGGTTCTTTATTGCTCTTTGTCGTTCTCCTCCTTCTCCCCTCCCCCACTTGACTACCCCTCCTTTCCTCCACCCCTCTGCTTCCTTGCTCCACCACTCCCCCTCCCCAGGTGCTGAAAGGTTTCCCAGAGTGTCTCCAGGCAGATATCTGCCTCCATCTGAACCGGACGTTGCTGCAGAACTGTAAGGCTTTTAAAGGTTCCACCAAAGGCTGCCTCAGGGCGTTAGCCATGAAGTTTAAGACCACCCACGCACCCCCTGGTGACACGCTGGTTCACGCTGGGGACGTCCTCACCGCCCTCTACTTCATATCAAGGGGATCTATAGAGATTCTGAGAGGAGACGTGGTGGTGGCTATTTTAGGTATGAAAACATGTCCATTCATAAAAAAAATAAGTCTTCAATTTATGTTTTACAATTCTACTACAGTATATACAGCAGCCCTGTTCTCTTGTTAACTCTTAGCTGGTTAGAAACTTAATCTGATGCAAGAACATGACAACATCTGAAAATATTTAACTTACTGGAGATTAATAGAAACAATTAACAGAACATTTTTAAAAATTTACATTGCAGCCTGTAGGTCTAAACAACTGTAGGCCAACAAAGTGCTGCCTTCCTGAGTCTGACTAAAGAGCTGTTCAGACATGCATGAACAGACTTACCAGCAAGAAATAGTGACAAAAGTTCTCCACAGTGTCAGTATTTGCTTGTGTAGGATTCGACTTTAAAAAATAGGGATTATGCCTCTTTTCTGCCAAGTTACATGTTCTTTTTTGTCAAATGTGCATGATCTGGTAGCACCATCTGCTGGTGAGCTTGGAGTGTCACTTCTAATCAATCAGTGTAGATTGAAGATAACTTCACAGAAGACCAGCTCAGAGTGTGTGCCTCATCTCTCGCCTGACGTGAGCTGGCTTTGGATCCGAGTCTTTAAACAAGAAAATAGTTTAGAGATGAAGGGCTGATAGCAAAGTTTTGTTTTGTAAAGATCACTTTGTAAAGTTACTCAGTACACATGGCATGTTTACTTTAACATTTGGTGACTGCCACATGGAAAGTCTTCTCTAAATACATTTTTAGAAAAAAATTTCAATTTTACTCTTTTTACCCTTGGAGAAGAAAATCTGAGATAAGATCTGTGTGAGCCAGAGAAGAATAAACTAGTAGTTTGAGAAAAGGCCATACTAAACATATGGATTCATGTAGGCATTAAATCTATTGGGCCTACGTTTTGAGACACAATATTATGTTACTACTTTGATAATCACTGATAATACAGAACTGTCTTTCAACAAACCTTCTCCCATAATTGTCATATGTTCTTCCACATATCCCAGGAAAGAATGACATCTTCGGTGAGCCCATCAACCTGTATGCCCGGCCAGGTAAATCCAATGCTGACGTGAGGGCTCTGACCTACTGCGACCTCCATAAAATCTTCAGAGAAGATGTTCTAGAGGTGCTGGACATGTATCCTGAGTTTGCAGACAACTTCTGGAACAACCTGGAAATCACCTTCAACCTTCGTGATGTAAGCTTACAAACCTTGTCAAACTAGATGTAATACTAATTATGATTCAGACAGCCACCTGAAATATTAGGACCGTTTAAATGATGATGACAGATGACAAGTAATGAGGCCTGTAACTCAGACAGTAACTCAGGAACATAAGACAGAGATGGCAGGTGAAAAATGCCAAAATGGAGAAAAGGACATTCCCTGATAGAGCGACAAAGATGGAGCCCAGTGAAGGATAAAATGAAAAAAGTAGCTTAAAAGGGATGAAAAGAGGGGAAATAGATAGGAGGAAACATGGTGTGGGTGTTTTAGGTATGGTTCTGTTCTGTGCAGTCAGCCAGAGAGCTGCAAGAGAAGCCCACAGCACGCTGCTTGAAAGAGCTGGGGCTTCCCATGTTTACAGTGAACTCATTAAAACTGCACCAATTCCTCATATTAATTAAACTCTACGGGCCTGCTGACTGTGTTCCGGTAGGTCCTGTGAAAAATAGTTTGAAATCATTTGCTGTGAAGCTCTAAAAGTCACTGCATCGGCCTTTTTAAAGAGTTCCAGTTCACAACTTGCTGATGATCATCTGTTTACCTTTGAATTAAAATATTTATAGATTGTCTCTTTAATAAAGACTGTTTGATCTTCACTTCAGACCAACATGATCCCTGGCTCTCCTAGCAGTGATGACTCCAACTGTGGGGGATTCAACAAATTACGCAGACGCAAGTTATCGTTTCGAAGACGTACAGAAAAAGGTGAACCACACTTTATGCTTGTTTTCCAGATGAACCATTTGTCTTATTGGTCACAGAAACAAACAGTAGCAAGTTTAATTTCAAAATCAAATATTTAGATTTGATTTGCTATGATTGTCTGTGTCAGAGTTATGTTTAGGCAATCCTTCCCTAGTGGTCAGCTAGGAGTATGTCCTCACCCAGCTGGACTGATCATTAGACTCTTTTTATAACCCCTTTTTGAAAACCTCTGTCCAGATGATGCAGATGCTGGAGAAATAAAAAAATCCCATAAGTCTGTGAGACGAAGACAGAGGGAAGCTGCCAACAACCAGAAACAGGAGGAGCCAGCTAAGCATCAGTGGGAGGCACATCGAAGCTCGGTGTCTTCACACTCCAGTGGGGATGAGGTATAACTCTACTCTTCATCATGACTAATTCTGAGACAGCACTTGTTTTGTGGCACTGTTGTACACCATGGCACAACAAAAGGTGGTGTTGATGTCCTGTATCTACGCCTCTTACAGGGGGAGGAGTCAGTTGTGACCAGACTTGCTCCTCCACCAGCAATGCTGGAGAATCCGCAGGCTCAGGCCTCGCCTATGAACTTCAGCGAGAACACAGAGGGTGAAGGAGACCCCAAGACTGGAAACACCTGCAATGCTCTGTCAGGTGAGATCGAGCAGAGTATCATTATCATATCCATGCAAATTCTGCCCAGTGTTTCACACTATCATAAACTCCCTCTCTTATTCTTCACTGGTCTTCCTGTTCTCACACAGGTGCATTCTCAGGTGTGTCCAACATCTTTAGTTTCTGGGGGGAGAGTCGGGGAGGTGGTCAGTACCAGGAGGTTCCCAGCTGCAGCCTGGCATCCCCTCCGCCTCTAAACACTCCACTGCGCAGCCTGAGCAGACAGCAACGCAACCAGCTGGACACACGTCTGGACCTGCTGCAGAAACAGCTCAACAGGTACGCCTGGTTAAAAGCTCGGCTGTGTGTGCTCTGGTTCGTGTGCACCTGTGTGTTGGTCTGGCTGTTACTGCGTTGTTTTGGATCGAATAGAAATCCCAGCTGAAATGCTGCACTCTTTTGACACTCTGAGTCATCTGACAGTTTGAGACAGTTTCTTTTACCTGAATGCCTCTGAAGGAAGACTCTTCTCTCCACCGCAGTGGAAAAAACAAGATTTTCCGACCCTGTAGTCTTTAGCTGGATGAGGATCCTTTGTCAGGTCTCGTTGAGATCACAGACTGTGTGTCTTTGTGCTGGTGTGTAGCTCTGAGGCTGGCTGCGCCTCCAGCTGAATGCTCACAGTTTTAACGCATGATTGACTGGATGCCTTTGTTGGACAGGATGTGTCAGCAGGCTAAAGGTGTGTGTGAGGAAATATGGATGGGGAGTAGCGGTGTGTAAGGAAAGAACTCCTCACTGAGGAAATAAAAACATCTGCACATATGGTGAACTCTCTGTTGAACCCCAGAAAGTTAAACAAGGCCAAAGAAATCAGCAGAATGAGGCCTAATAAGCTGTATGGCTCCCAGGGATGGAACCCAGCAGTTTTAATGGTACAACTTACACCTCCTCTATGTGTGCGTAACACACTCATCTATTTCCAAACTGTGACTACAGACCGAGATGATGTAACGGAATAACAGCAGGATGGGAAGAGAAATGCAGCATAAGCTAAACAGAGTTGTTTCTTAATAACTAAAATTAAAAGTTTATGCAGGAAGTCAGGGGGAGACAAAATTATGCACATGCAGATGTTACTAGCAGATTGTACATCAAATCTATTAATCATGATGAAACCAACTGGGTGATGAAGACATAGAAAAACAGCTTTTAAGCATCCATTACATTTTGGCAGACAGCACTCCTGATATGACCTTTGTATCATAGCTACTTTCATACATTTTTATTTTGCAAGGAGTAATCATATCAGACAAATCTTGGTGTGTTCTTTGGCATTGCATCAGATATTAATGATGGGCAAAATTAGACTGTGGACAAAGAATAGCATGCATTTTCTTTTTCATGTGTAGGTGTCCTGCACTGTCAGACAATAGTTAGATGTCAGCATTTAAACAGAGTTTCAACAGTTTTAAAAGGCATAAAATGATTAAATTTGTAAAATAAAAGTGTCTCTGCTTTAACTAACAGCTGATCATCTGGTACATACTGTGTGCAGGTTGGAGAATCGAATGTCAACAGACATCGGAGCAATCATGCAGCTGCTGCAGAGACAGATGGCCCTGGTTCCTCCTGCCTACAGCGCCGTCTCACCACCTCAGGTAATAACACACCAACATGCACTCACACCCGCACACACAAACTCAAACAAGGGATATGCATGTAGAGGCTTGTCGTCACAGAGGTTGTGACAGCAAGCATCTGTCTTGAGGAGGACTAATTGACCCCAACAACAGGAGGCAGGACGAGATTCCTATTATTATCAGAGACCGGCCAAGGCTATGAATAGGGGAGCTGTACATCCTGCAAATAAGATGTTGTCTCTTGCAGGCTTCACCCTACCCTGGTCCAGGCCCAGGACCAGGTCCAGGAGAGAGACTAGTCCAACCTGTGACACCTCTGGAGACAGACCCGTTGGCATCTCTATCACAAGTAAGGCACATTTGGTAATAAAACTAGATTACTTTGCCCACTTCCCTTTTCCTATCTTGACAGATATTAAGACATTCAACTGTTCTCCATGGTTCTGGCATTATCTAGGTATTGCATTGTCATTTTTCCCGCACTCTTAAGACTGGAATCTATTCAATGCTCTGTAAATTTAAGTAACTGAAACAGCTGTCACTGTCAGGTAGAAACTTTGTATCTCCAAATTTTGTCCTTTTTTTTCATTATTTGTTTTCAGCAGTTGTAGTAACAGTTTCCTACCACACAGACAGGTGCAAAGGTTGTTTTCAGAAGTTTCATTGGCTAATTTTCTTTTTTGTCACATGGGTAGTACCCCTTAAAAGTCCTATTTGAAATGTAACTATCGTTAATAGTTGTTAATAATCATTAATAGTAATAAGTAATGGAGCAGCAGTAACCACTGACCTTAGTTTCTTTCCCTGCAGATCTTGGATTCCAAGGACTTTGAGGAGTTCCAAGCCAAGTCTCTCGATTCTTTGCAGCCCCAGGACTCCCCACTGATCAACACCAACCAGGACCAGCTCACACCCTCTGGACTGGACAGCCTGGGGCAACATCTAGAGCTGGAACTGGGACTGGGGACTCAAGCTGGGGTCATTTCAGGGCCAGGAGTAGGTTCAGGTTTGGGGTTAGATTTAGGGAGCAGGGCAGCAGTTGGGTCAAGCATAGGAGCAGGGTTAGACTTTGTGTCAGGGGCATGTCTGGGAGCCGGGGCTGGGCCAGCGGCTGGAACACGGGTATCTCCCCTGGATCCTGAAACCCAAAGGAGGTTGTCCCTCCAAGAACCAGAGACACCTCTGGACTCACGGACACCACAGAGACACAGCTCCGACCCAGGAGGGAGCTAAGGAATAGAGATGAAGGGGGCCGGAGAAAGGGATGGAAGGAGGGATACAGAGAGAGAGAGAACAAAAGTGATGTTTTACTCACTTTTTCTCACAGAACTCAAGAGATACCTACTGTACCAAAACCCTTTAGGGCACCAAGCTACTGTATCTTCACTGAAGTTCAAGAAAGGACACACAATGAGAGATAGAAGGTAGGCCAAGGTAAAGAAAAGAGTTGAGGCCTCTCTCTGTCTCTCTCTTCCACAAGTCCTCCCTCCTTATCATTACACAGCTGGAGCTTTCTGAACTCCACGACAGTATAACCTTTAACCAAAACCACAAACAGAGCAGAAAGGAGCTCTGCTACTTAATGAACACAGTCCAGGTCAACCCAGACTGATCTGAACCTCTTAGTCATCCACTAAAGATGACACATCCTCACACACACATAAGTGACTGCTAACCTGTAGAAGAATCCCTTTACTGCTGTATCCAGTGTTGGATAACTGACAAGAACAAGAAGACAACAACAGACAGAAAAATGACGAAACAAGTAGCCATTTACGTCTTGCACTGAAAAATCCTATTGAGATAACGATTATTCTATTCTATATGTCCGTGGCGCTTCCGAAAAACTCACAAACTGGTTGGTTAAAAAGTGTTAGCTGGCCTAACAGGAAAACCTGCTGTCCCGTTCTGTTATTGGTTCCTTCCACCTGACGTCCTGCCCTGAGAGGTGGAGCTGATGCTCCCCCCTTCCCAAGAGCACACTGGATTGGCTGGTTTGCACCTCAGGGGTGGGAACTGGAGGGTTAAAAGCCATGAATTTTCTCGATGAACATATCAGCTTCCCTGTCATAAACATTGTACAGCTTTGCTAGTGAGTGATGAACATATGGCAGGCCTAGGCAGGTCTGTTTTTTTTTGCAGAAAGGTAAACTGGCAAACTTACAGATTTAAAATGATAACAGCGCACCAAAAAAAGCTATCTATTAATATTAAAACAAGCAGGAAATTCCAGCTTTCTTATTCTATGAGCTATGAGTTACCACCTCAAAGAGAGACAAGACATTTTGTTTGATTATTAAAGTGATAATAATACGATACCGGCCTACTTTGATCTCTAAAAAAAACAAGCACATGCATAAAGGAAGGAAAGATTGAGTGATTCAAGTTTATCATAGTTGAATTTGCTACCTCAGATTTCATTGGTCCTTACTTTTTTTTTCACCTAAGCAAGAATCCAGAATGCTTTTACCTTGTACATACCAGTTTGTCATGTGATACGTAAATATACAAGTTTGCCAGTTTACAATGACTAGCCGAATGCGCCATTATTCTATGTACGGTACAATATGCAAACACTGGCAAGAAGAGAGTGAGAAAGAGCACGCTTTAATCCTATTATGTATGTGATAAGTTCAGGTCCAAAGCTTTCTTTGTGTGTGTTGTACTGATTTTTTGTCTGTCAGTCTGCAGAGCATGGCATGTAGTACGTTTGCTTCCAAACACGGTAAAGGGTCCCTGGATTCTAATGTTGAGGACAATTTTTTTTCCTTTGCCCTAATCTTACTTAATAGCTTGTTGAATCAGGCATAATACAGATTCAGTGTTTGTGTTTTGAATATAGAGAGCACAAATCATAAACCCTTTACAATGTAGGTTTTAGTAAACTTAGGAGGTCATGCAAGTCATCTGAGAAATTTGCAAAACCACAGCAGTGAGAAGAAAATGTACTTGAGCGCCACTGTTTTTGGTAATACTTCTTGTTAAATCTTAGCTTAAGCTCATTTCTTCCCATTCTCAAGCCCTTATATACACATCTAAAGCGTTTTATGTCAAGTTAGCATACCACCAACAAACAAACACAGATTCTCTGAGGTATGACAATGTACAGATGGTGATCGTTTAAAGGCACCACCACTTTGTTCATATAGTAGAATAAGCAATTTAGCATGTGAACAGACAGACAGATTGGCACAAGCATGCACCAGTCAGGTTAAAACTGAGGTGCCAGAGCCATTTAAATTCCCAGATTCAGGACAAACACTTCCTTCATCTGTCACCGTTCACTATTCAGATTCATCAAAAATGACCAGTGCTCAGGTTTTGTTTGTTTTGGTGCAGTGGCATTGTACTGCTCTGCTCTGTGATATACCGGCAACTGCCTACTGCCGCAGTTCCCAACAAAAAAACACTAGTTTAAAAAGACAAGGAGAGGTACTATGTCAAAATGATCCTAAAATTGTTAAATGAAAACATCTAAGATCCTGGCCTCCATCTTTTATACTCCTACACAAAATGCACATGTTTGCATAATACTTCCACCTCACCAACCTCTGGATACATCTGGCCTGTCAAGGAACTGGCAGCTTCTTTGTAAATTATACTTTATTGATATCAATATTATTTACTTTATTAACGAATGGTCTTGTGACTTCAGTCAGAATAAAGAACATAAACTAGTGGTGAAGGTTGGTTCTTTCTTAATTTAAATAGTATCAAGAGAGTGGTTGGCCCTGCAGAGTTATTGTGTATAAAAAAGGCCCTGGAATAAAGTTGTGATACAGTGTTTGAAATCTATCACATGTGGCAAAGTGCATGTCCATTTCATGCATTTGGAGAGAAACACCCATTTTCCTACTACAATTTCATCAGTCATCATCATGAAATAAAACAAATATCAGTGTATTTTTTTTCCTCCAGGACTTTTGATAAGTTAACACATAAAATTCATAGATGGAAATGGAAATAAGCATAGCATGGTGGTGCCACTATGAAGGCAGTGTAAGGGCGAGCCCAGATACCTCAGGGCAGGCAAACATGTTTGAAATAATAAGAGCAGGTGCAATGAAAGCCCTTTTTAGTATAACTTAACTAAAATAACTTTTTGCAAAATCTTACTGTTTTATCAGCTTTTGGTTTAAAGATGCCAAGATGAGAAATTTTGAAAAACTAACATTCAACTTCTTAATTTTCTATTTGCTAATACAAAATAATACAGACACCCTTTTTAGTAAAACAAAATAAAAATCATGACAGTAGGGTGAGCTCCTATTCTAGTGCAATAGTCCTTTAAACAGAAATGACTTGTAGCAGCTTCATTGCATTCATTCATTTTTAGCACTTTATTGCTTAAATAGTGCAGATGTTTAATAAAGACTCAGGAATGTCTCATTGATGTTAGAGGGTTCATTTTCCTTTGTCTCAGAACTCAAAACCAACCAATCAGAGGGAAGGAAAGAAAGAAACATTGGAGGAATGTGACATTTGCAGAGTAACATCCTGAACCTTATCTCTGGCAGAGTTCCCCTTTAATAGAGTTGTGAAGATTGTATTTTTCTGCTTGCTGGTCTAAGTTATTGTATTTATTTATTGTTGTGGGATTATTATTGTTTTACTATGGATTGTACCTTCTATTCTATTTATCACTTTGTCTCTGGTTGAGTGAAGGCTTTCTATGTAAACGTGTTTTTCTGTTCATAATCCTGAAATTTTGTTCATTCAAACACTCTCAATATTTATTCAATATTTATGGTCATAAATGATTGGTGAGCAGTGCACATTATTATAATTACTTTAAAATGATTCATTCTCAAATGCACACAAAGCCACATTGTACAGGTGGCCTGTTGTACCTGTTCTCACAGATGTTGTCAGTGTCTTTGCCTGTGCACTAGTCAGACCACGTGGCTGTGGGCACACACCTGATGTCACACTTTGCAGAGGTGCACTTTAGTATTGAACCAAAGCAAGTAGATGTTGAAACAAATAATCAGTGATGGCATTTTTAACTCATGTAATTCGGCTCTGCAAGTTAAAAAAAAAAAGTCTTGGCTGACAGCTTGACTTCAGTGGAAGCTGTAAATGCAGCTGAATTATCTGTGATTTTTAATTTGACCAAGAATATTTTTACAGAGACTTAAAAAAAAATGTTTGGGGTGTGATCAGAATGGTTTGGAAAAGCTGAAGCAAGAGAACTACTGTAACGATGAGGGTGTTTCTATGTTTAGAAAGTGATTCTAGCTACTCTAAGATAAATAGTGATTTAGCATGTTTAACTGTTTTTTTATTCGAGCTTGTTACAAAGTTGCTAGAATCACTTAAAATGTTGGTGAATGCATTACTGGTGTCCAAAGCTGACACTGACCAAATCTACTGAGTTCTTTTTACTACTGAACCCTATGTGCTTGTTTTTGTGTTTGAGTTGGTTTACTTTGCTGACATTCATCATTTACTTTACACCAGCAGTCCCTGCCTGTGCTCACCAGAATAACAAATCACACTTTGACTACAAATATCCAGTAGACGCCCAGTGAATCTGGATTCCCATCAAGTTTTAAAGAGGTGAAGCTGTTTTGTTTTTTCTTCATTTTTTTATTGACAGTGCAGTGCCGAGGCACTGGTACTCAGAAGTGGGCTGTCCTCTTCATCTCACACACTGTAGCGAGAGTGTCGTTAGTGTTGTCAATAACAGTCACCTAGTGGCCTGAACTGTATCTTTACATTCAGAACTATGACCTCAAAACTAGAATGTGGTTGTTGTTGACCTCTTATTGACCTTGTATGTGACAGTAGAACCTTAGTGGAATATTCAATGCTAGAGAATACATTTATGTAATGCATACTGCATAATATAACAGTAGGGGGTGCACTTTGAAAAGAAAAAAACAAGAAACATGGGGACTGGGTGTGTTGATATTTGGGTGGGTGGGGGGGTGGGGGGTATTTAAAGAGGTAAGAGTGTTTTCCCCCTTTTGCATTTGAACACACACTTACATTAAAATGTAAAAACCCTTACAGTCACTTACACACAGACACAGACACACACACACACTGACACACACACCTTCCTTAATGGCTCTTCCATAATGCTGAGCTTTTTTGAGCTCTGTTCAACTTTCTATGAGTTCCAACAGACTTGAGTCCTGTATTTGTAGATATTTTGAGCACTTGGGGAGGGGGGCTTTGGTACAGTTTACACAACACTGGATCTGCTCTGTCACTCCTCGCCTGTAAATACCAACTTCTACTACTTGTAAAGGAATCAAAATCTTTGGCACTCGTATAGCCAGCACTATGCAGAAACTGAAACATTTCTTTGGCATGCTTTGAAATGCAGAATACTATAGAGGAAAATATACTAAATAAAGTCTGCTCTAATTTCTTATTGAAGTAATCACCTTATTGAAAAAAAAAGATGTGGATAAAGCTGCAATGGTAAGCAAAGGATATAATGATGACGGTGATTAATGTGATTAGGATGATGAAGCTAAAGACTTTTAATATTGTGCACATTTTTACTTGCATGCTGCGCTGAAAATCATCCAGCAATGGGAGGGTTTGATGTGCAAAGCAGCTGATTTTTGCTGTATGCTTGCAAACTGTGTGTAGAGTGAAACACTGAATTCTTCCGGGTTACGGGAGAGTCCTATTTATATATACATATATATACATACTACTTCCAGCTCATGGAAGAGAGGGGTACTGAATAGTTGCAAATATAGTGATCCTAGATGATACAATATTATATTGTATATTTGTATCTTTGGTTGCAAACCACTGTACCAGAGTGATGCATGTGTGGCAGTCCTGAGCAGAACTGTTATTCATTTGTCAAATATCAAGGAGTGCTTGATTTTCCTTACCTGGGCTGCGTTTCCATTCTTGCCTGGAAAGATAAATCAAGTGCACCTGAAATATTAGAAATCCTGTTTTCACCCAGCTTGGACAGGCTACACTCGAAAGAATGACTGTTATCGAAACATCTGAGAGCCGTTTTGGAATCACATATTCTCAGTGCATTAGGTGTTGAAATCTGTTAGCAATAGCATATCTTAAACACATTATGCCTAAAAGTAATAAGTTATGTGATTTCCTTAAAAGCTCTCAAAATGTTCTGAAAACAGCTCCTCTTTTGAATAGTGTAAGCCTTTACTCTGTGGCAGTCCCTGGAGTATTGAGCTAGCCATAGAATTATTAAACCGGGCTTGCCAATGGGGTGCTTCTCAAAGCTCATAATACATGATTCATATCAAATGTTGAAAAAAGGTCGGAGAGGGAAATGGTGAAGCTCCAGGTACTGATCGTGTGATAGCATTATTAATGGTTGAACTTTATAAAATTTCAAAAATATTTCTTTCAATAAACCTCTTTGAAAGCAAAATCACGGTGTGAGGACTGATCCTTGTGGCACTCAATAAATGTTTTGATTAACCTTTACTCTCTCAGGACATTTCAGAAATGATATATACACCTGCATTTAAGTTTCAGTGAGCAGGACTTATTGGAATCAGTTTGTAAAAATGCCAGAGATAGAATTTGTATTTATTAGTTATCATATCTATTTATTAGTATGTTTTCCTTACAGTAAGCAGGTCCTCTGCTGCACAGTCCGCAATATTGCACCACCAAGTTTCTACTGTAGCCTAGAATGGACAAACAAAACACTGGCTTAAGAGAGGGCCTTTTCATGATTTTCATGAGTTTTACAGGCACTGTATGCTGTTCTGAATGCATTAAAGTGTAAGGGCTGTGCGCAGCTGACAACACTAAATCCTTCGTACTTTAAGTGTAGAGACATAACTTATTTTCCTGCCCATAGTTTTGCTCTGAAGAGAGCTCTAATCGCACAGTTTTTTTAAATCAGAGTCACGCAATGACCACTGTGAACATTTCATTGTGACAGTATTTCCAGTTGCAAGTTCCTTACATAAACCTTTTTACTTACTAATTAAATGGATGAACTCAGAATAAAATGACAAGACTTTATCACCTCAAAACTTCTACATCGACGCTATCAAACAGTCTTTCCACAAAGGAACAATTTCACACATGAGAAACACTCTGGAGTGTTACTGAGACAGAGCTGCAGACAGTGGGCCCCTGGTTGCAAACACATAGAAGCCCCCCCTCAAGCTTGTATCAGAGTTCTTCCCTCCCATCTCTCCCCCACATGACTAGAACTTTTTTTTTTCCTGGAGGAGTTTTGCACATCGAAGTTGGTATAAAACAGACCTTGAAATATAGTGTTTTGTCCATTCTGGAGTTGAACTTATACATTGTTATTAAGATTGTTTTTTGGCAATTCTGCATTGGACAATGTGACAGCTGAGGAGACAATTCACAACTGTGTAATAAATAGGCTGTAATTTACAGTGTCTGCTGGAAAAAAACAATATATATTCTGCATTTTTTGTATTCTAGGCCCCTTCTGAGCAAGATGCATATAATGCCAGAATAATGGGCAAATTTGTGAAAAAAAACCCCAGCCAGATGCCTTGCATTGTTAGTGCTTTAAAAACAATCAAGTAACAGATATAATAAGGGAGAGATTTCTAGAGAGAGGGGCTGATTTGATGGAGATCATCTCACCCCAGGTTTGGCGTTTGGTCCCGGATGGTGGGAACAGGAGATTTGTAAAGTTAAAATGTTTTTGCTGACATTTCGCACAACCGACGCAGAGGGGAAGGAGGGCTGAAACTGATGTTAGCCATTTTTGTCACACGGTGTCACTATAACCTACATTATTGGAGACTGAACCCTTTTATAGTTTAACTGCTATTTGTTTTCCCTTTCAGAGAGTTTAGAGTTATTGCAAAATCATCATCACAGAAGGGAAACTGGTAAATATAGTGAGAGGATTAGCCAAAAGACTTTCTTTAATACTTTGGTTTAACATATAATATAATGTGTTGCTTATATTTCTGATTTATCATCGACAATAGTTGTACTTGTCAGATTTAACAACATTACTGTGATTTCTCTTGAGATGTCTGTGCCGTCAGTTATGTCTACTTTATTAAGGAATAATGCAGAGTTAATGGAATACCATGTATCTATTAACAACTGGACCTCTCTAAGACGTTAAAATCTAACCCCTGTCATCCCGGTGACATTCCAGTGATCTGGGCGGTATCAGGGTGTCTTCCCGGGCCTTTGCCGTATCCAGAGCCTTTCCCCACCGGCGATTGGAGCGGCATTGTGCCGTAAAAGGAGTCAAACTTCTCCATTGTCTGCACAGGTTGTCCGTCAAAAGTACATTTGGTGACGACGAAGGGCCTTTCCAGAGTTTGAAAGCTGTGGTTGAACAACACCACCATCATTCAGAACTCAGCGTAAATTTCATTGGATAAAATGGGAGCCACTCAACAGTGTGCATCTGTGATTGGAGCAGAGCTTCTCTGGGGGAGGAGCATGTTAGTCTGCGGCTAGCGGGGTGCACACTCGGGTGGGCGGATCGTATCGGTGACAGCGAAGCTCGGAGATTCCCGACAAACTGTCAAAAAGCAGACAACTAACGGTGAGTCAAGTTGAAAATGTATAAACTTCGTGTTTTACTGGCGGTGCGTGGGGACGTGCGTTGTTTGCAGTGAGTGTGGGGTCAGTGGGCGGACAGCTGGAGTCTGGAGCAGAGAAATGACGGTGATTTTGGATCAGTGATCTCACAGCACGCATCACAGCGACGGTGTACTGGTGTAGGATAATGGTGCCTTCAGGTGCTCCAAGGAAACTCTTACTTTTAATAATGTAGTGGGTCGAATGCGCAGCAGTATTTACATGCCCTGTCTTTTTTAAATTAACCACTGGGAGGTGTTTTCAACCTTCCAGAACGTCTCATTAACAACATTAACGTAGCTGTAAATTCCCACTTTCCCTGTGCGATGTACTGTTACGGTGGGACGTTCACGTGCAACTGATTGTGGTGATTTCGATATTCTCGGCAGCACTTGAGGCAGCATGGGAGCGCACGATGAAGTTGCACAGTCACAGCAGACAGGAGCAAAGTTATGCAAGCAGCTTGTATGTGTGTGTGTATCAGGTCCGTCCATTCATACTCTGTGAGGAGGACTGAACTGCAGAGTTACTTTTGTTTGCTTCGTACATGTGCATTGCGTCTCTATTACATACAGTATTCAGTCTCTTTACAGCAACCCTGTGTATGTACTGACTTCTATTTTCTGTGTCTTCTGTCATATTA
>JAPZDY010000013.1:18563984-18591357 GCA_029783645.1 Ctenochaetus hawaiiensis | reverse complement strand
GCAAATTAAGGGAAGCTAAGAGCAAAGTTCACTTAGAGAGCATATTTTTTATGGCACTTTTATATGTACGACTTTTGTCTACCCATGTTGTGCTTGTGTTAGTCAGCTCTATATTTCCAAAGAGGTGTTTTGGTTGTATAACCAAGTGAGAGTCAAATGAACGAGGCCCCATCGAATGAAAACTTTTCATATTTTGCTGCTTCATCCTGGGCCACAGAGTTTTTTTAACACCTGGTTTTGAGTTGGTTTTTATCTTTGGATGCCAGTGTGTGACAGTTTTCAGACGTTAACCCAAAAAATGAGTGAATTTTGTCTTATTACCTTTACTAAAATTTGCAGGAGCATTCAGGTTGTTGAAAGAGACGTCCTTCCAAAAGCAGTTAATTAATTTGTCCTTAATTCTGTTTTTCATGTAAGTCTTAAGCCTTTTGTGTGCAAAATATGAAAATACATTTGACCATAGCTTTTTTAAATACAACTTTTTATTATGCTTCAGTTTTATTTTATCTGTTCAAGAAGATTATCAAGGAATAGTTTTCATCCAATTTTTTTTGTGACAAAAAGGAACACTGCTGAGACTTTGGAAAGTCTGTGCAGGGACTTTTTGAAAGCAGGAACTTGGGGCTAAAATAGAAACTTTTTTCTACGCCCATAATGCATGCAGAGGTCCTTCAAGAGAGGAGGGCCATTCAGGTTCTGGCCCTGCAACTCCACTTATTCAGTGTTTACAGGTGCTGCAGACGTGCATGCTCACACACACACACACGCACATACTCACACACACACAAACACACAAACACACTTTTTCATTGCCTGTATGTTGTATCTGATAAAAGGATAAAAGATCACTGCTCCTGGACACCTCCTGAGACTAATTACAACACACAGCTTGTCCTTTCTCTCTCTCAAACACACACACACACACACACACACACACACATATGCAGACACACACTGTGACATTAAGCCACTCCCTGTTCTCAATAACAAACCAGAGACCCATGAGAGTCTCCTACTCTTTCTCTCTTTCTCAATCTGTCTTTCTGTGTGTGTGTGTGTGTGTGTGTGTGTGTACGTGTGTGTGTTAAAGAGAGGGAGACAGTCAGGTTCCATGTGTTCCCATGCCAATTAATTACCTTAGTTGTCAGTGAAAATGTAATAAGGGAGAAGACGTTTGTGTGTCAGTTTGTATGTGTGCAGAGGTGTCAGAGATTATGGCTCTGCATGCTATTGTGTGTGTGTTTGGGTGTGTCAGTAAACTGATATGCTGTTTTACTTTTATTCCAGGAACCATTCCATAATTAAAGGCTTTATCTCAATTTACTTGCCGAATCATAGTAATCTCTAAATACTCTAACGATCTCGGAATACTGCTTATAGATAAAGTAAATGTCAATAAAGTTTTCACCCCAAAGTGAAACTATGTTTATGAGGTCATTTGGGAGTGCACAACCTTATCATGTGATATTTTACCAGATATCCAGATTACTAAAACTCTTGAAGAAAAGCTTTTCTTTCATGTTTCCTTATAGCAACTGGACTGGTTGAAAGCAGTTCCACATTTTAGTCTTGCAGGTTTTACAGCTCTCTGTAAACAGTGAAATGCTGTTAACACAAGCTGTCAATTTGCCGAGGGCTTAGGTGTGATCTCTCTGCATTTGGCCAGAGTATGAGGCTGTTTTTAACTAAATACCTCAAGTTTAAATGTTAAAATTGCTGCTTTCACTGCAGAAAAGAATTTAGTGACACTTCTGAAACTAAACTGTACTGTAGTTAGTTCATTCTGTTGCTTGCTCAAATAGTAGTTGATAACAGAACTTTTACTGAAAGAAATTAAAGATAAAGTATGTGTTATGTAACTGGTCTATATTTATAGACTTTTTGTATGGCCCAAAAACCCTTTACATGTTGGTATTGGTAACTATTTGTGTGTGTATATGTGTGTGTCTGTGTGTATATGTGTGTCTGTGTTGACAAAGTGCTGTGATTGTGTGGTTAGGTGAAATAGACTGAATGGCCTGCTTGGAATGTAACGATAACATCTCTATAAGACTAGTGCGATGGCAGCTTGACAGGAGGAGCCCTCAGTCCTCTGCACACATATGCATACACACACATGTACAAAGGCATATGCAAAAGTTTTAAAATAGCAAATATAAGATTTTTAATAGGTATATTATTAGGTTTAACCATCTTTGTCAGTTTTGACCAATGTGTGATTATATTTGGAGAATTTAGCTTGGTTTAACATGTGCTGTCTATGTACATGGCTGCACAACAATATAATGCTCAGTTTACACAAGAGCATGTAATAAGAAGTTTTTATGAGATGACAACTCTGCATGAAAGGTTGGAGGATTTCTTGTGGGTGCACTTGAAGCTGTGATTTAAAGGGTGTCAACAGGTATCAGATAACAAGTCTCTTCTCTTCCCGACTCCCTTCTGCTCGTATAAACTAACTGGGGGAGGGTCACAACGTCTATGAATGTGTTTACATGTGTAGCATCACTTTTCCTCGAAGTATCTCTTCTTCGCCCACACACGAACACAGAGGTGTAGACAGAATCACTGTTTGAGTTTGAAGCATATCTCTTGTGTGTGTGTGTGTATGTATTGATCACTGTAATAAGGCAGGGTGGGACCCAGAGGTTTACACAGTTAGCTGTAACTGAAGCAGTGAAACTACTCCATGCCTGACTGCTCTGATACAGGATTAAGAGAAAGTCATGCTGTGTCATGCTAAGACTGCTAACACTGGCTATTCTGAAGCACACCAGACCAGTCCGTCTCAAACTGGTCAAGCAGGGCGTGTAAGGATGACAGTCTATGGCAGATGGAAAAAAGGTTTACATGTTAACTCTTTAATACAGGGATTTTGTGACACCTGTAGCACACCCTTTACACAGGAAAAGTATTTGCAGTAGCTAGTCTTGGAAGCTTAAGAGATAAAAATGACTACTCCTATGAGGAGCTGACAGTGCTGGTGTGCATAGAAAACTGTGTGAAGGTGTATTCATGCACATCAAACAGTATGCTAACTGTGTTCGTTGCACTTCATGGTCTGTGGAATGTACGGACAGGTTTGCATAGTGCACCCATGTGAGAAATAAAAGTCTTGCAGGGGCAGCTAGCAAGACTAAGCTAGTTCTAGTATGAGAACAGCAACCAATAGCTCTGGTCATGTTTGCCCATTAAGATATTTAGTTTTCAATCATGTACAAATTAAAACATTAAATCCTTAAACACAAGAAACTGGAACCAGCAAAAACACTTTGTGCTTAAAAAAGCACTAAAAGGTAGGTTTGATTTTTCAGACCACTTGCTAATTTTATTTCTTTTGACTGACTAGTGAATTTATTTAATAATCATCATTCTCTACTATTGTTACAGCTTTCATGTTCATGATTTTCTGCTTAGTGCTGCTGATAACTTGACCTTGTAGTTGTTGTATGTCAAATTGAGGGATTTGGTTACAGTTAAAGTAATTTTATATAGTAGCAAGAAATTCTTCTGTCATGCATCCTAGCTCAACGTCATCAACAGGAAGTGGGGTTTTTAATTTGATCAAAACCTTTTTTTTTGTTAAACAATTCATATGACAAAAGTTGGCCATTGAAACTGGTTTGTTTCTTATTGCATTAAATGTTGCAGTGTAATACCAAATTAAACCTTCAATATAAAAGCTATATTTTTGTGTTAAGGCCGAAGAAAAGATAAGAGGATCTAGTATAAATACTTAAATAAGGTTAGCCTTGGGGTGCTGTTTCATCCAAGTGTTGTTGAAAAAAAAGACTGCAGTTTGTAATTGAATCCATCAGGTTGTGTACAAGCAGGTCCTGTGTGATTGTTTGTGCGTGTGTGGGTGTGTGCATGGGTGTGTGTTTGTGTGTGTGAGAGAGAGGGGGAGAGAGAGGGAGGGGGAATGAAAACTGAGTGTGGGCTAAAAGTCCCTAGTCAGCTGTCTCTGTGTATCAGCTGGAACAAAACAGAAGTGTGGCTGCAGAGAAAAAGGGGAAATTACCCAAAATACGTAAACACAAAACAAACATGTGTGCTCTGGGAAATAAAGACAAGCTGTATACTGCTTCTACATTAAAATTAAAACAGAAAGTAAGGAGCCTAAACAAGTGGTTAGTAAATTTACTTAAAATGTGAAAAATGTATCCAGATTGTGTTTTTGTCAGTAAAATTAATGTCTTGATGATTTTTGGATATTAACTTTAACCTGTTATGCCAGTTATTTCAATCACAGTATTCCCCTTAAAATTTCTGTTGCTTTTATAAGTTAAGAGAACACTGAAAAATATAAAATTAGGTACATTTTCTTTGTTTTTCCAGTCAGTAATCTGACATGTCTCTGTGACCGATTGAGTATTGAGAAAAGCCAGTATCAACAAGCACAGAGTCAAAATCATTCAAGCAGCAAAGTGACAAAAACTCTAAACTCCCCAATTTACAGAGACTCAATAATACTGTTGCAAAGAAGAGCCCTTTTTATATGTGCTTTGTTTTTACACAGAACCAAACAGTGCCGACATAATGCCATCACAGTGTGTGACTTTAGATAACACACCACTGTTCCAAAATCAAATTAGGCGTGATGTGTAAAACAGCCAAGTGTGTTGTTTCATGAACGTTCCCTGCAGTGTTTTCCAAACAAGAATTATGTTATATGGCCATTGATCTTTGTCTCTGCATGGAGGGTAAGAAACACCATGTCTCCCCAACATTTTTGTTTGCTGTTCTTTGTCCTTGAGTTCAGTTGTTCACTGCCACTTTAAATCTCGTTGTGAATTGCATACAAAACGCTATCAAAAACGTCACACCCCTTTCCAGTCTCGCAGGCTTGGCTTTTGCACCAAAGTTGATTTGGCTGTTACTACTTCCATTGATAGGTATTTAATATTCCTACATTTAACAGGCTGTGTTGAAGGTTACACACACGAACACTCTAACACGGTAATTGAGTCGGGTGAGAATTAAGAGGAAGTGTCCCACCTCTCTTAGGAAGTGATGTCATAGATGAACCCTGCACACAGTGGGTACAGATCCAAGCCACTGAACACTTGTTTTCTCCAGACCATAAATGGACATTAATACATATCAGGCAGTACATTCATAGGATCTGTATGAATACTCTTGTTTACTACGATTGATTTATATAGGTTAATTTTATATCCCATTGTAAGCAGTGAATATAGAAGTGAATATAGATAACATAGAAGGTCGTGCCCATCCCTAGTGATTATGGACCTTTATTCTTGATTTAATTATTCTCTTCATTCTCTTTTCTCTACTTTTCTGAAGAATTTTCAGCATAAGAATGGATTGGGTGCTTTGCAGATTATGTCAGTCACCCTTCTCTTACATGGAATGTGTCTTCCTCCCCTTCTTGTTCTAAAGTCAAACTCTCTGCCATCTTGATTCCAACTTCTGTCCAGAGGGTGACCTCATATATCTCCATGTATAACTCCAGTGAGGTCACCGTTTCTTTCAGTGCTCCGTCCATGTGACCTCTCATAATTATAGGCTCACATCTTGGCAATGTAAGGACAGTAAGCTGCCCCGCAGTTGTTTTACAACCACATCGTCCTTGGACAGTGAACACTCCACTGCACTTGCCAAACCCTTCAAGTACTGGAGTTAGTGTAGCTCGGGGCAGGCACATACGAACTCTGAAACTGCCGATTTTCAGCAGTGCTGTCTGCTTTGATTAAAGTTGACTGAACCTAACAGCACGCTGGTCTGTTAGAGCCTCCCAGCTGCACGAGCATATCATTCTGGGTTTGGCGATGACCACGTAGTAGTTTAGCGGAGTGATCTCACAGTCTGTGTGACAGGGTAAACCTTTCACTTTCCCCTACTTTACTAGCCATGTTACAGCAGGGAAGAGGCATCTGACTTAACATTTCTGCAGTAATTATAGTTGGCCTGAGCAGTTATGGGTGAAGTGCCTTGCTCTGAGGCACAGTTCGAAACAGACTGGATATACAAGCAGGTGGTCTGGATCAGGTTTCAAACCTGCAGCTGGAATGTAGCAGCAGTGTGTTCAGGAACCTAACCAGCAAATGTTCGGTCACAGGTTGTCCACCTCAGTCCTTTATTACACTCAAGATACAAAATGTTTCCTGTTGGATTTTGAGATGAGAAACGTTTGAGGGTTAATGATTTTTGAAGTGTAAACATGTTATTATTAACCAGACCAAGCCCTGCGTCTTATTCAATGTTTAACCAAGAAAGGGAGATCATATCTTGGTTATACAGAGATACTGAAGACCAAGACATAGTTAGCAGCAGAGGCAGCAGTTCAGAGATGATCCCACATGTTAAAGTGTCCTCGAGCAAGAATCTGCTTCTCTAAGTTTCCTGACCCCTGAGCTGGAGATTATTCAAATACGCCATTACATTTTGTTGCCGTACTTTATAGGGGCAGGAGAAGGAGGAGAAGATGCAGAGTAAATTTTGGGATTAGGTCATGCGTCACCCTGAAAACCGCTATAGGAGCTGGTGTCCTGCTAATGTTAAGCTGATGGAAAACCACACACACCTACACACACACCCACACACACACACACACACACACTCACACAACCCTCAGTTCTGTCTGTCTGTTTCTTTCTCTTGTAGATTTATGGATCTTCTTGTAGACATTCACTCTGTCATTTAAGTGCTACACTTACAACATCTATAATTGGGCCGGCTGTAACTCAGGTTTTTGAGCAAGTTGTCTGAAACCCAAATTGCTCCCAAAGGCCCTCACCTATCAGTGTGTGTGTGTGTGTACCTGTGTGTGTAGGGCTATCTGTTTGTGTAGCAGCCCCTGCTATTAATAAATGAATGAATGTTCTTAAAAATGGGCGAATGCTCTTTTGTAATGTAAAGGACTTGAGTGTACGTGAGATCAGAAAAACGCCCAATAAATGCAGTCCATATGAAATCTGTAATTTTGCTTCTTGTGGGCTCATAGTGTATGATTAGGGCAAATAGTTTTTGTCGTAAAATGATTTTAAGCCAAAAATACATCCCAAATTTGTACAAACCAATATCTGCATTAAAAATGGGTCCATAAAAAGTGTTTTCTGGTTCAAAACAGAACTCCGTAGTTTACGTAAACCAGGTCCACTCCTCCTCCTCCCCATGCGTGCTTGTCACGGTGCTTTATTGTTTACATACACATGTGGTGTGGAAGCAGATTAAAAAGAGGCTTAACCTTCACCTCTGCTTTTTTGGCAGCCGGAGGACACACACACCCTCCATCCCATAAGTACACACACACACACACACACACACACAAATACACGACTAATCCCCACATAAATTCACACACAATAGAAACTGCCTCTTCTGTGCATTTCCTTCCTTTGTTGAATCCAGATTATTTCCGAGTGGCCTCACCAAATTTGTCATCAGAAGTGGAAAACAGGAGCTCAACTCAAACTACGACCCCTGGATGGGGTCAAAAAGCCCCTGAGTTTACAGCTTTTAGAAAACAACCCACTGTATGAATAGAGGCTTAAGGAGCTGGAAAGAAATAAACTAATATAATTTGGTATTTAAATGGCTGCAACAGGTTTCATACTGTGTTAAATAAAATCAGTTGACTGGGTGGCGTGGGTCACATGGCTAACTCTGCAGCTGGCACAAATGACATACTGTATGCTAAACACACACACAGATGATGTTGGGTTAAATATGGAAAGTGGGGCAGTGTTTGTGACCAGCATGGCTTTGTGGTCTGGGCAGTAGAAAGCAGTGTTCTTGCGACACGCCCTGCTCACAGCACTGCTCCGTCAGTCTGCTGATACGCTGGCAGTCAGGCGTGTAATGAGTACGCCTACAAAGAAGCCAGTTTATTTATATGCCTGCCTTGTAAATCACCCATTGTTCATCATGTAGAGTTTGTAAGCTTTTGTTATGATTTTTTCGGTTGATTTGCCAATAAATAAATGGATTTTTCACTAAATGTCAGAGGACTGATTAACTATTTGGATGACTGACTGTATTTGTGATTGATTGATTGGGTGATTGATTAGTCTGAGTGTTCATTTGCTGACTGTCTAACAGAGTGTTTGATTATCAGTTGCTAATAAATAAGAAAAGATTGACCCTTAAAAGATTATCAATTTATTTTTTTATCTTTAGCAACAAAGAAAACAGCATGACCAAAAGTATCTGTATATCTTGACATTTCTCACATATGAAACTATTAAAGATCTTATCTAAAAAAAGCTTAACTTTGAACTGATTTTGTAACCTGGCTGCAGAGATTTTCTCCCTTGGTTACAGACTGAATAGTCCTTCACTCTCATCTTCTGAACCTGTTTGAGAACAGCAGTGGCTGCACTCATGAAAAAGGAAGACCCTCTCTAGAGTCTGAGTTTGATTTTGTTCATTCTTTGCCTCTCTTCTTTGGTAATGTGCTGTATGAAGAACTACAAACTTAGATTTTACTGTGCAAATCTTAATTGAACAAAAATAAATAAATTACCTGGTACCTGTAGAAAAATGGCAATGCGACATGCTTGACACTTGGAGGATAACACAGTAATCCTTTTTTGGTTGATTATCACCTAACAAAACATAATTTTGAATATTATATTCCATTTCTGCTACTAGACCTTGAAGAAATTCTGCTTATGAAATGGTTCTGTTTTTATTTTAAGTACAAAATACTGTAATAATATAAATTAATAATATCAGTGAGTCCAGTGAATGAGTACTCAGTGTGGTGTAGCTGACAAGGCCTGGCTCATTGTCAGTGTTCCACTTCATCCTGTGGGTGTTGGACGGGGTTGAGGTCAGGTCTCAGACCTCAGGGCAGTCAAGTTCTTCCACCCTAAAGCAGGAAAGCCTTTTATTTGTGCACCTCATCATAGTCATATCAAAAAAAGTTTTGAATATTTTCTGAATGTTATGACATTAAAATGAAGCCGTTAAACATAAGATAAGGATCAATGCAAAAACCACTAAAGACAGCCACAGACTACATGTACACAAAAGCCCCCTTGTCAATAAAATGTAGTTCTTCTTGTGGTGATGAATAGATCATCCAGCAGATGGGGCTGTGGAGTTATGTTTGATTTTTGGCTGCTGCTGCTGAAGGAAGCAGACTGATCTTTGAAATCTGTAAAAACAGATTTGACTAGCTTAACAGATTTTTTGTGACAGTATGTAGTTTGTTGTCAAACAGGTTTCAGTTTGTTGTCTGTTGTTGGCTGCAATTAAGGAAAGAAGGCTAATTTGTGTTTTGATATGAGCATGGTTGACAATGCAGCCCAGTTTAAAGGAAACTGCAGTAAGTACAAGATCCTGATCCTTTTTACTGCAAACGTGTTGACTCGCACTGTCTTTGAGTGAAACTTTTAAGGCTAGCCTGCTGCTTTAACAAAGCAAGAAAAGGAGAGAAGAAGAACATGTTTTGCTTAGGAAGATGAGACAGATTAACACATGGAGTGTCTGGGCAGCAGAGAAAGACTGGCTGCTGCCAGCACTGACGAAGATAATCTGGCATTATAGTTAGAAGATGACACAACATGACTCGGCAAAATTTCCCCGGTTTTCATTGGTCAGCTGAACTCCGAGACGTGATGATGACTGCTTGGATCTGCGTGTGTGTGTGTTTGTGTGTGTTTGTGTGTGTGTCTGAGTCCATGTTTTGGTACAGATTGTGCTTCTGTGTTGCACTGAGTAATGCATGTCTTTCATAGAGCGTAATCCCAGCTGAGACTGAGCCTCCCTGTGGTGGAAAGTGGTATTACATGTAGGTTACAAACTGATAAAAAAGCTTCCTTTTCTCTAGATGCCCAGCAGTGAGGTATGTCAGCGGTCTGGCCTTGCAGCTGGTAGTTGCTCAGCGTGTTGCTCAGGGGCACTTGCATGCAATCACAGGGTTTGGATCCAGGTCCTGTTGTCTCGTTACTGCTCAAATGGCTGGTTTGATGCCACCTCAGGATATAAACCGGGGGACCCGTTGAGTTCACATCAGATTTTCCCGGATCACCAAAAACAAACAGATTTTGTCATCTTGTTCATCATGCTTGTCAGATTTAAAACTTCTTGGCAACTATGAGGCATTAGGCTGTAATTTTGTTTTCCTGCTTATTTTTTCATTGCACGGGACTCAGGAAACTGAGGATAAAGTGATGTTGTGAGTTTTACTATTAGTTTTAAGTGCAATATTTTTGAGTTGGACAGAGTTAGACAGTGCAGTGGCAGATGAGGATTATCCAGTGATTTTGGTATGTTGTTCCTGGGGTTTGAAGGACAGGAGCATTGTTCTTGGACTTAGTGGTATCATTAAGTTAATCTAATGCACTCATATAAATCATTAAATACCTCTGTGATTTGAGTGGAGATTTGAACAGCAGTTAAAGAGACTGTGTAGTTAACATTTACAGTTTTGTTTCGGTGCAAAGCTAAGCTGTAAACTGCCACTGTAGCATGAAAAACAACCAGAGAAAACCAGTGAAGGAGAAAAGTTGATTAAGCTACATTAGCTTTTTAGGGTCAGATTACGTCAGATACATCAGCTACTCTATCTACAACAGTTTCATCGAGGTGGTAATGAGCCTTAAAGAGGGAGACTTTGTTTCATTACATTAATTATAGATTTATGCTTCAATATGTGTCTGTGAGCACAGGGGTGGAAACAGACACACAAGCACACACATATTTCACAGGAGACGCGACCCTGTGTTGGTGGGAAATATCTCACAAATACTGGGATCTTAGTTTTTCACATTTGAGCTGAATGAGAACTTGAATCATAATGAAAAAATAGTCTTCATAATGCTACAAAACTGATTTTATGGCCCAACATTTAGCAAAGCTTTTCTCACATGAATGCCAGTGCTTCATATAGGCTGTGCACAAAATTAAGTTATGTAATAATGTCCGTTTCTGTAAATCGTAGACTCAAAATTCTATAACATGAGGAAGTTGCATCCACCAAATGGAATTTAGTGGTGTGCATGCATCTAGCTCTTCGTAGATTTGATGTCAAGACAATCAATGCACAGCATAGTTGATTGTGTTACCATTTTCTTAGACAAATGCCCAAGAGCTTTGCAGTAATTGTGGGCAATCGATTTTCTTATCACTTTGACTTTTAATGCTTCTGTTTGGAGATGGGCAGCATTATTTAACAGGAGATAAAAAAGTATATCTAGAGATAACGTGTTTATGGCTCTATTGTTTATTGCTTTGTCTTTGTTTGTGTGCAGCCATGGCAGAGTTAGACCTGAGTCTGAGCGACGCGCTGACAGACAGCGTTCCCCAGCCGAGCCCGGAGAGCCGTGTGGAGAGGGACTTTGTGGCTCAGCTGGAGGCAGAGGCCTTTGATGACCAGGTTGGAGAGACGGTGGGAAAGACAGACTACATCCCTCTGCTGGACAACGACGACACCAGGGCAGGTGAGAGGGATTTGACAGAGCACAAAGGAGCATGGGTCATGTCGATACTGCTCATCATGATACAGTAATATGAGAGCGCGAGGAAAGATGATGGCAGTTCAATAAGAGGATGGGGTGTTTTTTCTGTTGCTAAAAATGAAGAGAAGCACTAGTCAGCAGTTACTTTTACTGGCAAGCTGCAGTTATATATATGACATATGAAACAAAGAGACAATAACCCTTTTCTGTTCTAAGTCCTTCTTCTGTCTCAGGGTGAGAAATGGGTGGCAGAACTAACAAGAAGGAAAATATTGAGATGTAGTTGAAAAGAAAAATAGTGGAGGAGACGTGTGGCAGGAAAAGATTACAAAATAAAGCCTGAGCAAAAAAAAAGAAAGAACAGGAAGCAAGAAGTCTCTTTTGGCACTGGAATGAAAACAGAAAATAGAAACATAACAGTGTCTCCAAGTCACAGAAAATACATTTTCCTTTTGACAGTTTGACAAAATAATTGTAACTCAAGGTCCACTTGCTAGTCAGTTGCTTGCCATGGGAAACCACATCTCACAGGCTTCCTTTCTGATTGTTCTGTGTATTTGCAACAGTAAATTAAATATAAATTTTATTTATTTATTTATTTATTTATTTATTTATGATATAAATGTGTTATAATTAAAACAATACAGCTGAAAAAGTCAAATAACTTAGGACCTGTAGCTGCTTTGAAATAAATTTCAATTATTGACTTTTCTTCCACTTGAAGGCAGCAGAAATTAGCTGAAAACCCTGACATTTTCTGTTCAATAACAGTGTTTATGCAAACAGCCAATACGGAGATAAAGAATTAGCTGAAAGACACTAAAAAGTCTTTTGATTTCTCATTCCAGTGAACTTAGTTTAGGATAAACAAAACTGCATCTCCTTTGCAACCCAAACCCAAATGTTTTCCTCCATTCATACACTGAAAGCAGATGGCAACCTCTGTCTGTCTTTTGGGTTCAGTTTCCTAAGTGACATTGTGGTTTTTAATGCACCTCCGTATCTGATCCCATCTGTACTGAGCGGGATGAGAATCTGTGTTATGTATTATGTAACGTGAACTTCAGCTGCTCCTAAATGACTGATAGCATCAGGCACCGCTGGACACTGGCTGCCATTTTGGATCTGCCGGGGTGCCATTCAGCCGCAGGGAGGATAGCCTGAAGATAAACAGAGTAGCGGTCACTGCCTTGAATATCCCAGACGACTAAATCAGTTTGGGAAGTTGGCTGGAAAATGTGTCCCAGCTCTGAGCAAAGATTCTCCATGTTTACTTCCAAGCTCTACGTGTATGGTTATAACAGTGTTACAGTCCAAGGCCCTTCATGTAAACAAGACTGTGTCCTTAACCAGCCTGATTAAAAAAGTCCATGTCATAGGCTTTAGATGTCAGTGTGTCATCAGCTATGCATTGATCTTTAAAGTGGAATGAGACAGTTCCAGTAGTTAAAGACTGTTGATTTTCATCTTTACTCACTTACTTAAAAAATTGTGTCAATCCGATGATATTTCGTCTGTAACACAAAGCACTGGAACCAGTCTAACTGCAGGGATGTGTGCAGCTGTACTAAATTCATGCCTGTTTTTGTCTGTGCAGGTAGAAAATGCACGATACAACCAAAGTGTTTTTTATTCTCTGCGTAAGTAGAAAGATGGTGCAGAGTAATGCTCTCTGTACAGACTCAGTATTCATGAAGAACAAAAAGTCCTCTTTTCCTTGCTAATTCAATGAACGGTTTCACGGCCAACTTAAGAGGCACTGGTTATATTCATGTCCAATATTATTATTGGATTGCTATGGGAATTTTACTTCAGTTCTGTAATGATCATCATAAAGACAGTGCTACAGAGTGGAGTAGGAGATAAAACTAGTAAACAAATGATGTTTTATCCATTTTTAGCAATCAATTTTACCAAGTCAGCTTCTCTTAGCTTCACACCAAGAACCAGAATAATATCATCATTTTGAAAATATATGTCGCACATGCTATGGCTTGTGTATTGGTTGGCTGATACATGTGGTTTCCTCCCAAATAGACATTTTTTTTACCATATGCACCCCTGTGATTTGAACTATCGTGCAGTATTTTCACTTTGGTACCTCTTTATACGTTTGAATTATGTTCTGTGAAAGAATTTGCCATAAAAACACAAAACAAAACTCTAAAGTTTGGACTGACAGATCAGAAACGGCCACAGGATCAAAAACATCCTCATGTCCCCAACACGGAAACATTTCCTTTGTATTATAGCATCAAAAATTCCTGAAAAGAGCCTCAGTACTCATTTTGAAGAGAACAGTTGAATGAAGAGAGACTGAATATAGTGAAATATAAGTGTCTGTCTTCCACTGAGAGCTCAACAGAGACGTGAAGTCTATTTTTTGGAAATGAAAGAGGTTTAGACCTTCCAGTGGTTGATGATGCACCAGGTGTTGCTCAAAATGCACTTTTTCAGTGTGAGAGGAGATTTAAGATCTTCTATTAAGCTGCCTGCTGATTAGCCACCACACAGCAATAACAAGAGCTAGGTACAGAAACAGATAGGTGCATACATGGAGGTGAGCAAGCAGATAAATAAACAGTAGATGGATCAAATACACAGCTGAGTGAATAAGCAGATAAGCGGAAGTGACAGTTCACTGAGGCTGACTCAGCTCCTGGGCCTGTTTTGGTCACCCAGACACTTTGGTCAGACAGTCAGACTGTGTGTGGGCACTTGTCAGTGACAGCCAGCTGTAGGTCGGGCCGTGGGTGGTGTTTCCAGTGATCAACTGTGGCACGCGGGGTGGGTTTGGACAAATGCAGACATGCTGACGCGCAGAGTGCCAAACAGCAGGGCGAGGCAGTCCGCAAATTATTGTCCTCTGTCAGCAGGAGGGATGTTTTTTTTTACCAGAGTTGCTGATTTGGTGCACATGTAATAAACAGTCATGGTAACTGATGTGTGTTCGATGAGCATCCCGTGGTCTTGTTTTCAATGTGTAGCACTCGTTTGCTCATGTTTGGCCACAAAAGGATTGTACCTTTTGTGTGTGCACGTGTGTGTTCTTGCATGTGATTTATGCATGTTACATGTCGATTTGTGCATGTGTGTGACTGTGTGCACATAACATGTGTGCATGTATTGATGGCAGAGTGGTCTCATCTTTGTGGCTTTGTGGCTGCATGAACTTGCATAACAGAGTTGAACTTGCTTAATGATACAGGCCCATCGCACATCGTCTACTTATTACATGGTTGGTGTTTGGTGGTGGTGTCTTTAAACTTTGAACCCCAAGTTACTGTTCACTGTTAGACCAGCATCTTGCATGGTAGCTCACTGCCACTGATGTATGAATAGTGAGTGTTCCAGTGAGCAAAGAGCAAACTGTGTGCCAGTGTGGATAAAAGCAGTTTGTTTACCATTTACTAAAATCAGTGTTGTGTGTGTTCTTGACTCATTTATGTCCTTGTCTGTCAGAGTCTTGGTGTGAAGCTGTTCAGTGAGAGTGTGCGCTGCGTGTTTGTCTCGGTGTGTTTGCGCTGTGCACATTAGATAAATAAAGAGCAGTGACTCAGCAGTCAGACAGTCAGATGTCACACAGTATCGCCTCCTTTGGCGTCCCACACTGACACCAGCCAATATGTGCTGCCCTCTGCCTGCCCCAGACTGACCCCAAAAGACATGCATAGACAGACAGCACACACATCCAGTGCTCAGCAGACACAGTGAGGTGCCCTTTCAAAGGCCTCACTGGTTTCTTTTTAATTCCAGACTCAGTGATTCATGCCCGCCGTACAAACAATATGATTTAGTTTGATTTCCGATCTTGTCAAGCCACTAGTACTTAGATGGATAGTAATGTCTTATGCTTGTTTTGTTGTTGTGTGTGTGTGTGTGTATAGACACGGGTACTGCATTGGAGAATGGAGAACAGGAAGCTCATGGGGTGCAAAAGCCTGGTAAGATATATTCCACAATTCCCTCTGCTGCCGGTCAGTCTGCTAAGGCTGCCTGGTCATCCTCGTCGACCAATCATGGCCTGTTCGTCTTTTCTTGTCTTTTGACCTTATTTACTTCCTTCTTGTTCTTCACTTCAGCTCCATTCTGTGTGTGTGTGTGCTCTTGGTATCATTAGTGGCCTTTCAGAGCAGGATGTGAACTGCTCCCACTGCTCTTCAACATCCTTTCAGTGTCCTCCTAAGTACAAGACTCTTTCTCTTTCTCCTTTTTTACCTCCCAGCTGTTCATTCACAGTAGTTCAACTGAAGAGAAGAAGGCATAGAATAAAAATTTTCCAGTAAGCATATACATCTTTTTATAGAAACCTCTCACTGTAGCCACACTCTTTTTTTGAGTTCCTCATTTTTTAGACAGTAAAAGACAAACATTTTCTAGCTATTTACCTAAAGCTACTACATGTGTATATTTTGAAAGTTTCCACCTCTTATGTCCCATGGGTACAGTTTTACTAGAGACAGGGAAAGTAAATCGTAGTTATTGAGTTTTTTCAGCAGAGATTTTAAAACAAGTGAGGTTTTATAACTCTTATACAAACCAAAAAGTGAAAATTATCTCTCTGCACAAGTTTCTTTTGGCCACTTTTTTCTAATCAGTGATCCAATCACTTAGAAAGTATTTGACCAAAAGCCTCTCGTAGCCCACGACCCACATTCCCTGTCACTCTCAAATAAAGTATGCCCCCTTATGGATGCCTAAAATACATCTTCTATTGTCAGAGACATCTGTGGGATGCTATTAGCCCACAAACATCTAAAGCATAGTAAAAGCAGAGGTCCACAAATAAGGTTTTCCTTTTAGTGTAATAGTTTTATCAGTAAAAAGGCAACAGCACCCTTTACTTTATGTTAATTGGATGTTTTATAATGTAAAGTGTTTGGATCTTGTTGCATAAGTTGCTTTTGTACGATGCAAAAATCAGTTTTTCTGAAATGCACATGACATGTCACCATCTAAGAATTTACATGGCTGCCCTCTTGCTGCTAAGTATAGAAGATAAAAGAGGCAAGACTTAATTTACACTCTGTCGTGAGAGCAATTTAGTCCATTTGCATAATAAGCACAGAAATTAATCTTAATGGAAGACAAGACAGGAGATCGTCCAATTGTTCACCCTTATAAAATCAGTCACACTCCTTTTGGTGAATGAATTAACACAGCCGTAAAGGCTCACTCTCACAAGTCTGTTGTACTCAACAGTCCTTAAGTTGCTTATGATGGGAATAGATGGTAATAGTTCTGTCTCAGTGTGGAGACAATTAGTTACAGAGATGAGACGCAGCTTTAGGAGGTGAATATTCATTGGGTCTAATGAACAAACCCTCTGTTCCCACATTCAGCTGTCTGCTTATACTGACACAGGCTGAGAGCATAACTGCTTTAGGTGTGTGTGCGTGTGTGTGTGTGTGCGTGTGTGTGAGTGTATTTGTACATTTTGGAAACCAGCTCATCATTTTTTTTCAGTAGTCTAGTCCTCTTTGTACTCCATCTCTCAGCTTTAACAGTCTTGCTCTACATATACTTGTTCCTGTTCACTGTTTCATGTCCTCATGCAGCTGCTTTGTTTGAACTGCACAGCCACGCTGCATGTGATTAGCAGAGAAAGAATTTTGCACAGGGCTACATATTAGTATATGAGGTGTTCTCTGCAGCTCCACTCCTTGATACACAGTCTGCGTGATGGAGCGTAGCCCTAACATGCAACACTTTGTGCAGGTAAAGGTATAGTTTTTTAGACCAATGCCAGTTAAAGCAGAATGAAAGGCAACTGGTGGTGCCAAAGTCTTCTCAAAGTTCCTACCACTTCATACTGATACATTTTATACTTTTGTGTCTGTGTGTGAGTGAGGGGTTAACCCACATTTAAGTTCTGTATTCGTCCAACCCTACCCTAACCTTCACCTTCCCCCAAGACTCCCACCTTCATGGAAGTTAATTATTTAATTGCCTATGTGCCCCTTAAACAGCAGCTGAGTGCAGTTGGAAAAGAAAATGTTTTTTTTTATTAGCTGTGGTGCAAGATTATTGTCTGAGAATAGTCAGTGGTTGGTTATGATTCAGCACAAAGCAGTGTTGATGACATTAATGAGGTGCCATGTCATCATTGTGTAAATGATGGAGCATTTACGTAAGCCCTGTTTTGTAGATAATCCACTTGATCTATCATTTTTCTTTTATATTAAAAACGATAGTTTACTAAAGAATTTAACATCAAGTGAAGCTGTATTTATACTTGAAATGTGTATCAGTGGATGCGTGAGCACTGTGGGAAGAACAGGCTGTCAAACCTGCCCACTTCCATCTGATGTGCAGCGTGAGGTCCACTGGGACGACTGGAAGACTCGATGGGATGGATGTTTGTGACAGTGGGAGGAGTGATTAGCATGTAAATCAGACGTCTCTGTTGGCATGTTCACCGCTTAGCTGTCTGGCGGCTTGTGTTACCGTGGTTACAGAGCTTTATGTGTGCATGTGTGTAATGTAATAGAGAGACTGTTTTTGCTGGAAGAATGCTCTGTCTAAGTTTTTTGTTAAACTGTACCTCAAATCTCCCACACTGCATTCTTAATGAGTTCAGAGCACAATGTGGGGTGTGATATCATATTTTTTTTTCAGCGGGCCTACTTCAGTAGATGGAGCATCTGGCCTTCTTGAGGTGCAATGCATTCATTCATCACTGTTATCCCAGCAGACCCCAGGGGAGGATGCAGGCGGTATAAGTAGTAACTGGGTCATGGAATTGAGAGCGTAAGCTGAATCCTGACAGAGCAAATGCAGATGTGTGTATGTATGAGTGTGTCCTGTGTTGCGTTATGATGCTGCATGTCACCTTCAATGCATGATATATATGCATGGCACATAAAGACAAGTATGTGGTTTGGAATATTTTCCCAAATATTTGACCAATATAAAATGTTGAGCTGTTTAGATAAAACATGTTGGTCAAGTATTTGACATTTGTTAGATGAGATTCAGTTGATTTTGTAACAGCTTTACTAACCTGCTTTCTTCCTTTTTCCCCCTTCTCCCTTTCTTTTATTGTACTCTTTGTTCTTATGCCACTTTTATTTCCTCTCTGAATGAACACCTTTTTGTTGATGCACCTTTTATTTTACATATTCTTCTGTTTCATCCCTTTCTCTTGATTGCTATCCCCACCATTTTTTTACTCTACATCCCTCTCCTCTTTGTCATTTCTCCTCTCTCCTCTTTTCCCGTTTCCCATGCTTCAGAGGACTAGAACCCGCCTCCATCGCCCTGCCGACTGGCAATCAGCTGTGCTTCCGCTTCTGTGCACCTTTCCCCTCTCCCTGTGGAACTACACACACACACACACACACACACACACACATATTATGCACAAACACCATCTACCATGTCCATGGCTCCTTTGATCCAGTACGATGGAGAGAGTCTGAGGTGTAGGACAAGACACCACATTTGCTTTCACTCATGATAGAACTCGCACACGCACACACACACACACAGACACACAGTAGATTTTCTCATAGGCACACACATGCACACAAAGTCATGCCCTCGTGGTTGTAGCACACAGTTTTATAACACAAAATGCACACTGTGATTCTTTCTGCTAGGCAAACTGGGCGTGTCTGGCACACAATTGTTTTTGGACTAACACACAGTTGAATTTGAAATTCAGTTTGTACTTTGTGTTGTTTTCATCTCTAATCTCTAATTAGCACTATTACTAATTTCCACTGTGTCCAAAGAAATGTTCTCTCCTTGTCTGTTTCCTTCTGATCACTTATTTGCAAATTAATATAAGCAAACATTTATTATATGACTTTAACTTAGTTTCACAAATTAATGTCGACTGTGGCATTTACAAATAAATCAAAATAATAAAAAAGAGCTCTGCACATCTGCAGCCCTTCTAGTCCCCCCTCCCCTCACTTTCAGTCTGACCAGAAAGTAAGTTCATAAGTTCATGTCCTCTCATACACACACACACACACACACACACACACAGACACATAGACACACTCTAGGGCACAGACACCACACAGCAGCCAGCCCTTGTCCTTCTCTCTAAAAGGTTTCAGACCGGGTTGCCAAAGCTACAAGCCAGATCCTTTACCATCCACAACCAGCGCACGTGCACATGCACACACACACACACACGCACACACACACACACACACACACACACACACACACACCAAAACAAACACAAACAAACAGCCTCACACCTTCATCTACATAAGAACTAATTGTACTTCTGTTTTCTAAGTCAGATCTCTTTGATGATCACCTTTCTTCAAAATTTTAGAGCCAATCCTGGACTGTGTGTCTGCTTTGCACTATTTTCAATCCTTCTGGAAAAAAAGAGACTTGCATATTAAAGCTTAAGCCTCAGTTGACAATCATTTATGTAACAGTGTTGAAACTATCCCAGTGGTCTTTGAGCTGCCTTGTGTTCTGTTTCACTGTTTGCTTACTAATAATGCTATGTGTCTGTTGCTGTATATTACTAATACTATGTAAGGCAATAATTTCAGTCAGTCAATCAATTGAACATGTAAGGTCCCTGAAATCTAACTTATCAGAAGTTACCATGAGTCCTATTAGCCACAAATTAGCACAACAAACTCCAACCTTTTAAAATTGGAGTTTCTTTTAAAATGTTCATGCACGATATGCATATTAACAAACATGTGGGTATTCTGACATGGTTGCAACCATGATCTGCAACTTCCTGCACGATTAGGCCAGGGAGGAAACAAATTTCCTTTTTTGTTTTTTTTATAATTTGGTCGAACTGACCCTTTAAGAAAAAATCCTGAATAAGCGTGGTAATTGTCTGATCCATGCCAACAAGGCTCCTCACTTCATAGTCAATCAAGTCACTGGTCTAACAATAAAATTTTAATTGTGAAAAGTGTGTTTCGTTAAAAAAAAAACAAAAAACAATTCCATCTCTCTGTGCATTTTGGCAGGCAGAGTACCTTGTAATACAAATGACAATCCTGTAGTCTTCTTTTCAGTAGAACATCGATGACCCTCATTATGGGGATCAAGGTCAGCAGCAGGCACAACAACAAGAGAGTGAGCAGATTTTTCACCCTGCAGTGCAATGTATGTTTTATTATCTGTAAGCTTTTGACTATATTTTATTTATAAGAACAGAAACATCCTACTTATGCCACAAAGATTTAGATCCAGCCTCATCTATGTGATTGTCCTTAAAGATATCTTATCTCAGAGTGTCCTTTTAATAGATGTGCCTCTTCTGTGTTGTCTGCCTGCACCTTGTGCTAATAAACCAATATATAACACACACCTGCTCGGCTTTTGAGTTTCTCTCTCTTCTTCTAACCAGCCTGAAGCACAACTCCTATCTGAAGTCTAACTGCTGCTTTAACACATTCTCTTAATTCCTTTCTATTCCAGTCTCATGCTGATTTTCATATTTTTTCGCTATATAATTTCTTTATGCAGATATTCTTATTTCTTAGCGGCTTTACAGAGAACAAGACGCTTAGTCATTCTAGCTGTACCCTTTGGAGGTAGTAGGTTT
The DNA here is from genome assembly GCA_029783645.1 of Ctenochaetus hawaiiensis. Lineage (NCBI taxonomy): Eukaryota > Metazoa > Chordata > Actinopteri > Acanthuriformes > Acanthuridae > Ctenochaetus > Ctenochaetus hawaiiensis. The sequence goes on along the minus strand of JAPZDY010000013.1, from coordinate 18,570,384 downwards.
TTACAGTATAAAGCTTAGAGATTATTGTGTGCTGCACAGAAATGATTTTCTGTTGCTTCTCAGAAATGTGCCTCTTTGGTTACAAAACAGACTGCTGTATTTTTCTTCCCTTTTTTAAAGAAAAAAAGAAAAAAGTCATTTCCTTTGCCTTTTTGCAGCAACTCAAAAAAAAAGGAAATAAAGGGAGTTCTACCTTTAAAGAGGTTTGTCAGCTATCATTATATTAGAGCTTCCGCAGCTTTTATTAAACTGGTTTCATCAACATCATCAGACAATGTCCAGTCAAATTTATGTTACTAAAAGTACTTAATATAAGTTTCTCAGAAAGTTCACATTCATGTTGAAGTGAAACTAAGTGTTGACTCTTGAGAGAAGTTCAGCTTGTAAAGAGTACCATGACACTTCCTCCTTACTTCCTCTTTTGAAGTTGACGACAGCAGTCATTATTTCTGTGGCCACAAGAGGTCTTGGTCAAGGAAACATAGAACAGGTCTTTGTGAACACTGTACTTCATTAAGTAAATGTCCACTTACTCTCACAGGACAGAAACACAAATATATATAGATAAAAGAATGAATCAATAGTAATTTTTTGATTTTAAAAAGATATTTTATGTACTTGATAGAACAACAAGGCATTGTTTCCACATGTTCAGCTTTTAGGGTCATTGCGAAGTATATTTCATCATCTGCCTGAAGTATTGGAGGGTCTGTGCAGATTTTTGTGAACAGCTCAAACTTTGGGACAGTCACACAAGCCAGATGCCTGTTAAGTGCACAGTGTGTATGTACTCAATTCCTCAGTCTTGATCTCATCACATGAAGCAGGCATCGTTAATTTTTTACTGTGGTTTAGCCAAAAACAACAAACAAAGGGGGTCTTTTTTTTTGCCTCGTTGTAAGGAGGTTGCCACCATGTTTTCTAGTGTGTGTATGTTGGACATATCTGCGTATACGTACCCCTTGCTGTAGTATGTATACTGGTATGAGCATATCCGCTTGCAAATCTGCAGCTGTCCACATCCATACCATAGTATGATGAAGACTTGAAAGTCTAGTCATTCTAGCATACCATAGTAAATTGTACTCATACATAGCACTAACTTCAGCCATATGTTATCATGCATAATGTCAGAGTTAACATGCTGATGTTCGGCAGGCACAGGGTTAACCATTTTTACTACATTAATTTTGTGTGCTAGTTTGCTGTCTTCGAACCAAAAGCACTAAACACAAAGCACAGCTGACAGAAGAGTTACTCAAATTACATGTGAGACAAGAGTCACACATTCAGTGACTTTAGATTTGAGGAAGTCAACACAGATTTGTCCCTTGATTTGGGCTTAAACACTAATGACTAATGAATTAACTTGAGCTGCAGCGTTTTGATTTGACAATACTTGATACATTTCATCAAGCACAACAATCAAAAAAATGTTATAAAAAGGGTTATTTGTATCAATTCATTTTGCTTCATTTCCTGAATAAATTAATGTTAACACCACAATTCCCAACAAATCAACACCTGATCAACTTTGGTCAAACTAGTACAACTGTATTAAATCAAATTTCAGGAGAAAATCTTTATTGAGCTCCAAATGGAAAAAAAATGACACCAAAGACAATATCATTCATTCAAAAAAACTATGTGAGACAGAAACGTTCCGGCTTTTTTTCACATTGAAGTTACCCAAAGATCAATAAGTCAAGGCTTTTTTGTTAAAATGGCAGTACATATGTAGAAGGACATGTTATGACTTGTTAGGAGCTTGAAATTCAAAGTTTATGACTTTGAAATTGACCTGAAACTTGTCAGTTTCTCTTTGGGACTTGTATGGGACTTGGCTGTCCTGACCTGGAATCAGTGAAATAGTGAAGTGTGTTTTTCACAACTTTCATTTTATTGTAGACTGTACCACTGATTGAAAAAAAAAATACTCAATAGATGATAAATAATACAAACAAACATTTTAGTTTCTGTCCTTTAAAATTGCCTTTTGCATTTTTACGGTATTATTTCGTCCTCTCTCGACAGTATTAGCTCTGAGATGAGCAGATGCATTGCTCATGCTTTACCATCCACCATACTGTAACCTCCAGAGACACACCTGACCTGTGTGATTCTCCCTGTCAGCGTGGGTGTGTGTTTGTGCATTATATAGGGCAGCCTGACCCACTTAGACTCTGAGAGTTGCAGTAGGTTGATGTACAGATAAAAAGTAAGAAAGATGAATTGAACAAGTCCTTAGTATAAGAAGTTGTTCTTGTCAGTTGGGGGATCATCCAGTACCTTGTGTACATACCAAACACACTAACACGCATAAAAATCCCAACCCCTAAAGAACTTCACCCCATACAGCCGATCTCCTGTATTTCCCATAGGGGGTTGAAGATGGAGCTAAAGCATGAGAAAGATGAAGACTTTGGAAGTGGTGTACATAATGTATGGATAGACCCCCACTTAGTACAGTACATTATGTGCATCTGCCCACACACAGTGAAGACATGCATCATCTGCCGACCTTGAGCTCCTGTCATGCCTGGGACATGCTTTATATATTATTGATCTACTGTACTGAGGTGTTACATCACAAGCTACATACGAGCAAATGTTTAACAGAATGCCGCTGGTTCATCGGTCCTCACTAAGAATTCTCAGCAGCAATTAGAGGAATTTTGATTTAATTTAGTCAAAGTTTTTAAAATTTCCAATTCAGTACGTCAGAGTATATTTGTACTTGTCACCTAAAGCTGTGGTGCTCAAGACTGTATATCTTGAGTAAGGATGAGAGTATTTAGTTCAGTCATTAAAAGCTATCTAAAGCTGATTTTTGCTGTTTTGGGGTCTTCAACACCAGTAGTGGCATCTGCTGACATTGTTTGGGTTTCAGCTGTAGTTCCTCAGCCCCTGTTGTGTCTAATGGACTCTCTCTGCAGCATGAAAGCCATACACAGATAGATACTTACAGACTCGGTTGGAGCAACAGCAGCAGCTCCTGCTATGTTAAAGGGTTAGTAACTAGAGAAAGATTTCATTTGAAAACACATGTGTTAATGTACACTGAGTACTCTGAAACTGGAGAAGATGCAGTTGTTTACAGAAAACTGATTAAGAGGTGAAGCTAAAAAATGGTAGATATGCAAGTTGATTCACCGGTTAGCACCGTTTTGTTTCTGTGAGGATGTCAGAGTGCTGACCAAGCCAACTGAAATATTTGACACTTGTTGGAAAAACAACCATTTTGAATCAGCCCTAGCCTACTTTTCACATGTCAGCTTGTTTTAATTTGATTAAAAAAACCACAACTCCTAACTTTCAGCTGAGTACTTCAACATCTTTGTATAATTTGATAAACTCACGCTGTCATCCTGTTTAACTTGAAATGGTTTGGTAGGAATCCTGGATAAATCCTCTTTAAATATTCATGATGCAACTTTAATCCTCAAGCCGGGGAAAAGACCTAATTCCCCCTACACTGATGTTTCTGAGCTTCTCCCACATGTGAAGGTGTGTGTGTTTGAGTGTGATTGTGTATGTCTTTGTGTATTCCCATCTATTGTATGTGTTTGCATGTGTTTGACTGAATCAGTGTCTCTTAAGTCTCATGACAGAATATAATAAGCCTGTGCAGGTTTGAATATTAAGGCCTTAGACTTTTCTTTGAGCTTTAAATGTGAAATTCTCTGAATGGGAAACATCAGCATGGGCAACTAGTGATTCTCACACTCTCCACTGCACTAAAAACATGCACTTGTTCACTTCATCTGTTGATTTGACAGGCACTGACTGCACAATCCCTGCTGATGGGAGTTAAATGCACCCCCCCCCTCCTCAGCTCAGTGGTTGAAATTACAATCCATGACAGTGAGGAATGCTGGCGAGTGTGACAGCTGGAAATGCAAATATAATCATACAAAATACCAAGGATAGTCAGAAATCCTTTGCATTGGCTCAACTCCTTAAACCTGCTAATAAAAACTAACAAACATTCACGTGAAGGCCATTACAGAGTAACATGTGATTGAAATAGCCACAGAGGGATTGGAGGGATTATCTCTGTGTTATTTTCCTCTTTTCAGATTGACAAACACGGGATGTTTTTAGAGAAGGAGAAGAGGGGTTTCACAAGCAGATGTGTGTGTTTGTTAGAGATACTTGCAGGTCCCGTCAAACACATGCCTGTCACCCAAACATGAAAACTGAAATTACACACACACACACTCTGACTTCTGAGATGTTGTCACATCCAATGCACCTCGCTTCTTTTCCTGTCAATGCATATTATCCTCTTACACACTGAATTTCCACCATCACTGAATCAGCCTCTTGACTTTTCTTCCTCTGTGGCCTTGTTTCCTTCTCTGTCTTAAACACCAACCAAACCTTCTGTGGCTTAGTTTAACGGAAACATCTGTAATAGTGGTAGAAAAAAGTACAACTAGAAAAGAATTAAGTCAGTCTGCTGGTTTATGTATTATTTTATTTTTTGTCACAATGCAAATGAATGCATATCTGCGACTAAATAAAGCACAAAAAAGTAAGTCCCTTTCTTGCAGGAAAGACTTTTGAGCTGTTTTGGACATACTGATAGGCATACAGGACCGAAAGATTATGTCCCCTTGCCGGCGACCTACAGCAAGGTCTTAGTTCTTGTTTCCTGTGACCAGGTCGCCCAACTCGCTCTGGACATACCTCGGCAAATCCAGTCAGCTGGACCTCTCGTCTACATGTATGACGGGTTTATATAAAAAGTTTGGCCTTGTGTGTGTGCGAGACAAACTCTGTTTTCTTAGCATTTTTTTATCTCTAAAATGTCTTGCCTTTTGCCTCTTTGTTACATGTCCACACCAACTTGAAAATAAAAAAATCGACTGCATAACCAAGTCTTTGAGACTATCATTGAAACAACTTCCTCCTGTTTGCCTAAACCACACCTGCTTCTTAAAGACAGTGACTGTATATGAACTGCAAAAACAAACAAACAAACAAACAAACAAAAAACCTTAACAAAGATGCTTGTTACATTTTTTCATACCAGAGATGTGGTTAGCCAGTTATTTTTATATTTTTTTAAACAGGTTTGAATTTCTTATTCACAGCAGCCAGGGTGAACACAGGAATTTTAGCCTTTTCTGCCTCATGCGGTGTCTATGTAAGTGCTTATATACATTTTTAGAGCATCAGAATTCTGTCATGAAGTAATTCTGTTGATGTGGGTTTTGGCATTTTGTGTATGTGGGTTTCATCATATATGTATGTCAAGCGCACATGTGTTCCAGCAGCTGTGGGTGGACTCATAAAAAGTTGCAAAATTTAGATATTTGCTGGGTTCACACCAACATGACATAAAACCAGGCCACTCTTTGATCTTCTATGTATAAGGCTCATTGCTCAAGTGGTTAGAGAGCCCTTAAGGAATGTTAGCATACTCAGGGAAACCCTTCAGACAGAGGTTAGGCTGTTGCCATAAGGTTAAGGAATGACAATTGATACTGTAAACCATGAGATTATTGTTCTGACACTTCTGTGACAACATGGACCAGACTCCGGTAAAAATACAGGTGAATTATGTTCCAAAACCGAGCACACTGAGAGTTTTAATGAGTTTTTAGAGGATAGTTGCAGGTAAAGGTGGACATAAGGGAACGACTGCTGATCCGACTTGATCCAGAGTACATGATTAATAGTTTGTCATGGCTGAATCAACAGGACACTCTGGATATTCGTCCTCGCCAGAGAATATCGCTCTGTCCTGTCCTCTCAGTGAACCGTCATCGTATGCCTGTGGTACTGCGGCAGCCTTGACCCAGCCAGTTCATAGTGTCTGTCCCAGCTCGAGGAGCTGAGGCTGAGGCAGAGGAGCAGGGAAAGGCTGGGGTCAGCTGGAGGACAGCTGCAGGATTCCAGCGTATCCCACTGGCTCAGCCCAGATTAGACAGTTTTGGTAAAGCAAACCATAGGGCACTACGCAGAACCTGGGATGGGAATACACTGGAAAACAGCCAGGTCTGGTTTTAAGCTTACATGACAGTAAGTCGTTATGATGATTGAATGAACTAAATTGATTTGGAGTTTTTTTTTTCTCTAGCCAGTGTGTGTGGTCCATCTGTCCCATCCAGGAGAGAGCAGAATGGGGCAGATGCCTGGTCAGCTCTAGAGGACAGAAGCTAGCCCACAGGCCTTAGCCGTGCAAAAGAAAATAACAATGGAGTAAGCTTGTTTGGTTTCATGACAGGAGAAAACCATACAGCTACTCACCAGTCTGCTTTTATGAATTTCTCTTTTTGACAGAACCAGTTTTATTCATTATATATTTTTTCTTCACTATGACTCCACTTTGTTGTTTTTTGATTGATGGTAAGCTACTACAAATAAAATGACCCACGTCTGTTAAGTGAAC
>JAPZDY010000013.1:18495156-18535156 GCA_029783645.1 Ctenochaetus hawaiiensis | reverse complement strand
TTTCCTATTGTAATTAGTAATTACATGTTAGTTTATATCGCCTTTAAAGCCAAGACCAGTAGTCAATAATTAGATGTTTTAGACAAAAATAATCAACAACTGCCAGTACTGACCCAACTCTGAGTTTGTATCTTGTCAAAAACCTTCCAAATGCTTGGAGGTGATCTTGATCCTGTAGTTGATGTTTTGGGAGATGGCATGTGTGCATTTGGTGGAGGTATTCCAGCTTTCACAGGAACCAGCAGCAATGGGTAGGTCTGCAAATTCTACAGCTACTTGAATTTTAATACCTTTGCAACATGTTTTTCTTTTTTTTTTTTTTCACAAAATAAGATTTTTAGGATGATCTATTTAACTCTGGGCAAGTCTTTCACAGTTTCTCTACGGGCTCCTTGTTAGATGTCTGTGAGTTGTAAGCAGTTCCATCAAAGAAATCATTTTCTTCTTACATGGTTTCATTTTAATACATTTTCAGGGCCTGAGGGGTCAAATTATCCAATATTTCACATTTACTTCCAGTGAAAACAATATCTAGTATATGTTTGAGGCAGTAAATGTTTTACAGTGCATTAACATCTTTGTGCATTAATCAAGTACAGATTCCCACATTCACCTCCATCCCTCCATCATCAGTCTGGTTTTCAAGGAACTACTTCATGCCTGATGACTGTAATTGATACAACGACTCCATTTACTGGAGCATCCTCTTTGACCTGTGGCAAAAGGCAGAGCAGCTTAGCAGGATGGAATAACCTCAGTGGGGTTTGCAGCATATTAATACACACATACACACACCCCAACTGTTGGCTTTTAATGCCATCATCCATCCTGTTTCCATCAGCCCCTGATTCTTCAGACGATACCCGCACCATCACCATTAAACGTCCCCCCAAACCATTTCCTCCAACCCCCCACGTGACTGGAGCTGGCACACTGATGAGCAGCCAGTTGCCATAGCAACAGGAGGCAGTTGCTTTGGCGACTAATGGGATGTGGGGCTATGGAGGAAACAATGGATGTTTAGCAAGGATGGGGGTGTTGTGACGGGCTGCGAAGGAGATGCGATTGAGCTATATATAGACTAAAGACTCTTCGTCTCCCTCCATCATCCATTTCTCCAACAGCCAACCCCCCACCCCCCCACTGAGATGATCCTCCTCTCTCTCCACACCTGTGATCATAACCTCTCCTCTTTATTCCTGCCTTTCAAAGGTGAATTAGCACAGAAAAGGGCCTGACTGAATCCAGGTCCCAGCAAGGGAATTTTTCGATCTTTTAGGTGACTTGATGGCTGACATTCCCAGATGTACAACAGCTCATGAATAACTTCCATTGGAAGATACTGCACAACCTCTGAACTTATATTGAATCAGGCTGGGAATGGTGGGCAACAGGACTATAGTGTGAAAGGATATAAATGTTTTTTTTTTTTTTATAACAACTTTCAGTCAGCAGACAATCATAGTCACCTAATTGATGAATCCTCCTCACTTTGGTGATTCTCTGACTTTTTCCCTTAGCGCCACCAGCAGGTCAAAGCTTTCACAACAGCCTGTTAAACATCGAAAATATCCACTGGCTCTTAATTTGGTACATTCATAGTTCCCAGATGTTCAATTCCCCAGACTTTTCAAGCTCCATCATCATTTAACCTCCATTTTCTGTCACTTTTACCCTGAATCAATGAGGCCATTTAGGGTTGGCATGTAGCCCTCTTATTGGCCAGCTTTTGTCCTGTCTGCATGCCCTCCCAGTGGCCTGCACGGGTTATTATGCACAATGCTTCTGTCACCCAGTGGAATTATATAACACTTTGGGTAGTCTGTGTGTGTGTGTATGTTTGTGTCTCTTTCAAGGCAACCAGACAGGATGAGGTCATCCTTTTGGTGAGCTTTGTGTGTGTGTGTGTGTGTGGGGGGGGTGTGTGTGTGTGTGTGTGTGTGTGTGTGTGTGTGTGTGTGTGTGTGTGTGTGAGTGAATGGGACTCTGGTGTCAATTTGTTCTTCAAGAGACAAGCAGGCAGAGAGAGAAGAAATTTGAAAGAGAAAAAGATAAAAAAAAAGGAAAAAACGACAGATGTGACACACGGCGGCAGTGACAGTACACCAGCCTCCAGCATGTACCCACCTGCCAGCACATCTACCAGACTACCTGTCTGTCTGTCTGTCTGTCTGTCTGTCTGTGCAGGTGTGATGTGTAAACGTGACAGCAACTCTGTGGTGTGGTGTTGGAGTATGTGTGTGTGTGTGTGTGGTGGGGAGATTGCTGTGATGCAGACAGACAGGCAGCTTTGGGGAATAGAACAGTCTGCAGCTGATGTGTCTGCGCAGTGATTGAGGTGGTTGGCATCGCGGTGAAGACAGTCTTTCCACCTGTGGTGACAGGCTGTCTTTAATGGTGTCCAAACATGTAGGCGTCATTAAGAGCTGTTCGAAATAGATTGATGGGTAGACTGGAAGAAAGGAAGAGGACAAGCTCAGACCTTCAGATCTACTGTGAGCCTGTTGATGATGTAATGCGTCAGAGTTACTGTGTGGGAAAACAAGCAGGCAAGTAAACAGACTGTCAGTAGGTTATCAAACTCATGCCATTTAATAAATGCATTATTTTATTCTTTTATTATTAACTATTTCCAGAAGTGACCAAAAGTAACTATAATTTGATCATATTAAGTGTGGTCTGTATAGCAACATAGTTACAGATCATCCTGCCCAGACTAGAGTGCTATAGCATTTATGTGTTTTTAATTATGATGATGATGATGCTTATTGGATGATATCAGGCCGCTGCAGTTTAGAGGATAATTTAACAACCCGATCTCCTGACTCAGTCTTGATGGCCTGGGAATCATCAATCTTAATGTAGTGCATTTATTATAATTTGTTTACCTATTACTCATCAGTGCTGTGTAAAGCTTAATTGGTGGTATCAGTGTGATATTTAAATGAGACTTTGCACAAATCTGTGTGAGGCTTTGAACCGAGTATTGAGAACAGACTCAGCAGGTAGTCACAGGGACAGTTTGGTTACACATGCAAAGCATCCACTATGCCAGATTTTGTTTCATTCTGACTTTTTTATTTTGAGCTTCGTCTTCCCCAGCCAAGTAAGGTTTAGTTTTACATATCATGATTGTAATGCAATGGTTCCAACTGGTGTAAAACCAGTCACTTTTTATTATTGTTATTATTGCCATAATTTAAAACTACAGTCATCTCTTTAGGTTTTCTGTAATTTTGTACAGGAAATAAAAGTTTATCAAGACATGCCAGCCACTAAGGGTTAATAATGTGTCATGGTCATGATAATATTTTAAATAAAACATAATATTTCTTAAGATTTTATTTCCAAATGTCAGTCAAACTAGTCAACTTGTTCGCACAACATCAAGAAAAGGGAACACACACACCTTAATAATGCTCCCATAATAATTTTTTCTTTTTTGCAAATGGAATGTGCATGCACTTCTCTGTGGCAATATGTTAGCTACCAAATACTCTTACGAAAAACAGGCATCACTCGGGAAAACCACAAAAATAGCCCAAATACAAGTGCAGCACCATGACTGCACTGCTGCTTGATTGGTAGTGACAGACCCCCTGCTGTGCATCCCTTCACACTTCCTTGAAGACGAGCTCATGGTGGGTCACCAAAATACCAAACCAGTGTGCACTGCAAAAGAAGTGGCACATCCCTGCAGCAAAGTTCCACCATTCACAATGTGCTTCGATACCAACAACAGAGCTCCTAATGTCCTACATGATGTGCTTTCATAAACATGGTAAATCAGTTCGTACTGGAGCTTTCAGAAACTTTAATACAAAAACAGCAGTTCAGCCCTCAAACACTGGCTACACTGGCGCGGCTACCTTTCCCGGTAAGAATGGGGCATAATTTTTCTATGAATGTTTTCTTGCGTAGTTCTTTGACTAAAGATTGTCTCTTTTTGCCTGTAGAGATGTTTACTGAAGATGCATTCTTTTGTTTACTCAGTCTTAACTCAGTCTTAAAATTGATCTACATGCTTAGATAGTGGTGATTTTCTTGTTGAGTATCTCCTTGATTTGGACTGCAATAAATAGGAATAATTCCTAAAACAATAGGTATATTATTATTGTGCCTGTTTAAAAGGTGAAATAAAGGATTAAAAAAAACATATTCTTTACCTTGTCATGCATAAAAGAATGTTTGTTTAACACTAACTAAAACACTAATTTAATTTTATTTAATTTCGTTGTTTGGATTGTGCAAGCAATAGTTGATTAAGGCATTACGACTTTGCTGAATTTCTTGCTGGACTGGTACAGTGGACAGCCTCACAGATGAGGCTGGTCGTGTGTGTGTGTAGCTCAGTGGTTGAGTAATGAGGCTGATTTAAAAGTTGGACGACAGAATCTTGCTATCAAACTTTTTTACTTACATACTTTGCTGTTATTGATATATATGGAACCAGAACAGAAAAGACACATCAGCCACTTCCCACACTCCAAAGCCTTGAAAGGCAACTTAATGAGCAACAAGTGTTTAGCAGTTGTGTGATCTATAAAGACTATTACAGAAATTTCAAAGCATTTAGAACATTAAATATCCCCCAACTTAAATTACAGACACTACTGACCAGCCCTGTAACAAACTGTCCACATTTCCCCTCCTTGACCATATGTGGTCCAGCCATGAGCCAGGGTTAGACCTAATCTTGTTGAACAATAGTCCAGAAATGCTTTGTCATCTCAGACAGTTCTCGTTTGAATAGAATCATTCTTCACAGCATTGGCTGTCTGTGAACTGCCAGAGAAAGACTCTCACTCTCCTCTTTTTTCTGTCTTGATCCTTTGTTTGTTATTAAAATGTTTATTGTTGCTTTTAAGTGGTTCCCCACCTTTCCCTCTCCAAAGCCTGCTTGGCATGATTACTTTTTCCAGTGGGAAACTTGCAATGAAAACAAAGCTGTTGTTCATTCAGTGTTTTATACAGCAATGCTTCCTCTGGGTATTATGAACCTTTAGTTTTGCTTTTGTTTAGTAAATCATAAGAATTCTAAAGAATACGACTGTGTGAGCCACTTTAATTTGAACCTTCACAGCTGTGAAATTGTGGTTGAAAAAAAACATGATTTGTCCTGTTTTAATGCTAAAGAGTCACTTGTTATGAGATTTAGATCAAGACTAAAGGAAGTAAAGGTTAGGATTAAGAATGAGGTTTAGCCTTTCTTTAGGACACATTTGTGCCTTGAGAAACCATTCACTATATTTGCTTGACATTCAGTATAAGTACTTCAGCATCACCAAATCCTCAAGTGAGGCAGAAGAGAACTTTTCACTTTTGTCTCGTCTGTTAGAGCAAAAATCAAGATGCAGTAGAAAAAACACTGCAAGAGCAAGAGAAAAGCAGACAGAAGCATTGTAGCCTTTGGCCTTGCATCTTGTTTTGTCCTGTCCTGTGACACTGTTTTACCAACACCACATCTCCACCGCCTGTAATCCATCCAGCTCTCCTCTGCCTTATTTGTCCTTTTTATTTTCTTTTTCTCCTATTGCTTTTCTTCTTTATCCTCTTTCTCTATACTCCTTCATCCTTCACCTATTTCTTCTTCTACTAAATGTCCTTTTCTCTGTCTCTCTTAACACCTGGTCACCTTGATTATTTTTTCCTTTTTTTTCCTCTTTTCATCCATAGTGTGTAACCGGGATCCCTCCTTCCAAACTCAGCCCCCCTGTTCTCTTTGCCTCCCTCTTTCTGCCTTCATCTGTCTGACCCTCCTCACTCTCTGTCCCACAATCCCTTGCTCTGTCCCTGTTTGCCTGTCTGCCTGTTATAAATAATTGTCTTCTGCCGACGTTCAGCCTTCAGTCTAAACCGACAGGCACAGGGACACCTGTAACTGCCGGCTGTTTTGACTGGGACTGGACACACAAACACGCATATACACACACAAACACACACACATGCATGTGCAAAACTCAGCCCAGAACAGCAAAGCCATCTCTGTCCGTCCTGCTCACCATTACTTTCCCATTGCATATTGACCTTTTCATAAAATGCTCGCTGCACAGCCCCGGATGATCCATCTTTATGTAACACTGCCTTTGACAGTTAAGATACATTGTCATGTGTTTTGCAAGTTTCTCGGCCACCACAGGTTCGCTTTTATTGCTTGGAAGGTGAAGGTGATTAGAGAGATATTAAACTGGGCTTCTGTCACTAACTATTACACACTGGATCTGTGAAAGTCAGGTGAAAGCCAGTAGTGTGTTCAGGCTGGGCAAAATTCTTTTTGACGCACCTGCATTCTGATGGCTTATTATTATGCAGCAGAAATTATGCAGCATTAGTTGCATCAATGCAACATCAGCTTCATGTGATACTCACCTGAGTTCCTTTTTTTCTCAATCTGTGTCTCCTCTTTTGTCCTTCAATAAAATCACTTTCAAACACTTTTCAGTTTTAAATTCAGGCCCTGCTACGTTGCTTTTGGCCATTGGTATGTTGCTGTCAGTGAAACTTTTCCTTTGGAATTTTTTTCAGATTGAAAAGCCTTTAAGCAGAAGGAAAGATTTTGCCCTCTTCGCCATTAGAAGGCTTTAGTGTTTTTCATTTATTTGCTACAGAGAGCAGCAGCACGTTAACGTCAGTGATTTAGGCAATTGCAGTGGTAAGTAAAAAATAAGGAATTGCGTGTTAAAAGTAACAACAAAACAAAGCAGTCAAACCAGGAGACCATGGGGGAGCGGAGGGAGACCGAGGCAGACTGAACTGTCCACCTTTATAAGGGTCTTTTGAATACACAAGTGCTGGCCTGGCTCGCCTTGGTTTGACTCAACATGACAGCCCAGCATGGATCTACTTCTCCATTAAACAGAGCTATCTGCATGAAATTGTGCCTTTAATTGATGATGCGCTTGTCTTGAGTGGATTGATATTTTTGCATCAAGTGTTTTTCCATTACCAGAACAGCAGGTATAAGTTGTTTATCTGTTGGAGGTCAGCTGTCCCCAGAGGTGCATAAGATTGTCTGCAGCTCTTCGTCGTACATCTCACTCCGGCTGTTTCTGCCAGTACTCTTCCCTTTAACAGTATTAGTCGACTTCTTTTGAAAGAGAGCTGCTAAAAAAGACCTGCTTTCAATTTTTTATTCTTACAAATTCTTCACAATAAATTTCCATCCTTATTTTGTAATTTAAAAGCTGTTGTCATTGTGAAGCAATATCAATACATTTTGGATTTCTTATTCAGCAGTCATGTGATGAAACAGTAAAATAAATAAAAATAGAAAAATTGAATTAAATTAAATTAAATTAAAATAGATACAAACAGAGATTTAGCTACAAGCCATAAAATTGCTGAGAGATGAACACTCAGAGACTTCTAAAACTGACTGTGTCCCTGGTCTCCTGTGCAAACATTAGCTGAGACTTGTAAAATGCGTATGTGGGGGCAAGCAGGGGGCCGTCCTGGATTGGCTGATAGAAAAAGAGAGACTTGTGGCAGCCAACCTGAAGGCAGGTGTTGTGTGTTTTCATTCTGCTTCAGAGAGGGTCCATCTGACAACTTCGCACAGCTCAGTCAATTCAGACTGCTAATGGAAACTGAACCATTGTGCAGGTCAACAGTTTATCCATGCAAAGAAAAATTCTCCCAATAAATAATATGATCCTGTTCAACAAATCCTTGAGATTACCAGGATTATAAACCTGAATAAAACTCACTAAACCCTGTGAACTTTTTTCTTGACAACTAAAAATGCAAACAATATTCCATGATAAAAGACTCCTTAAAAGTAACTGCAATAATTACAACTAAAAGACACATGTTATAGCACCATGCAATCCATCTCAGTCAACAGTCAAGAAATCTTTCAAGTCCTCATCCTTCCTTTTTTTTGTGAAGTTTAAAATAACACTGAAAAGTATTAACAGTAAATTTAAAGAGAAGCAGATCAGATAACATTTAATCTTACTAAAATATTAGTGTACAAACTAAACTAAAGTTCTTAGTTTAGTAGCAAAAAAAGTACCTGATATGTCTGATTTAACCCTAAAATTAATTTTTGAAGGTAAGTGGAGGTAATAAAAGGCCTCAGGGACTGTTGGACAATTTATGGTCATTTTTTCTAATGCATGAAGCAGTCATTTTTCAGATGTGATTCCATGAGCATGTTACTGCACTAACTACAGTAACAAATCAAATGACCGTTTGAGAAACAGTGATTCAGTGTGACTCAGTACATCATTACTCTTGCAATCTGTCCAGCACTCCAGAAGTACAGACACTGTCTGAGAAACTGAACTTTTCAACAAGTTGCAGCACAGTCAGTTCAGTCACCACAGCTCCACAAAAAGTTTGTCAGTTTTGGTGTGATCAGGAAGACAAATTAGCACAAAATGGAGCTGAAAGTGTTTCTGTAAAAGACGCCAGGCTTTCTGTTAAATGCTTACAGACTCAACTTTTCTGAGTTAGCCCTAATTGTCTGTGTGTGTGTGTGTGTGTGTGTGTGTGTGATTGTATTTGTGCTTGTATAAGCACGTCTGTCTTTCATGAACACTTCTTCCATGCTACGTGGCAAAATGATCACCCAGATGCATTTACAGTGTGTCTACATATGAGTCTATAAGAACCTGCAAGTTTTCGTGTGTTTTGGCAAACCTTTCTTTGGATTATGTAAGTGTGTTTGAGTGTGTGTTTGTTAGAGCATGGGAGGGGTATAGAGAGCAGGGTTATTGGAGTGTGATTCTTCATTGGTGACCCGATGGAGTCTGTGGATTGTAGGGTCTCTGACCAGAGGCTTTACTCCTCACCTGTCTTCCATCTGCACCTCACATGAAGGAACAGAGTGTTTGCAGCCTTACAACAAGGATAGTGTACCATACTAGCAACAAGATTTAACAGTGCACTCCAAGAGAGTACATCTTTATTTTTTACACACAGTCAATAAACAGGCAGTGATAAAGTACAGAGGTTTGTAAAGCAAAGTGAAAATGTTTAATGGCAGCTCTTATAGAGATGAGTGTTCAGCAGAAATTCATTGCATTGCTCTAGAGGGCTGAAAAGGGGTATGTCTGTGTGGAGGTTTGCAAAGGATGTATGGTTTGGAAGGTCTGAAGTTCAGATCCACTCTCCCCTGAAGCATCTGTCTTAGCCCTCAAGCTGTCTTCCCTGGAGACAGCTGTCTGTGTGTGTGGGTACATTGTGCTTTTTACCACGAGAGAAAGTGAGAGAAAGAAACGGGTTGAGGAGAGAAAAACGTGGGGTGAAAAAGAAAACTAGAGGGGAGGGGGCTTACTCACTCCACCAAAGGGGGTGGGATTTGGGAGCTGGCAGCAGCCAATTGGCAGTCACAACTGGGTCATGTGATAACTGTAATAATCAGTGAGAGAACCAAAGAGAGAGAGAGAGAGAGAGAGAGAAAGAGGGAGGGAACGAGGGAGAGAACTGCACATCCAGTTCACCCTCAGTGTGTGTTTGAGTTCAGAGCGGAGACACAGCACAAGAGACTCCACGCGCACAGATACAAAGTGCAAGGCTCACCTGAGTGACTGAAGGAAAAGGAACAACAGCGCAACAAAGGAAAGAGGGACAGAAGGGAAGAGAAGTTGTGAAGATTACCTAAAGACACCTAAGACTGAGACAAAGACAATCTGTGAAACAAAGAAAGGGGAAGAAAGAGAAAAGAGAAGAGAGACAGCATGTCATCTCTCTCCAATCAGCAACCTGGCTCTCCTTTTACGGAGTACAGTGAGCTGTGTAAGGTGCCATCCCCATTGCCCACTATGCCAGCACAGGGCTGGGATTGGCAACACCCCTCAAGCATGGATATGGGCCCCTCGAGGGGCTTGGTGGTAGGTGATGGGGCTCTGGCACCGACCGGTCTCACCGATGAAGACAAGCTGTGCTTCTTTGAACAGCCAGGCAGGGGCAGCATGGACGTTGAGCTAAAGGTGCCAGGCAAGGCAGAGGGCATCTCTGGTAGCACCTCGCTGGGTAACACATCTCTGGGCAGCACAGGGGAAAGCCCAGACAGCCCTCTGTCCTCTTCCCCATCTCCCTCCCCTGCTTCCCCAGGCAGATTACCCTCTGCATTGGGATGTACAGCTACCAGCAGGACCTCCCTGCCACCAGTTCCTGGAACCCCTGACAGGAATAAGGCGCTGTCATCTTCCACTTGTGCAGTGCCACCACACTCAGCAGGAGCCTCACTGATGGAATCATCTCCAGTTGATGGAGAATCTCCATCTGAACAATGGAAAAACTCCACTTATGCTGAAGCCAGCCCTAAGGTTGCCATGCCTCAGGTGGCCCCTAACTACTGCGTAATAGGAGCTGTCAACGACAGTCAGGGCGAGGAAACAGTGGCTGGAGCTGGGGCAGCCCTGGGGGCCCAGAAATTTTCGGAGGGCTCTTCAGGGGACAACAGTGAGGAGGAAGAGGTAGAAGAGGAAGAGGAGGAGTTGGAGTTGGAGCCCTGTTTTATGGGGCGAGCTCAGCAGCAGAGGAAGGCTATGCGCCGTGCAATGTCCGACTGTTCCCATCTGTCGGTACCGACCAGTTTGGAGCTCCCAGATAAATACCCAAGTGGAGATGGGGCAGGGCTGGACCAGCTGTTGTCACCCATGGGGGGTCCACGTCGTTCACCACACTCAATGAAGCGCTCACTAACCGTCGCTGATGATCAGCCCCCAACCCCACCGCCCACCCTCTCGGCAGCAGGCGCCACACATATTGACCTGCGGCAAGCCCCACCTGAACCCCGCCTCTGCCTCTCCCCATTTCCACCACTGAAGGACAGCAATAGTGGTTTCCCCCTGTCACCACTAGAGGCTCCACTGGAGGACTTTAAGGTGGAAAAGGAGCCAGGTGGGATTGTACTTCCAGTGCCCTCCAGCCCCAAGGGGTTTAGCAGCATGGATACCAGCTCTCCACTGTCTGTAGGCTCCGACACTGAAAGGGAAACTAAAACCAAATCTGATATGGCTAAGACTGCTGAGTTTGACAGCAATAATACTAAACTCAGTACTAATGCAGGTGTAGACTTTGAAGCTGGCAAAAAATCGACAGTGAGAGGGGACACTGATGGTGACCTTGCAACTGGTGGCTATACTAACCTTGGCTGGCAGTCAAGTACTAACCCCTTCATCGAAGTGGATGGTAGGTAGAGTTTATTTTTGCAGTCTCGCATTTGAAACTGACATTGTTCTTCAATTATCAAAGGTGACTGCCAGACATGTTGATATTAAGAAACTGAATTCTAGGTTTTGCTGCTCCCAGTCGAGCTTATAAGGCCTAGCACTGTGAAGAACTTTCACAGACTGCTAGTACTCTGAGACCTTTTTTTTTACAGGAAAATGTAGTATATGAATTGAATTGGTTATTGTGGCTATTTTGAAAAAGAACACCCTGTCATTAAAATCACTCAGGTAAAATACAAGGCAGAGTATGTCACTGAAATCTTATATGTGGTGTCATCCTGCTCTGAGAGTGTTTTTGCAGTCTAACCATGAATTGATTCTTTACAAATGGGGAGAACCTTTAAAAAGGACTAAAGTGGTAAAGGGTTAACATGGGAGCAGCATGAAGATGGGGTAATAAGAAGGTCAAATAAGAAATATGTGTTGTCTTCTATATGTATTTGGTGGCTTCAGCCATAGTCAAGCAAATACACAGAGGGTGTCTTGCTGCCAGTAAGCCTGAGGACTCATTTATAATTTGGCATTTCAATACTTCCCCTATCATCTAGGTCTACTGTATGGTGATGAAATTGTTTAAAGATGCTCACCAGTTGCGTATATGTGTAGTCTGTGGGCATGTTTCTATTGATGAAGTCAGGGAATCATTCATTCATTGTTCGAATGCTACATCTTACTCCATCTGTTTCAAAGCTGATTTGATTTTCCATTCTAAGCTTGCAAAAGGATTGGGGTTAGGAAAAGCTGCAGCTGGGAGGAGTGTCAGGAAGAGAGACAGAGAGAGTGAAAGAGAAAGAATGAAAAGCTCCAAGAAGTCGACAGCAACAGAGCAGCCCCTCGCAGGCTGCTTGACATTCCGTGGTGGTACTGTCTGTCTCGCCGGTTTTAGATGCAGATTTACCACAAACTGTTTAGAGTGTTTGAATACATTAATTTACTAGTGTGTGAATACTAAGACAACAGGTATACTGGCTTAGCTTTTGTATTTGTAGACGCAGGTGGCTGTCTGTATGCGCAACTGTGTTTGTCTGATCATGTGCATGCAAATGTGTGTTGGAACACAACAAGCTTGCAGCATGAGGCTGTATGGTAGCTGACTCTCCAGCTGACATTTGCATGCAGGGTCAGGATAACACAGCTTGTTATTGTTGATTAAAGCTCTCTCTTTATCTGGCATCTTTTTTTTTGTTTAGTACCCCACGCTTCCCTTGTTTTCTGTTTGCCTTGCTTTCTCTTTCTATCCCTTTCTTCCGTCGTCCTGTTGCTCTGAATGCTCATTAGATTCTTGGTGAAGACAAGCAGAGCCAAGATGGCTGAAGGCGGGTCATGGGCACGTCAAATAATGACTACTACGAGCCAAAATGGGGTCACTGACTGGGATGTGCTGCCCAGTATGGTGATGCCTTCTATAATGACCATCCTTCTTTCACTTTGTCTCTGTCTCACACTTCTCTCCCTCTCTCTCTTTGCATGTTTCTTTGTCTCTCTTCCTCTTTGCTTGCTTTCCGTGGCCCTCCACAAAGCGGAGTATAGCAGAGGCTGCCAGCCTGGACGCTGGAGTATTAAAGGGGCAGTGATCTTAATTTTCTGCCCCCTGAAGTCTAAATAGGAGCGTGGTGGAGTCATCAAGCCACAGGCTGTGTGTTATTTTCATGCATCTGTTTGCTTTCTTACCAAGGTCATGAAGGGATATCTCTGGCTTCTGTTGTTTTGAAAAAAAATCCTTTATGTCCACTGGAGAGAAGTTAAAAAAAGCACAACAGTTTTTTTCTTTAAGAAAGTGATTAAGGAGATACAATGATTTCCTAAAAAGCTATATAATGTAGGCAGCCAATGCAGCTTGATTGTATGAGTTGTACATGCGCAATGTATTTTTGCTTGAAAACACAATGTACAGTATTTGATTATCACAGATGGGCAGGGCATCTATTATAGAGTAGATGAATGAATGGAGGGAATGAGAGGGAAAGGGAGAAAATGGGGGAGGAAGAAGGAGAAATTAGCATGAGTGAAAGCAGAGATTCAGCTGATTTGTAATGAAGTTAAAATTTAACCAAAAGAGGTCAGAGTTCAGTCTATCATCTTGCATTACGACAGACACGGTACAAATCCCACACTAAACATACGGCTCGAGTCAGTTTGTAGGTCTTCTTGTCAAGTCAGATCAAATCATTTCTGTCTCTCCACATATATCCTTGTTACAGGGACATTTTCAGCCACTTTCATTGTCAGAATGAAGAAGATACTCAGGCACATTTAACTGAATGTTTTCAACACTGGCAACTGTAGTAAATGGCTTTGGTAAGTATGTTACCTTTGCTGATGGCTGTCACAGTGCTGAGAGGTGCAACTGTCTTTGTATTTGTTGACATGCTTGTTCCTTTGTATATCTGTGTTCTGGGATATTGGATAGGAAGTTTGTGTGCATACTGTGTGTTTGTTAGTGTGTATCCTTGTATTCAGAAGTCTTCTGAAATAATTTCTGTGCATTATGGCACATATTTGTGCATTTTTAACCCTTAGCATCATTTTTCACCCCTCTTCTTATGAGCATCATAATTTAGATAAATATATATAGTTCTACATACACAGTTCTTACACATACTTGAGATAAGGAGGCTTTGCTGTTTTTTTTTTTTTTTAACTTACTGATTATACAGTGTCCCTTAAGAGAAAACTTAAATAAATCAATTCAGAACTCAAAGTCAAAAAATGCCTTCTACTTTGGGTAAAAGAGACTATATTTAACATGTTATAAAAAATTCAGGAGTCCAGTCTATTCTGAAAGTGACAATATAAAACTTGCCCTGTAAAGACATGATTTATGCCATAAACCTCAACCTAAAACGAAGGAAAAGGATTTAACAGCTCAGCGGCAGGCAGCTGTAATTATATCATAGCCGAGCTGTCAGTGTGTCTTTAATATGTCTGTTAAGAAAGATAAACTGTGGTGTAACACTTCAGATGTCATGAAGTTCAATCTCCACCGTCTCCACTCTGTTACCACTTCACAACCACTTGAAAGTGTCAGTGACTTTGATGTGCTACCAGAGTGCAGTGATTGAGTTTAGCTTCCACTTCACAAAGAGTGCTTTTGTCAGTGCCGACCAAGTCAGCCAGAGAGCTTCAAGTGTGTAGAGCAAAGAGTGACAGGGTTTTAATGAGACAGCAGTTGTTAGGGCTAAATTTACATAATCCAAGTGAGGAAGCATTTGAAGGCCACAGACTTTCGTCCTTGTTGCTTTATTATCGATTGAAATCTCAGTTGGTCAGAACTTCATCTTGATCCCTGTTTACCTGCTTTAGATTCCCCATTGAAAATAAAGATATCAAACTCTCCCTCAAATAGCTTTATTTGTGAGTGAAACATAATCATGCACTGAGCATCCTAGGTCAATATAATGCAAAAGACCAATTTAATGTGTTTCTAAAAAGAAGCAAATATATTCCTAAGTTAATTATAGGGCTTTCATCCAAACCAGTACATCTTTGTTTGCTTGCTTGTTTGTTTGTTCGTTTTTATCTTGTTATAGGGCAAAATATGCTGAATTTGTGAAAAAAAACTCTTTAAGTTGTAATTTTTTAAAGTAATGTAGCTCAAAAAGGGCACGTCTGACACTGTAGATCAATAATTGTGACGTGCCATCCAAATCAATACATTCCAATCATTGATTTACAAGTATCAGACATGCTCTTTTTGCAACAGTTCCATAAAAAAATTGACAACTTAAAGAGCCATTTTATAAAATATGAGAGATAAGTCTGCATATTTTACCATATTAATAAGACAAAAACATAAATCTTGCCTTAACAGCCCCAAATGAGCTCTTAGTATTATCATTATGCTAATGAAACCTTCAAATGAATTGGCTCACTGCATTCAGATGTTCATCGTTCTCTGCATATATAATTCAAGAGTCAGGAAACCACAGAACATCCTGGTGCCTCAGCAGCTCTGCTAATGCAGCAGGTTACCATCAAGCTAAAGCTTTTGTCAGGGTCTGTGCTGGGCTTTGTGACCCATGTGACCCATTTGTGACCCATGGCAATGTTATTACCATACTGGATAGGTGGTTTTAGGGGTATGGACATAATATCTATATACTTGATGGTTCAACGTCACAAACATGGAAGGACAAAAGGAAAAGGAGGGAACAATCATTCTACGTGAAGAGAAGAGTGTGGGAATAAACTCAGTCTTGAAAGCACTCAAGCCTTAGAATTCACTTAGATGGCATGAGTTAAAAGTTTGCTTTGCTTTTGGTTAAATAAAAATTACTTTTCCATTTTGAGGAAGAACTTCATAGTACAGAATTGTCCTTATCTCTCTTTGGAGAGACACAATGTTAGCGTTACTCAGGCTTAGTCCACACATACATAGGAATTCATCAAAAAGTAGCTTCTTCTGTATTTTTTGTTGTTTTGTCCACACACACAGTTTTAGGTGATTGAAAATTTGGAAAAAATCTTTGAGTATGAAGGAATTCAGAAACTAAGTTTGCAGTGTTGACATGTAAGATTGTAAAACTCTGCTTGTGATGTCAGATTGTCTTTCCTGTTCACATGGTGCTGGTGCTATTATTGCTAACAGAATTTGTAACGTTGTTTTACGTAAATGAACAGTAACTCTTTCACAATAATGATGAACAGGGGCGTCAGAATGTGCTATAGACTTCATTACACTATCCAACACTTTGAAAAAACAGTCCCTGAAGTATCGTACATTGTTTTAGACGAGACCCAGTTCGTCCTGTAGTTGTTTGTAGTCAATCAGTGACCGCTCTTTTACAGGCTTCTCATTGGCTAAGATGGTTTAAGTATTGTGTGACCACCCGTTGGTGTGGTATGTTCCTGACAGCAGTTGTGTCAGTTGTGTTTTGTACGGAGCTTATTTTGAAACAGTGCTTGTGTGAAGGGATTTGTTTGTTTTATTGTTTTAAGAAAGATGAGGGGAAAACACCTGTTTGTTAGACTTGGCCTCATCCAACAAGCCAGTGAAGTTGAGAATTTCTTAAATACATAACAGTCAAAGTTAAAGAACAGAAAAATGGCACCTTGTTAACTCAGACAATTCATAGATTTACACAGGGTCACCTACCCTTCATAATTAGACATCTGCTACTGTAGAGTAGTTATAGAGTAGTTTGTTCTCTACTGCACTTATATGACGACATGTAGTAACATCATGTTATCCTCTATGTAGTAACGAGAACTGCAAACGTATAACTCTTTCTACCTATCAGATGAAACAGAATCTATAGTAGAATCAGGAAAACATCAGTAATCTTTTTTCTCAAGAGACATTCTGACTTGTCATAACAGGAGAATATTTCTAAAACTTAAACAATAGTTTAAATGTCATAATACAAGGCCATTGTATTGTGACAGGGAGCCACCAAATGCCAAACCTTTGTATTTCCCACTATGAATGTTTTAAATAGGCTTATGAGACACAGTCTACATTCACCCTAGAGTCCTAAAAATAATCAAAAACATTTTGTAAGTTTACCATTGGCATCCAAGGCCTTTGAATCACTTACAATTTTGTCCCATTTAAGAAGAAATCTCTGCATTTAATTCGATTCTCACATGAAGCCTGTTGTTTTGTGATCAATCATTGGTTCATTCACCAAAACAACACACTGCATTTTTTTGTGCTTTATATTGCCTTTTTTTAAAACATCTAACATGAATGTCACATTCATAATATTACGAGTTATTGCTGATATCATGCTTGACCTCCAACTTACCCTCATGTTCTTATGAAATATTTCACTCAGTAATGCCCCCATCATCAACCTCCACCTTCAAGGCACACTGTGATTGATGCTTCCAATCACAGGCCTTGTCAATAATTTATGTCGCTCTCTAGGGAGGAGAATGATTGTTTTTTTCCCTTTTCTTTTTGTTGCTGAATAGTCCCATTGCTTTGGGGATTTTGTGCTGTCTGCACCACAATTGTAGTTAGAATATGAATTAATGCATCAAATCTTAGAGAAACTGATGCTGCAGGTTTTGGTATCAGTTTTTCTTGTCCACATCCACACTATTTTTGTTCTTTAAAACTTATTACTTTTGCTATGTTTAAGCCTGGCACACACACACGACTCAGATATCTGTAGAAATGCTGTTGCCCTTATTTTACTTCGTAACTTTGTACGATGTAGTCTGGAAGGGCAGGAAGGAATCCTTTCGGAAGGAATGACGCAGACACCTGCATTTGCTTCCTAAATGGCTCTTTGATCAGGATGTGTGCTCTGGTCTCCTAGTCTGTTTTCCAACACAATGACCACAAAAAAACCAGTTCCAAGCTGTCTTTTATTCCACAGGCCATCACATTCTTAACCATGGTAGAAAAATTGAGTTCCCAGCTGGTCTGGTCAAAATGCCTATTGCAGTGTTCTTATTCAGTCCATTTAAGTGTAATGCAAATGTAGGTATGTATGAATGTGTTCTTTTATGGTGATGTACATAACATGTCATGTGATTGTTGCTGCAAATCAATTTCCCCATGGAGACAAATAAACATAAAGTGAATCTCCTTCTGTTACGTTCATGTCGTATGACATGGACATGTGATGTTCTCTTTCAGGCATGTTGGTCTGGGCAGAGATTATCTCTGAGTTGGTGTTAAATATACTTGTCTGGACAAAGATCTTTTTGTGTTTAAAGTAATGTTTTCTAATGAAATTGCAGTAGTGTGTCATGCATGCTGATAATGATAATGTGTTTGTGTCTGAAACCATTGGCAGAATTCAGCTTTAGAAAACAGCAGTGATGACTTACAGTGTTTAAACAGGCTTAATGAATTTTTCTTTAAAGTAAAGGTGAAATTTGTGGTGGAAAGAAAAAGTAGAACAAAGGAAGAACTTTGTGAAAAAGAGTCACACGGGAGTGAGTATAAGAGTAGGTAATCTGGGCGTAACCTCCTGCTGTTTGCTTAAATGAAGCCATTTTCATCAGAACTTCCACAGCTGTGACACGGATCAGATTTCCATCCTAATTAGAGGATTAAGTTGATCTCCTCAGCCTCCCATTGTTTAGGTTTACAGTGTTGAAAATGAACGCCTTGTTTGTTCATTTTCTACTCTATTTATTCCCTCATGTCTTTTTCCTTTGTCTTGTCACACCACTATCTCACTTTATTTAGGTCATTTGTTTTTTTTTTTATCTTGTGTGTTGTCACCTCTTTGTGTTCACTCTGTTTGGTCTGATGTCTGTTTTGACTCCAGGTCTGAGGTTGCTGTAGGTTATGTAAGCTAATAATGTCTCTTCATTCTACTCAAAAATTTACACCTCAGTTCCCTTTTCTTCTTCCCTTCTTCCATTCAGTTTTCCTACTGCCTCTTTCAGTCCTGAATGTTTTCTTCTGCAATTATAAGTTCAGTTTAAAGGAAATTATTGGTGGTTTGATTTTCAAATTTAGCTCTAAAGCTAAAAAAATGAAAAAGAAATGTAAAAGAAAAGAAAAGAGAATTTTTAAACACCGCTTACAGATTCTTTTTCTCTGTGTTTCCTCTGCATTAGTCTCTGTTATCGCTCTCCTTCTGTCAATCCACTCACCTCTACATCCAATAATCAATATCTTTCAGGTTGGCTGAAGAGAAAACCCTACACTCTGTCTTTGCTCCTTTCTTTATCATTATTGTCCCCATTGTAAGCCCTCTGACATGATTTCTCTGTTGTCTGATGAGTCTGCTAAAAATAACAGGAATCATGCACGCTCAGAACTAAATGAAAGCGAGTATCTTCCTGCCACTTGTTCTCTGTAGTGCCTAAAAAAGAGGAACCAGAGGCTATAAAGGCTAAAGGAAAAGCCATAAGCCAGTTCAAGAGCACCATTTTGATACTTGTGAAGGCTTTAATAGGGTCATAAACAGCACAACAGCATTTAAATGATGGCAGTTTCAGACCACCTTGCTCTTATTTTCATAGTTTAAGCCCACTTTTTTGTGCTAATTAAATTGTACTCACCAAGTTTTTGAAGAAAAAAGCTTGCTGCATGAGGTGACAGGGACGGGTGTGTGCTAGCCTTGAAAAACAGTGAAAAGTTAGTGAATGTAATTTACCTGTTGGTTTGACACCTGAGGCTGCAACCCACAAGTCATGGAGTTAATTAAGGCACGTAAAAACCTTCAATAGCTGATTCCCACAACCTTTAAAAACCCCATCCCTTCCCTGTAACATGACCAAGTTAAATCCAAACACACAGGCAAGACACCATGTGCCTGTACTGGTCCACCGAACACTCTCCCTGCAATAAAAGCCATGTTCAGACCTCTCACATTCAAATAGGTGCGAGAGTTTGTGATGTACATTTCTGTATGTCGTATACACTGTGATTGTGGATTGTGCAGGTTTGCTTGAATACACTGCTGCCCTTCGGCTGTGGACAACAGATTTGAATCAGCTGTGTAGTATTCCTTCAAACATCAGTGGATCCTGCCCCTAAACTGGGCCACAGCTCACCCCTTAGTTAGGTCATCATCACCTGAGGTCAGATGATGCACATGTTTCATTCAGTGAGTCAAAACAGGAGACATGCGTATCTACTACTGGCGTGTTTATGTTTCGTGATATTTTGATTCAGCAGGGAAGCAGCATGATTTAGATTCATGAGTTTTGCCTTCATTCAGGTCAATAAAACATGTCTGAAACATTTTCATTTTTTTAATAGACTCTGCCTAAGGCAATAATCTGTTACACTGAGTTCTGGCAAAAAAAGGCAAATGTAAAAAAATCAAAACAATATAAATATTTTTTATCTTAATTAAGATCCAATGTTACATTGTAATGATGGAGTAGAGGATAAATAAATGGAAAGACAAGGGAAAAGAAAGATATAGAACACAACAGGATAGTATTTTCAGAAGATGTTTGAACTGTCAGAGGCCAAATAATTAAATTGGAATGTCAGCATCACTGCATACAGGTACATAGCATATCAAAAATAATATTTTAATTACTTGGCCTGGGAAAGCTACTGTTTGTATTTAGGAGCAAAATGCAAAGATAAAGGGACCTAATTCCTAATACTTAAGGAAAACAGTGTATTCCTGAAGTTGTTCTTTTTCCTCTTTTCTTGTTTTGAGGTAAATTTTATAGTCATTTCTTCTGTGAAATCAAAGAACTGTCTCAAAAAGTTACTAGTTCTATTTTTTTACTTTATACTTTTTATGTGCCCTGTTGAGTCTGCTCTATTATTAATTCTGTTTACTATTTTTGCTTTATTTTTTGTTCATTATGTAGTTATACGGTACATTCAACATTACAATACTCTGTTTT
The DNA here is from genome assembly GCA_029783645.1 of Ctenochaetus hawaiiensis. Lineage (NCBI taxonomy): Eukaryota > Metazoa > Chordata > Actinopteri > Acanthuriformes > Acanthuridae > Ctenochaetus > Ctenochaetus hawaiiensis. Next base: position 18,514,691 of record JAPZDY010000013.1, on the reverse strand, counting down.
CTTTGCTGCTGATCTGTGGTATTCTAAGGTTGCACTCTAAAGTATTTTGCGTAGTCTCTGTGTAGCGAGCATCATTGTGTCTCATTTTTCCTCCAGAGTGAACAAAGTACTGAAGCTCAGGTGCAGTTTTCATTCAACAGCAGCATTTAACAGCTGTGGTTAAACTGTAAAATGCTGCTAAAAAAGACAGAGTGTGAGTGAGAGCGATGCAGGGCAGCGGGGAACATTTCATGCATCTGTGCCCAGAGGCTCATTCTTTCATAATCTGTCTGTGGCACGGGTAGAGTTTTAGTGATAGCAGCATGAAACTCTGTTTTCACTCTGTATTTCTGTAGTTGTCTGAGAAAGAATAGTCTCTGTGGGACTGTCTTTGGGGATGTGGTCCAACTTAATATTCCATGTAAGAGAGGAAGTTTGGGTTCTGTATCTCAAATTAAGTTAAGGATAAGTTTCTGAGTTTAGGATGTGCTAAGCTGGAGGTACTTGGGCTATCGGCTGCAAGTAGCTGTGTATGTGTGTGTGTGTGTTGTTGGATTGGATAAGATGCTTATTATTTATCATGTACAGGCCTGAATTCTAATTTTAATCTCTTATTTTTTTTTAGTAAAATCAGACATGATGGAAAACGCAGAGAAGAAGGAACAGAAGATGGAGGATAATAGCAAGAAGGTGGACCTGTTTGACCCTCTGGATGAAGCTGAGCAGAGAGGCGTGAAGGTTGAATTCACAAGCAGCGAGACTCCAGCCAAGGTTGAGAAGGAGACAGAGAAGGAAAAACAGAATGAGACACAAAAAGAGAAAGAGAAAGAGGCAGAAAAGATAAAAGAGAAGGAGAAAGAGGCAGAAAAGATAAAAGAGAAGGAGACAGAGGCAGAAAAGGTAAAAGAGAAGGAGACAGAGGCAGAAAAGGTAAAAGAGAAAGAGGCAGAAAAGGTGAATGAGAAAGTGGAGACAAAGGTAGATGAAATGAAGGTGACAGAGAAACATGGAGAAAATGTGGAAGAAAAGAAGGAGACAGAAAAAGTGGAGTCAGTGCAGCAGAAAGTAGAAAAAGAGGATAAAATAAACAAAGCAGAAGAACCAGCAGACATATTGGTGAAGACAGATAAAGAGGACAAGACGGAGAAAGTAGAAAAAGTGGAGAGCAAAGTGGATAAAACAGAGGATGTGGAGAAAGTGTTAATAGATGAAGATATCAAAGTGGAAGAAAAACCTGAGAACAAAAACAGTGAGAAGCTCGAGAAAACAGAGGAGAAGGATGGCAAAGTGCAGCACATCGAAAATGTGGAAAAGACACCGGAGCAGCAGGCGACACCCGTCAAGCTTGACACCAGTCATGACAAGATGGAGAAGAAGGATGACACGGAGACAAAGACGACAGAAGAGGTGAAAGAAACCAAGAAAGAGGAGGCTGATGCAGACAAAGCCATTAAGACGGAGAAAAAGGACGAGGAGAAGCCGTCTGAGAAGCCAGCAGAAAAAACGACACAGAAGAACGAAAAGGAAGAGAAGCAGGACAAAACACAGGCAGACAAAAAGAGTGTGGAGAAGAAAGATGATAAGAAGGACAAGACTGCAAAAGCAGACGGAGGAGACAAGGCCAAAAAAGCAAAACCTACAGCTAACGGAAGCAGCACAACACCGAACAAAGACCTGGGAAGTGCAGACAAGAAGGCAAAGGTAGGATTCAGTGTAAACTTCAAGGATGTGACAGCTCTCATTACACACTAACATATTGATGAGATCCACAGAATCTATGCTGAGAAACCTGGAGAGACTATTGGAATAATATCACATGAGAATAAAAACCATATCACTGTGTTACAATATGAGACATTACATACAGATTCATGCTCACGTTCCACATGAATAAGTTTTTATTATTATTTTTATTGTTGTAAGCAATGTGGTAGGAAGTTTGAATATTTAAATTTAAGAGGAAACACACTCCAGGTATGGACAAGTATTAGCTTCCATAGACCCTTAAACACCTCACACAACTTTTGGTCCAGTACATCATTATAAGTACCTACTTTTCAGCTGTCCTGCCTTCATCTGGGTGCCGTCTGAGCCTGTTTTCTGTTACTAAATATACAGTGTTGTCCGTCCATTACTAATGTGGCTTTACAATAAAATAAGAATTACAGTGTCACATAAAAATATCAATTCTGATATATCCATTAAATTAAAACAGTTGTGACCTGTTAATGACATTTATTAACTCTCTTGCTCCTGTTCAGTAGTTTAAATTTTGACTTTATTACTTTGCTTAATGTAGCTCAGTTATGACACAAGGGCCTTAAGCAGCTCTAAACCACAGTACACCTTTCAACTTCTTTATGTAACACTTGCAGAAACATATTGTGGTTTAACACGTAGAAAGTGAAAGGCTCGGTGGTATTTATCAACCATCAACAGCTAGCTTAGCATTAACCCTGGTCATTGCATGCAGCACTGTACGAGTTCTGTAGAGTCACACATCTCTAAACAAATCCAGGTTTATTCCTGACTGTAGGATTAACAGGAGCTAGCTGGCAAGTCAGCAAGACACAACATGTAAATGAGACAACTCGGAGTCACAGGGAGATGCATACGCATATGCACATATAAAACTAATCTGACCAAATCTGCCACCTAACATATATTTTTTTTTTTTTATTTACTCTATTATTTGCTCTTTATCTGAACAAACTCAAATATTTAACTCCAGTCAAGTTTTGATCTGCTCACACTTCAGGTGTTTACGGCTCCACTAAAACCATTATTTCATTTGACTCTGTCTTATCTTCTTCTTGTATTTATGGTTAACTGCATTTTCCTCGTGAAGTCACAGTACTAATTGCTGGGCTCACCACCTTGATGAAGGGAATTTAGCTGAAGCATTTGGGGAATGAAGTTGTACTGGATGAGAGTTATGTGCTGTGTTATGCTTTGAGGGCAACTTTAAACGACAAAAAGTCTTTCATCGCACATGCTGCTAAAGCTTCTGCTGCTGCTTCTTTATCCCAGTTTTTTACATGGAGTGCAAAAATAGCTTTTTTCAGAGCTATTTGAAGTCATGAACTCATGCTTACATTGAAACATCAGAATCCCTGTTATATGTTATTTTGCATTGTCACTATGGTTTGTGATTATGATGCTGCTTGTGCTGCTTACCTCCTCCGCTGTTATCATTTCATATTGCCTTATTTTTGTTTTCTTTGCTTTCCCTCCTCATTTATCCCTCCATCCCTCCTGTATGTTTTCGGCCCTGCATCACAGCCTGCTGTTGGGGCGACCAAACTAACTGCTGCTACCAAAACGCGGCCTAGTAGTGCCGCTGCTGGTGGTACAGTCACTACTAAGCGCCCCACATCCTCCATCACCACCTCCACCACCTCAGACAAAAAACCAACCACAACCAAGGCACCATCCACAGCCGCCGCTGGTCCAAAGCGGCTCTCCACTACGTCCACCAGCCGCCCTGCATCCTCAGTCACAACCACTGCACGTGATGTTAAACCCAAGGTAAGTTTCAAAACGCTGATTGAGGAATTCTTAGTTAGAAGGAACAACGGACCTGGATGCACGGAGGATTTCATCCGCATTTCAGACAGCTGGTGCTCACCAGCAGCACAAGAAAGGGGTCTCCCAGAAACAGTTTCCCTCAGATGTCCATATATATATATATATTTATCTTGGCTCCAAACAGAACTGATATTTTTGAATTTCATCAACCTGCTCATGCAAATTTAAGAGAACACACCTGATGGGTCTGGATCAGGTCTGACCATATTCCTCATTTGCCGAGTGTAAGCACTGTTAATGGTGTAGTTCTTGTTAATTTGGGCTCTCACAAATCTGTTTTTTCCTTAGTCAGTGAATATGACCATCTGGTCTCTGTGCCTTTTAGCGTGCACAGACTCACAGTACTGTTCTAACACTCTAATGAATCTCGGTCAAAGGGTACAGCTGCATATTTAGCCCAGTCAGACAGAAATAAAGGAATACTCAATAGAGTTACGTTTGCAGTTTTATAAAAACCTGCAGACTCAGCTCATACAGAAATGGATGCAACACACTGGACAAGTTGACAGTTCTGATTCAAATCAATTCATATTTATTTGCTAATACTTAGAGATACATAGAGACAAGCATAGAGTTGTTGTAAGCTGTAAATAACACTTTTGCCTGTGTGAATACTCAGAGTAACAGCTGCTTTCAAAATCTTTCAAATCTGACCAAATAAAAAAATCATTTCTTTGGTTGCCAGCTCAGCTTAGTACATGCTGTTACAAACCTTAAACAGCAAACGATACAAAGTCATTAATGAGTTTGACACTTTCTAATAAGCCTGTCAGTTTTGCACAACCCAGATGCTGTTTCTTGTAATGGCTCCTAACTGATCCACAAAATGTTGGCAAATATTTTGGGGCTTGGTTAGACACAAAAATCCCCTCCCTCTCTTTTTCCTGATTTTGTTTGTTTACCTGTATGCCGTTGCCTGTTGAGATCAGTGTCACTAGATAAAGACTGTGTTACTGTGGCATCAAGTCCTGACTGTTAAAAACCTCCAAAACTAGACATTTTGCTCTGAAGTCCCATTGAGTTTTGCTCTCAAAAGACCCACCAGCCTTCTGTCCCCCTCGTACGGTGGCCTCCTTAACTGCAGCCAGTGTGACACCACAGCCGATTAATTAACAGCCTTTATTTAGCCTCTCAGAGCCCAGGGGTGCAGGTTGGGTTCAGCGAGGCCAGCTTGTTGCGGGATGGCTCAGCTGTATGTGGAGCGTGGCATCATCCACGGGGTTATGAGGAGGGAATATGATGCTGAATGAAATGTACAATCCTCAAGGAGCGCCTTGGACTTAGTCAACATGTTACAGTCATCAGGGCAAAATCTTTGACCTGATTTTTTTCACTGAACATTTGCCTTATCTAATGACAACAGTTACGCATGCACAAGTTGTTTTGTGACCCACTTAAGGGCTCACGGCAGCTCATTTGCTGTGAGCCCCTGATTCGCAGCATTCACTGCTCTGATAGTATTCTCCATCATTCATCAATCTTTCCATTCTCTCCTCTCCTGATATCTACTATGTCTGTATTTTTCTCCCTCTCATCAGACAACCACAGAGAAGCGCCCCCTTGTGCCAAAGGCCAGCACTGCCACCTCAAATCAGACAGGCTCCATGGCCGCCACCAAAAATGGAACTGCTACCACAGCAGCCAGCAGAACCTCTATTTCAATGCGCACAACGGCGACTACTCGCACCAGTACCACCACTGCAGCCAAAAAGCCTCTGGGTAAAGCAGACATGTTAACACAGATCAATTGTGCACACACGCTTTTGGTTATCGGTATTTCAATGTTTGGCTTGTAAGTGTCTTTTATTGTAATTCAAATAGGTGTATTCAGTACTTTTTCTGATGCTTGACAGTAACATTGCAAACTATTAAGCGTTTATTTTCCATACTTTTATTGACACTGCTTCACTTCCACACTCACCATCTGTGTTACAGCCTCTAAGACAGACAGTAAACCAGGAGAGGAGAAGAAGCCCAGCACTCTGAGGACTTCTGCAGGTATGACAGCACTCTCTTCACTCGTTACAACATACAAAAACAGGAGACACTGTCAGCTTCTGCCTGGAGTTTGAAGCACAGAGGATGAGTAGCATGAAAAAAAGTCAAATGACAACATGTCCCGTGTCCTGTGACATATTATCAATACACATAATGAAATATTCTAAAAGTTGGCTTAGAATTCCTTTTAAAATCCAATATTCAGGGGGAACATTGGAAAAAATTGTAACTCCACAGGTCATTCAAAAGAAAACTGACTGTTTTATAAGTGTAATAACGATTAGAATATAAGGAATTGGACAATTTCACTATGCATGAAAATAATAAAGATTAGTGAAAAGGACATTAGGTCTGTTTGAACATTTACTTTTGAGGTTATACGGACAGATTTTACAAAGTCAAAGGAATGATCTAAGTAATGGTATGTCTTCATTGTTAAATAAAATCTTAACTGGTGACAACATTTCCAGCATCAGTCTGAACTCACACTACTTTGCCCTCTGTGCTTTTAGCTCACTGCACATGTTTCGGTCCTCTTTCATCTTCACTCTCCTCTTCTGTTCAAGTAATCCTCTCCTCAGTTTTGGCTCCTCTCTCTCTCTCCCCCTCTTTCTTCCCACACACTTACAGCATTACTCCTCCTGTCAACAGATTAGTTTACATTTCGGTATCAGGAGAGCTGTCAGCAGGACTGTGACACTGCAACACACACTGTCCAACCATGACAATGCTCTCATAGAAAGAGAGGGAGAGGGAGGCTTTAGAGCTGAATGGCCCTGGAGAGTTAAAATCTCTCAGCACAGCAGCCTGTGGATTACTGTCCCCCTCGCTGTTGACAGGAGTGTGCAGCTCCTGCTGATACAGCCTCGGGTTGTCTAATCTGCCAGGGTTCATACGGCAAGTCAAATTACTCTTCAGAGGCACATGGGGGCAAGCGGGAGGATTTCCTCAATTAAACATGTCTTAACAGGAGCTGGAGATACACCAAAGGCTCTGAAGGAGGATTGACAGCAGAACTCATGGCTCAGCACTCTGGAGAAAGAGCTGACATACAGCAAAACACACATGAATTGACAGATTTCAAATGGTGCAAGTGTTGCACTGCCTCAGTAGCTCGGCAAAAATGTAATGAAAAGTATGAAATGTATTACTCAAACCAGTCAGAGATAAGAATATTAGGGTTTTTTCCCCACCAGTTGGAAGGTGTACAGCTTAATAGAACTTGCCATTGAGAGCATAGGAGAAAGGAAGGAGTTTATGAGCTATTGAAAACTAATGGAGTAACACGTGGTATTATTCACACAAGCAGTTAATGGACGTGTTGTCTGTTGATTTTGCCCCAGGTTAATGTTGGTTTAATATTGGTATAGCAGGTGATTCTCAATCAGAAGCAGAAAAGAGAAAACCTTCACTTGTGCTAAAACTGAAAAAAAAAAAAAAAATTACCTACAGCATGGTCTTCTTCTCTGAGATACATTGTTTCTAGCTCTGTTGTAGCACCATTTTTTTATTTTTTACTTCCTTTTTTGGACTTCTGTCATTTATCTGTTAGGGTCAACTGTAAACAACACTCAAGGTTTCTTGTGCTTTTGACTACAGTGAAACACCAGTTAACTCTGAATAATTCTCTCCTTTAGCTGATTCAACTAAGCCGAAGACCACCACCACCGCCGCCGCCCGCAGCTCTATTTCCACAACAGCTGCATCGCGCACTCGAACCACAGCTGCCAAACCGGCCACACCCTCCTCTACCACTGGCACAGTACCAGAGAAGAAGCCCCCGGTACCTCGCGCTACACGGGCCACTTCATCAACCACAACCACGACCACCGCCTCCAGGACCACATCTCGCCCGAGCACAGCACCTGCCCCTGACATCCGTAACGTCCGCTCTAAGATTGGCTCTACAGACAACATGAAGCACCAGCCTGGAGGGGGGAAGGTAGGTCCTACTGCGTCTTCCTCTGCAGCTTTTTTGATGGATATTTTGCTTTTGATTGCAGGTATTTTTTGACACCGTTTGCCTCTCGACTACACCTGTCACAGTCACGTAGGTGCACACTCTCTGGTTTGGGTCTTACTTAGCAGTGTCCTAACCAAAGTTACTGCTTAGATTGCAGGACTGCAGCAACATTGTGACAGTGTGTACTCCCGATAGCACAGGAAAACTGCTTTGGCAGGTACGGTACATGTGGCGGGTCAAAGTTGGACCAGGTTGTCGTCGTTACCCTGAAATGGATTTTTACAACAGATAATTTATGTAAAACTTTTTTTTTTTCTGTTGATCATCCTCCATAACCTCATGCATATTTTTTGCCCTACCTGCACCACTTCCTGTTCCTGTGTCTTGTAATGAGGTGGTGTTGTTGACCCCGGGTGGCCTTGTCTCCCCAGGTGTCATCCGCCTCTCAGAGCAGGGCCCTCGCCTCCAAAGAAACAAGCCAGGGCAAAGTGAGTTCATCCTTCATCGCCACATACTCTACATCCCACCTCTCCCCTCTGTTCATGCATTTTTTTTTATTTCCTTTACACCATCTCCTTTGTTTTCTGTTTGTTTTTCATAATATGCACCACTGAGGGCACAGAATGACTACCCATAATAAAGTGGCTGCTCCAGTACTGTTAGAGTTATGACTCCCACTCTCCGACGTGGGATTCACTCTCTAGTGTAGACATTATTTTTAGCAATGGAAAATGAAGTGATCAAAGAAATTTTAGTCAGTGTTACTAAACTAATGTCATCATCCCTTTTCCTTTAAGCCTCATTTCATTTTGTTTATCAGATCTCATCAGTGGCTTCTTGGTTGTATTAAACCAGTAATTCTAAATAGCTTCAAGCGACAGTCTCAAAGCTACTTTGGGGATACAGCTGAGCCATGTAGAATTCATAAAGTCTCTATTTAAATAAATATATATCAATAATGTACCACTAAGGTGTTATCACCCACAAACCATCTAGTACCTGTAGACAAATAAAGCCGACACAGCAAACTTTATGCTTTATTAACCATACTACAAAATCAATGATTTTAGACGTGTTAAGTGGCATTATGCAGATGTGGTCATACAATTTATACTTAGAAATTAAGTGTGCATGTAAAACACAATAACAAGACAACAGAAAATGGAAGTACTGCAGCATGCTTTTGAATGACTCAGTCATTTGTAGTCCAAGGGTAAAACAAAAAACTCATATGATCATCAAGCTGTTTTTCATAGACTGTATTGTATATTTCATGAAGGAGATGAAAAGGTGAGTATCTCTGACTCTTTCCTTTAAAATCTGTCATGTGTCTGTAAAGGGTTAAAGTACACATGTCCAGTATGTGTATAATCTAAACACAGCAATTAAGTGGAGGAGCCAAATACAGTGGTTTACTTGTGTCAAGTAAGCAACTATTCTTTCAGTAGTTTTGTGTCCTGAGGTTATAAACTACTAACAGCAGTGAATAACTTCGACAAAATTAAATCAACCCTCAGACTCATTTACAGTATTACACTGTAAGTTTGTGCACTCTATATGACAAGTTGTGATTCTGGTACAAATCAATCAAAGTCAATGGCCACCTGTGGTCGGCCGGAGAAGGTGTTTCCTCATCAAACACAACTGGCAATGTTCATCAGCAGGAGACTATTAAAGGATCTCATCCTGCAAGCTGGTCACATGTGAGACTTGGATGGAGGCATGTGGGTGTGCATGCATGTGTCTGTACCAAACATACAGGTTTTATTGTAACTGTAACAACTAACTTGGATCCGTCTTTTGGTCTCACAGCTCTCGTGGTCTAACCTGTCATTAAACTACAGTGTCAGTGTTGCTTTGGTCATTTGTCAGTGTGTGTTAATAACATTCTGCAGGGTCTCATGGATTCTCCTCGACAGGGACAGATGTCAATAAGTCGTGTTGCATGTGTGTACTATTTAAAGTAGCAGCTCTTTTCCTTTTCTGGAAAGATTTTTTTATCACCATTGAAATGGTGACAGAGGCATGATTTACCATTTAAAAGTGCCTGACTGCCCATCAGGTGGTAACAGTTCACTTCGGTCAGGTAAAAAGTTTGTAGCCATGTTTGGTTTTTCACAGGTGATCCTCGCTCCATCCTTCCGTCCTTCCTGTCTAACCTTACGTGTGATGGTTACCTCTTTTCCTCCTCTCTTCTTTTTTCTTCTGGTTTCCTCTCCTGCTCTCCTCTCATCTCCTCTTCTCTTACCTCCTCTCCTGTTACCTCCTCCCTTCCTTGCTCTCCTTTGCTCTCCTCTTCCCTCTTGCTGCATGCTGTGTCCATTTAGGTTCAGATAGTCTCCAAAAAGGTGGACTTCAGCCACGTCACCTCACGCTTGGGCTCCAAGGACAATATGAAGCATGTTCCTGGTGGAGGGAATGTAAGTACTGCCTGGCCTACAACCAGAGCTCATATGCAGCGGCCAATCAGTCAAACAAATTTGCCTTGATTAAAATGACAACAGAGCAAAGAAGAAATGTAAATTTTTTTTTTTGCTCATCATGAAAATAAATAAAAAATCCTAAATTCTAATAAGCGCCAGCATTAGTTAGTTATAAAATATACTAAATGTGTCAGCCTTTAAAAACATCAAGTTCCCCAGCTTATGGCCACCAGCACTCTTTGGACACTTCGACGTCAAGGATATTCATGGACAGCATGCTAGCAAACCTTGTGTACCAGCCCTTCCTCAGAACCCGCTTTACAGTCCCCTGCTTCCTCCAACTCTTCCTGTGTTGTCCTGCCCTGTTTTACTAACTTACTAAACGAATAATAAAGTCGAGCAGACATAAACTACTTGCCCCTGACTGGCTGTGTCTCTGTTTAGATTGTCTGGTTCTGTGTGGACACTGTCACTACAAAAAAACACTTATGGGATTTCTGGTTTTCTGATTTTCTTGTTATCTTGAATTGATGCTCTTGTGTCTTGAGCTATGTTACTGCACAAGATTAAAAAGTCATTGGCTGGATTCAACCACGTCTTTGCAACATTTCTGGATTTTTAAAGTTTAGCAACATTACATCTCAATTGAAGCTGCATGATCTTGAAGTTGCAGTCTAACTTCTTCTTGTATTTGCTGTTGCACATGACTGTAATGTGGAGGACAGTATGTGTTCCACTACTTGATATGACTCCTAGTCTTTAGGAGATCATTGCTTACTCTGACGGTGGTTATTCAGCATGCCAGCCGGGCTTTAAGTGCAGCTGAAAAAGAAACAGCCCAAACAAATGAAACTATCAATGATCCATATCCCTGTACTGTGTTTTAAACCCTGCTGATCAAAAGGCCTGCTTGACATTTGACAGGTGCAGATACTCAACAAGAAGGTGGATCTGAGTAAGGTGACATCAAAGTGCGGCTCCAAGGACAACATCAAGCACAAGCCTGGTGAGCTGCGAAATCTTGTTTTGACTGATCTCTATATTTGGTACATTGTGCTCAGAAAGCTGTGTTGATTGAGCATATCTATATGTATGCTGAGTCATCAGTCTATGAGTTACAAATAGGCTAAATGAATGCAGACTCATAAAGGCTACAGTGTGATTCAATTTAACTTTAGCAACAACAGAGTATAAGATTTGTTGATTCTTGACCTGACAGAAAGAACTGGTTTACAGGTAAGCTTGCCGGGTAGAAGCTGTATCTGTCATGCACATGCTTATTTCATATGCACGGTAAGCTTGTTACACACATCATTTGTCAGATCATCAGACTGATTTTTCATGTGTGCTGCAGGCGGTGGTGACGTGAAGATCGAGTCCCACAAAGTGAGCTTTAGGGAAAAGGCTCAGCCCAAAATTGGCTCCATGGACAATATGAGTCATTCACCTGGTGGAGGAAACATCAAGGTGAGATTATCACACACATAGACCTCGTTCAGTCTGAGTGCAGTCCACCCTGCTGCACCAAAAACTGTCGTATTTATAGTCCTCCTCACTCAAAGTGGCTGCAGATCAGGGAACTTTCTAAAAATTAGATCTGTCTAACTTATTTGAACTCTTTTCATGAGCCAGCCAATCAGAATGAGGATAAGTCAGGTTCATAGTACGTTAGCAAATAAAAATTGAGATATACTTTCTACAAATAGTGATTTGACATCGCAGAGTGTTGGAAAGATGTGTCGAGTCATGACAGTTACAAAGTGTGCATTGCATGATTCTCCTTTATTGTTATAAGTAGAATATGCAGTTTGGCCACTAAGTTCAGATGAAAGTATTCAATTACAGCATTATTTACTCTCTCCCATGAATATAAAACATATACTGCCGCGCACTTGCACACCATTGGTCTAGTATCTGATTGTGGATTTACTTATATAATAATTCTATAGACAGTGGCCACTATTTTTACATCCCATTGCCCAGAATGTTTGCCCAGATTTCTCTCTTGTATCCAAGTCCTGAATAAGTTTGAAGAACCTCTGGCCATAATTAACATAATATCACAGCTCCATAAAGGGAAACCAAATGTGATGAAAACCGGATTCAGTATTTCTCCATAACATTAAACATTCATCACTAAATAAGCTCTTAAATCATTTTCGAGGTAATTTTGATTAAGTGTTTAACATTCAGTAACTCAGTTGGCAGTGACTGAACATCCTGCCATCTGTCTTGTTCTCATTCAAATGTTACTAAATTCTGATTGGTGTGAAAGTGTGTGACATCACCCTTTTCTATCAAAGCCCAGGACAAATCAAACCAGTGAGAAATGGAGACTCATAAATCTTTAGTGTGACTGTTTTAATTGTTGTAATATTGACAGAGAATAGTGTTTATGTAAAATCCCATTGCACATATTTACTAATGTGATAATCTAAAAAATAAGTTTCAGGGCCTCGACTTTCCATCAGAGAGGGCAGCAAAACACTGCTTTTCAACTGTGCCATAAGTTAGTATTAAATAATCAATCTGTGCAAGAGATGTGAAGCACTGAAAATGATTGTCACACTTAAATCCAAATGAAACTCCAGTGATTTCAGATGTCGCCATGTTTCGTACAGCACCAGACATTTTATAGGGTGTAAATCTGTTCCTTCCTGAGAACAAGAAGTCATGTTCATACACTAAATGATAAGTGGAGTGTTTGTGTTACCCTTCATTGAACTGTGGAGTCTTGTCAGACAGGCCATTAGATGGTGTTTGTCTGAAGGGCACTGCTGCTGACTCAGTCCCTTCATCTCCTGTGTGTCTGCATGTTGATTAATAAAAAATGTGTCATGGAGGGGTTTTTTTGTGTACAAGGAGAAAAATAGTGTGAAGTTTTTCATTTTTGTTTCGTTCCACCGCTCTGTTCATAGAGAGATGCTGGGCTTTAAGCTACAGTCTCTGATGATAATTACAGCCTGTCATACACCATCCTCAGAAACCTGCAACATCTCAAACCCTCCACGCAGGCTATGGGTTCCTTCCTCCTGCCCTTTTGTCCCTCTGTTGTGTCTGGATGCTCCCCTGCAGGGCACAGCTACGCTCAGCTCTGTCCAACATGTTTAGAGGGAAAACAGGAGGTGATGGGGACACAGAGAAAGAATGTTGACATGTTGGCACATAGCCTAGGCAGCCATATTTGAAACAAAAGACTGAGGATGATCGTAGTTGTCTAAATTATGACAATAAAGCACATTTCCAACAGGATTAAGCCAGACATGTAAATGTTTTATGATTGTATGTGATGGGACGGGCTTGTGAAATTATAGAAGGAAAAGACATTGTGGGCACGTACAACAGGATGATGTCACCTGTCCCCTCAGCCTATGGCAGCCCATCTGTGTCTCATGATCGCTGCATGGTCCCATCTGTCACTCTCATTCTCATCTCCATACACTGTTTTGCACACCCAGTTATCATCTGCACCCTGCAACTCAGTGACGACGCATAATCATAAGGACAGCTAAAAATACCATGATAATAACCTGCCTGAGAGAACCTTTTACGTCCTGATGGCTTTTTGAAGAGTGTTAGCCGAAGTCTATTTTTAAAAATGATGATTTGCGCAGCTTTGAAACCAACAACAAAAACAGATATTTCTGCTCTTACTATTGTTTGTTCACGTTGGAAGGACAGTATATTATACTATATATCATTCTGTTTTATTCATGCTGTGTCACTGTTTAGAGTCTCCAGCTGACTGGTATCTTTATATGTTCAGCAGTTGTGTCTCTTTTTCTTTTTAATAGATGAGGCCGGAAACACTCTCTATTTAAATTTGGTCTTTTTCTCAGGATCCTGTTTATCATACTAGTACAAAGTGGGTCTAGGTGCAGATCAAAGTGCAGGGCAACTTCTCTCTTGGCTCACCATGAGCCCAGCTGCACTGAGGCATGACGGCGGTGCAGTGGTTAGCCCTGCTGCTTCACTGTTGTTGGTTCAAGACCCAGCTGGCAGGGTCTTTCTGTGCAGAGTTTACATGTTCTCCCTGTGTCCCCATGGCTTTCTGTGGGTACTTCAGCTTTCTAGGTGTGAACATGAGTGTGACTGGTTGTTTGTCTATATATGTCAGCCCTGTCAGCCCTGTGATGAACTGTAGACTTGTTCACAGTGTAGCTTGCTGCTTGCTAAATGTCAGCTGGGATCAGCTCCTCACCCCCACGACGCTGTAAAGTAAAAGAGGTTCCAAAAAAATGAATGATGAAAGAATGAATATCTTTGATTTGAAGTTAAACTTCTCTCCTGTATCCCAGTTAGTACTGTTTTATGATATTAGCCTTCAGTTGTGTGGCAGTCATGTTGCCTTACTGCTGATGAGAACCCAATATTTTTTCTGTTTTTTCTGCTTTATGGTAAAAGCTTTGGGATAACAGTGTGAAGTGTGACTTATACTGATGAATTGTAGGAGTAATATGTGTTCATTGCTGAATTGGCTTTGTTAACATCTCTTTCCAAAAAAAAACAAGACTATTAATACTCCAAAAAGACAGACAACAAACAGTTAGAACCTCGGATGACATCAGACAGCAGGCTCTTACTGCACCTCTGCCAACAGCTCACCTGTTAGATGCAGAAGGGTTTGTGTTTGAGGAAAAACATCATTTTTACAACACTTTCCTTTTGATATGATGTGCTTGAATTTGTTTTTATCATTGCGTTCATTAGGCATGTTCAGTTATTCAGTTTGAATGTGATACACACCACTTATGTTTTTTTTTTTGTAAATCCCACCTACATCCACCTTAGTCTGGCTCCAGATCTTTTGTTTTTATCAGGACATCTGCCTCGCCAGATGTTCGTAATCACAAAGTGTCTCAATTATCTTTAAAAAAAAAAAACTATCTACAAAATATAAATGTTATTCTCTTTCATAAACAAAAAATAAAGCAAGTGTACTGTAGTCCCATGAGATCTGGAGCCAGGTTGTTCATCCCCATCCCCACCAATTGACACACCCTGCTATGTGTTTTAGGCTGAGGGGGCCCAGGAGACAACAGAGGGGAATGGGACTCCCCTGAGTGGCACCGAGGGCCCCGCCCCAGGCTCCGAGCCAGGGCAGCCAGGGAGCCCTGCTGCCCATGAGAATGGGCTGAAGGAGGGGGCTCCCTGTGATAGTGAGGGCCTCCAGGAGCCCCAGGCTCTGGATTCACGCATCCCAGAGACAAGTAAGTATGTGTGTGTGCCGGCCTCACCTGCTGTCCGTTCAGGTTTTTCAGTCCCATGTTGCAAACGTGAGGAGATGACAGGGTAAAGCCAGTGATGGCAAAGAGGCATCCTGTCGTCTGGAAACATCTGAACGTGAAATAAATAGACTAACAGCATGTGGGTTGATGTTTTTTTTTTTCCGTAACTGAGATAAAACTGTTCATATAAACGTCTTTGTGACTGCATTGTGAATCTGTCCTGTTTGTATTCTGTCCATCTTGTTGTCTGCAGTCCAACGCACCTGATCACACCATCATCTTTTGACTTCTTATTTTGCAGGCATTTAATTCTGCTATCCCTCTGCCCTCCTCATCTCAACCCCCCCTGCATCAACACCTTCCTCTCCTTCCCCTCCCCCACCTTCTCCCATCTTTATTTTTTTTCTTTCTCCCTCACCTCCTGCCCCTCTTGTCTGCCCCTTTTCTTTTCGAAACCTTTCTGCTGCAGATTGAGTCTTTCAAGCTCAACTTCCGCGAGAATGCTCGCTCTCGCACGGACCACGGCGCCGACATCATCACCTGGCCAGCCCCCCAGGACATCAGTCCCCACCTACACGGTTCCTTCTATTCTCTACGACAAAACCACCACCACCACCACCCGACCCCTCGCAGTATCTCCCTAATCGAGTCGTTGGCTTCTTCGGGCTTCGTCAGCTCTCCCTCTGCCCCATCCTTGCTGAATCTTCAGGGGGAGGTCCAGAATGACAACCGCAGCTCCATAAAGGGATCTTGACCTTTCTTGCCCCTGTCAAGCTCTGAAACCCTGTTTATCATAAATCTATCACTGCAAATGTTTGAATCACTCAGTAGTTCAGTCATTCTAGTATCAACTTCGAGTTATCATGCCGATTCTCTCACATTTGCTCATCATCATGCAGCATTGCTCTCATCATTGCTATCCCTAACTTTCTGTATTTGGCTTAAGTGACTGCATAGACTGAAATAAGGCCTTAGTGGGACTCTGTGTGGAGGGAAATGAGGGGACAGCAAGGTTTTCCCAGTTTTCGGTTGTTCTGTTCTCCAAGCGGGCTGTCCTGGCATCTGTCCTGGCATCACTAGGTTTGACTTGGATCCTCTGTGCCCCAGGCCTGGTAGAGGCCCTTAAATCTCACCTCCTCTCAACAAATAACATCAGCAATCACTTCATTTGTCAACCAAACAGCGTGGAAACCCTCTCGGACTCACCTATGGCTTCTATCAGACACGTAGTTTCTCCATTCCTTGTGACTTTAGGGGCTGTTTGTTTCCAATAACCACTTACTTGTTGCTTCAATAACATCTTAGTAATTCACTGTCAATCTCATCTGCTTCATTACTTCCTCTCTCTCTCTTCACTATCAATCATTATAAACAAGCAGACAAACAGAAAAGCTAGACAACAAGTAGGCTGATAAACTCTTTATTCTGTATTTGTGATGATGTGTTTGAGTGGCAAAATCATGTAAAAATGAGCTTTGGTGTTCTGTTTGGATCTTATTACTGTCTTTTTTTTAAGTTTTCTTTCTTCTTTCCTCCTAGTTTATTGATTTTAAAACAAGGATTTTCTTTATTTATTACAGTTTCTTTCTGTATAAGCAATACTCTTTCCGATAGCACTCAGAAAATCTTGGAAACACGCACAGGTTTTTGTAAACAAAGACACACAGTGAAGAAAGCAGATCATATTCAGAGGGAGGAAGAAAGTGAGGAAAGAAGTTGTGCTGGAAGGGTGAAGAGCAAGTACTGAATTATTAAGGTGTGTTTTAAATTTAGGGCTAAATAGACATGTTGAAACCTGAAAGTTTCTGAAATGTAACAATAGAAGTTTGCTAAAGTAGAGAAGCTTTAACGGAGCATACAGGAAGATGGCTAAATGCTGCAGCGAGAAAATGTCTCAGAAGTCAAGGAGCTGTGTGTCTCGTATGTGCCTCCAGTCTGTCTTACCTGAAAACTACATCAGTTGAGGATGATGCAGGCTCATGTCTGAAACTGCTCACAGAACAAGAATATGGAAGTTGGAAAAAAACTGGCATGAAACTCTAGAGGCGACCTGGTATTGCCGTTTTAAGTGAACTTTTAAGTGAACTTTAGGAGTGTAAATCAAGCTGTCCTGGTAGTTGTGTGTAGTCATGATTATTGTTCCATTTCAGGTGTTTCTATGAGGGTTTTGGTAGCATGTTGTTTGGCAGTTTACAAAAACTTCAGTAAAATAAAAACATCTCTCTTATGTATTGGGAACTCTTCTTGTTGGAACATGATGTGGCTTTATCCTCTGTTCTTGTAGCAATGTATTCAACTGTTGCCTCTGATTGCCTTTATAATGCATGGCCAGATTATATCATATGATGCCCAGAGCTGAAAGCCCATGTGCATTATGACACAAAGTGTTGTGGTTTGGTCTCATATGTATATCTCTGGGGCAGTGCTTGGAAGTTGATATGCTGTTAGTCAAATGGTGATTTTTAATGCCGATGGGAAGGGATTTCATTGACTTAATTCCTCTGCATCAAACTGAACGGTGACTCCATGACTTGTACAGAAACACTAATGGTGTTTTTAAACAAAGGTTATGACCTTTAAGTTGTATTTTATCTTAGTGATGTATCAGCTACAAAAATCACTGGCCTAGTAAGCTTTATTCTCCTCATTATTCACTAGTCAGCCATGCTCAGTTTTAGGTATGGTGTTATAATGAAGGGCTGGGTATCACCTGGAATCATACGGTATTAGTTTGCTTCTGGTACTTATACCTACTTTTGTGAACATCTTAAACCTGCATGAATTTAGTTTGTTTTTAAAACAACATAGGGGCTACCAAATAGGCTATAAACACAAAGCAGACATATTATCCCCTGTATCAAGTTTGTTATTGCAATTTTGTTAGCTAACTGTTTAAACAGCTAACAAACAGGGAGACATCTGGCTGTTATATACAAAAACCTTGACAATGTTCACCAGCCAGTTGCTACTTGTGTTTGTATGCTGTTGAAGTGTCGGGCAGGTAGCGTACTTTGGGTTTGTTAGAAAATGGCAGCCTGCCAAGGCTTGAAATATCAAAATTTGGATTTAGTTCAGGAATGATTCAGTCAATTCATAGTTAAAAAATTTAACAAATTTGACCCAGATATTTGGTAACAAATGTGATATGACTTTGAGATGTTTTGTGCTCCAAACACAATTTGATTTTTACCTATAAAGTTTCAAAGCTCAGTAACCAGCTTGAGTTATAACACATGTTTATCTAAACAAAGTAAGTCGACTTCAAGTATGGAAAGATCTGCACACAGTATCTTTGTTGCAATTCTAAACTAGTCATTGAAAATAAAGATAAATAGGAACATTCGGTAGGATTGTGGCAAATGTCTTGGCAGATATTGAACAACTTTTAAAAATCTTTCTCTATTTTTTTTTTTTTTTTATCAATTTCTAATTCACTTTTCTAATTCACTTTTTGGACCAAAGCTCCACTGACTGCCCCCTAGAGACCATGTCAAACCAAAATAAAAAACCCTTCTAATTTTTTAAATTCAGATAGTCACTTAAGTGATTTGTAAAGACGACAGAACTAAATCGCACCTTATTGCTTGACAATATCCAAAAGGGCTCTTTATGATGGAGTGACGATATTTTCACTATTAAAATGCCCCTTTATGAACATATGATCCCCAAATAACTTAATTTCGAATGAACTTTTGCATGACGACATTAAAAGAGCAATAAACTGTATGTCAGTTCTCTCTTTTTTCTCTTATTATTCAATATTGAACAATGTTCAGTAAATATTTGGTCATCATTTTATTTCTATTGGAACCCTTTTGAATTCAATATAAGAAAACACTGCCTTTTAATGCCTTTTTTTCTAAAAATGAGTCAAAACTTCTAATTAATGTCTTCTAAAAATGTGAAAGTTTCACATGCAGATGTTGAAGAATTTTTCTGCCAGTTGGAGACGATGTGTTGCTAAAAGAGCAGCTGTCATCCAATAGTAAAATTGCTTTCTTTGTGCCCTGGCTGTTGCCTAGCTAAATTTGTCCTTGTGCCTGTCCACGGCTGTGTTTTAGCTCTGCTTTTATTAAAGAGCTTTTACTTACCCCTACTAATCAGGTTGCACATGGATGTATTTAGAAACAGTTTTTTGTTGCTGATGCACTCTCGATGGCCCTAAGGAAAAGAACAAAAGACATTACCATAGCAGCATTGTGATGGGTGTGGGGGGGGGCAGGGGGTTTCAAGGTTGTTGAGGAAGATCCTTATGTCCAAGTAGGAAGCATTTATCATGACTATTATGACTATTATTCTGATGAACATCAATTCTCTAAGTCTAATTTGAGTAGACTTATATTTTATAAATACAGA
>JAPZDY010000013.1:18465173-18495056 GCA_029783645.1 Ctenochaetus hawaiiensis | reverse complement strand
TTATTAGTATGACAAACTGAAAAGGTCTGCCTTTTTCATTAGAAAGGGGCCACTGAAATGAAAGAATGTCTTTTGAGATATATTGTACTAAAGACGCAACACTTTTGTATATGTATTTATCGTTGTGTTCCTGTAGCCTCCTGGTGGTTGTGCTCTCATGGTTGAAGGGATAACACTTTTGATTTGTGACAGCCAGACCTACAAACTGGGTCCTGGAGTTTCTCCAAGGAGAAAGTTTTAAACCAAGTACAACACAGGTCTCTAAAATCTCAATAAACAAATTTTATTTAGAGAACTTTAACAGCACCTTTATTTAGAAATGTTTAACTGGCTAAATAGAGTTTTAGTTAATTTAAGAATTTAAAAAATTGTATAATGCACAATTATGCCTTTACACAGTTAAGTCATGCTAGGCAGCCCAGTCTTTAGAGATAATAATAATGTTCTGACTGGCTTGTAAACATTTAAATCAGGACGTAGTGACCTCTGTGGGTTCATTTGATAATAGAACAACGCTGAAAGGGACAGAGGCACTTGAAACACGTGACACTGTATATCACAGTGGGCACAGGGATTTTCTTGTTGAAACAGGCACTAAGTGTAGTGATCCAGGCCTGTAATTTGGGAGTACTGCATATCAGAACATATTGGCTTCTACATATAGCACCAAAACACACAGCAAACTGTCCAGGGGTGTCACACACACACACAGACCCTAACACATCCTTGTCTAAGGTTTTTGAAGACTAACTGTAGTTGTCAGGTTGACTTGTGTAACAAATGCTCCTCAGTAATCTTTCCAAGGAGTATAGTAGAGCTGCATCTACCGCCACTGCACTCATACCAGACATGCAAGTGTAACACTAGCTAATATACACCTGCTGTACCTGCAGAGCATGCTGAAAAACAACAATGGGATGTGTTAGGTAGACTTACTATGTCATTTGCAGAACCTCCTCATTGTTTTTGTTGATTTTTTTTTTGTGGTTTTATTTTATTTTAATATTTTTTTTCATTAATTTGAATTTTATTTTGGTTTGGGGAAAAAAACGTGTTTATTGTGATTACTTGTTAATTAGTGATGTGATTGTTGAACATGAAATAAAATGGACTAAAACTCTCATTCTTGTTGAACGTTATTTGGTGTCAGACAATGGCAGAAATGTTAAAGGATCACAAAGGTGTTTTCACTGGGCTAAATTTAGGTCAAAGTTAGTTGGAGCTAACCCCATATACTACTATTTTTTAAATGAAGATGTAAAATACAGCTTGCGCTTTGGTGTCAGACAGATGAGACTTTTGGAGGAAGAAACAAGAAATGTACCCTTATTTAATTCAGACAGTTTTTCTTGAGCTGATATGACCAGTAAAAGCTCATGGCCACTAACTGAATGTAAGCTTAAGATAAATAATGCCAGATTACCTTCATTACTGAGTCATTTTGCAACAACTTTTTTTCTACATGTGCTATTTTTGCTCTAAATGTTTACAATAAATCAGGTATTTAATTTATATTCCCAAAAACTGTCTTTTCAGTAAATGTGTAACATTAATAATATTTTTGTCCACAAAACCAGGACAGTAAAGCAAGGAGATATAAAAGGCGAGCTGCAGTTATTACAGTCATTAATTGCACCTGTGAATTTCCTGCTATTACAAGGCAAAATGTCTGCGTCAAGAAACTCCTATTATGTCTTTCTCATCAGGTTTTTCTCAACTAAGTTTGTAATATTCTCCTTTGCTATTAATGTTAGCAACTGTTATTTCAGATAAGTTCTGGTGTTGTAATACAACATAAATCTCGGTGTAAAAGCTAAATCAGATTTAGGTGTATGAAGCTACTTTTAGGACAAGTTCAGCTCTGCTGAGGCTGGGAGAAAGGTGGACACTGACCTCTAGTGGCGTTTTACGGAATACAAAAGCGACCATTCTCTTGTTTATATCATATATACATGTAGCGTTGTATCAGATGTTTATAGTTAATAACAAATTCATTCTCAAAACACCTGATTTTGCTAAAGTCATTTTATCATTGTTTGACTCTTGGTTATCTAAGCAGCAGATTTCTGATTTTATACAATCCTCACCAAGCCTACATAATATAAAACAAAGACCTTTCTTCAACAAAACTGTGGTATTGCCAGTATAAGATCACAGTCCAGCCCCAGGTAGAATTTGTTGATTAAAAATAATAAATGATGTTAAATCTCTCTTGTTACCTCTAACAAATTACATCTTCAATGTGCCTTCCGGTCCTCTAGACAATTAGTACAGCAACATATCCATCGAATCGAGAAGTACATTTGATCAAATCAGCAAAAGAGACAGAGAACCTTGCTTTAGCCACCAGGATTTCAGCAGAAGGATGAACCCATTAGCTGGGATGTGGTCTGCATGTTTTTCCGCTGTTGGACGGTGCGGGGCAGCAGCACATTTTTCAATTTACACTAACACATGTCTACTTAATTTCAAGAGAAGAAGACGGTTACTGAGGTAACGTCAACATCATCTCGACTTGCTGCCTTTCTCATAGCTTTCTCTTAGCGCTTCGCCTTTCACTTTACGGTTTCCTTCCTGGTACACAATCTTTTTCAACATTTACTTGGTTGAGAATTTTTAGAGATTTATACTATCGGCGAAAACGACGGAAAGGGTGTCAGTATAAGGTAACGTTATGAAATTCTCAAGGGTTCCTAGCTAATCCACGCTCTTCAGTGGCAACTAACGTTAATGTTAGCTAACGCCAAAGTTATTTTGACACTGGTTGGAAGTTATAGTGTTTCGTGTTAGTAGTGTTTGATTAAGAGAATAACTGATGTGCAAAAAGTGCTATGAACGACATACGTTTTAGACATATTAGCTGCATCTCTTACAGATAGCGCTAACGTTGTTGTTTTTAATAACGCCTGGTAACTATACGTTATAACGCTGGTCAGTTAATGCAAGACAATGATAAAAAAAATACATGGTCAATCTATCAAGAATTCATTGTTTTTTGCATTGCTAATTGTTCTCAGTAAAAAGTTTTCTTTTGTAGTGTACTTTGGTTAACTGAAAAAAATATATCGAACGACCAGTCTTACTGTTTATTTGACATGGCATCAGGGACCGGCATTTTTCTGTGAAACGGGATTTGCGTGACAAAAACTACCATTAATACTCATCACCGTGTCGTGGGTTCATTCTTCGATGGTTTACTCTGTTTCCGTCCATCAGCTCCAAATGTTAGACGTCTTAATAGTTATTATTGCTGTTAATGTCTGGTGGTTTTAGGCATCATGGCCAGCCAGCGGCCTCCCACAGGCATAGGCCGCCCAGCAAGCCGCAGTGGATCTGCTCTACCCGGCCCTGGAAGACCCCCAACTGCCGTCAGACCTCCACCTACAGCTATACGTGTCGCGACTGGGGTAAGTAAACTGTTGCTTGGATGCTTTTCAGCTTTGATACAAGTGCTCATCATGTGAGCATGCAAGGTACCCTGCTTAAGTCACAGTAACATATCAACTACAGTATAATACAACTGTACCCAAACATGTCTCTGAGTGCTGGCCATTGAAGATAGTTTTCATGTCTTGAGTCAGAGTGTTTTAACTAACAGATCAGATGTGATTGATACAAAATTATCTGTCTAATCCCTGCTCTTTTTAACTGACTGACTGACTTGATCTCAAAAGAGTTGCTCTCTCTGATTTAGCAAAAAAGAGAACACTTTTTCTGGTACACTTAGGTTCTCATAGCTTTTGTTTGCCTGTTCCAATTGTGAGTCTTAAACAACATACTTAAAGTGCAAATAAAATTGGTGCTTGCATTTGTGATTTACATTTAATAGGAGCCTGATTTGATTAAGCTGGATTTTCTTAAAAGCTTAGCATATGGGACTAGACCAGATGTGACTTTGTTGGCAACTTTTAAAAATGTTTTTCTACATGTGAGAAAGGGGAAACACAGTCTCACAAAGGTAAATTATTTCCCTTTCAATCTAGATGGTTCCAGGTACAAGTGGTCATCCTGGTATGAGGGGCGGCATCCCTGGAGTTCTATCAGCACCAATCAAAGTGACTGAAAGGCCTGTGACCCAGCAGGGTCTCAGTGGGATGAAGACTGGTGTGAAAGGTAAATTTGAAGTGACATCAACCTACTCTTTTCTAACACATAGTTTTATACTGCTGTATTTCAATGTTTGGGCAGATTGTTGTGAGCCATGTTGAAACAGATGTTATTTTATCATGACTCCCACTCCTTCCTTTTCTTACCTCCACTACCTTCTGTCTTCTTTCATTCCCAAAAGGACCTCAGAGACAGATTCTGGATAAGTCCTACTATCTGGGCCTTTTGAGGTAACATATGCTATAACTAGTACTACTGCCACCAACTCAGTTGTTATGTAAAACATGCTATGTCTGTTTTGGTAATACTTAAGACCATGCAGCAGGTGTTCTTGCAGACCAATGTACATATTGTTACAAATTGGTCAGTTTTGCCATTTTCAAATGGATGTTGTTGTTGTTGTTCTGTTAGGAGTAAGATCAACGAGTTAACCACAGAAACTAGCAAACTGCACAAAGAGATTGACAACTACAACCAAGAAAATTCTGTGTATCTCTCCTATGAGAAGAGGTGAGTGTGGTTTTTACTATCTTTTTATGAAAATAGACCATGTTCTCTGTTTAGGGCCACTGCATTTCACAACCTCAAGTATTTATAAATATATATCTGTCCCATTAACTGGGACAGATGGAAAGGTTTGTGACTGATCCATGAACACAGAACTATGGATAAGTTCTGGTGTAACATTAAAAAATAAGGACCTAAGCCCTATGATGTAAAAGTTCCTAAATCTATTATATTGATAGATAGACAGATTGATAAAATAATATATAGTGATAAGAAAATATGATGAATGAATACTTAAATGATTGTTTCTCAGCCATCACAATTTTTGTCACAGTTATTTATTTATTAGAGTGTCATGATGGGTTAAAACTGTTCACCTTGTTTTGCAGTCAGAAAGTGGCAGATAAGAGAAGCTGAAACCTGTTACTATTCTTAATTAGTTGCATATCAACATAAGAGCTTTTCCAGTAAAATGAATAAATATTTAAAAGAATGGCAGTATAGCCACATAAAAATCACATTGCTGACCCTTTGTTGTTCTCATTTTCCGTAGAGCTGAAGGCCTGGCTTTAGAGATTAAGGATCTACAAGGACAGCTTGCCGACTACAACATGGTAAAGTTTTATTCATGGTTTAGAACAGTTTGTAGCTGCAGGAAAATAAGTTTGAGATCCTGCATCCTAGAATTTACAAGTAACCAACTGAAAAAATCATTAGACCAATTTTAGAATAGATATTTTAATTCTTATTGTGTGTGTATCAATCTGAAGCTAATCCACAGGGATTTACAAAAGTGTGAAACAGAAAATGCAAACACTTGTAGATAAGCTCAATCAAGCATAATCAGGAAAAATAATTCCAGCCAATTAGCAAAAGCTAAAAGTAATTATAAATGTTTTGTACCAGCTGGTAAAAAATTGTAGTTGAAAGATATTTAAACATCATTTGACTGTTAACAGAACTTCAATAGCAATATTATGTCAGACAAATGTGTTATAATGCAAGTTATTTGATTAGTCTTCAATAGTTTAGTATAAACTGATCAGTCTGTATTGAACCCTCGATAAGTCGTAGTGATATGTAGTTTTATTTTTGTGATTCATGGTTGTGGAAATTCTTTGTTTTAATTCCAAGCTGGTGGACAAGCTCAACACCAACACAGAGATGGAGGAAATGATCAACGACTACAACATTGTAAGTATGCCATGTAAGCAATACTGTGGCTCTTCGGACATCTCCAAACTTTTTTTTTCTTTTCAAAATAATAATGAGTTTCCTTTCATTCCTTTAGTTGTCTTTCCTCTTATCCCCACCAGGTAAAAGCCAAGAATAACAATGAGGCTGAAGGCATCGATAGCATCTTTACTGAGAGGAGAGAGTAAGTTGTTATTGTTTTTATTAATGACACTACTAGTAGTAGTATGTTACCACAGGGTTTTCCCTTAAACACTGTTTGATTTCATGAGGCAGGCATTCATTTCTGGAAATCATGTTCTTATATCTATTGATGGTGACATGATGATGAGAAAAAAATCTAAGAATTTGTTAAAAAACAACTAATGTTTAATAGTCTTTTATTTGTTTAGCATTTAATGACAACAGTAGTTGAGTAAAGGAATTTGAATAATTGTAATGTAATGTCATGCTCATTTACAAACATGTATATATGTACATTTCAACAACATTTTAACAGCATGCTACAAGAATCATATTAACATGGCAACTGTGAATAGATTTTAGTGCAGTTTTTAAAAAAAAATGTGAGTACCTTCAAAAAGGCTGTCAGCGTTACATTGCACAAAAGTAGTCAAGCAGAAGAAACAGTCCCTGGCTTGACCTTCTTGTAAACATTCTTCAGATGTGTGGAAGCTAACATTAGCCTGGACTCTAAAACGAGCAGCAGGTGAATGAAACTGTAACTCAAACAAAAGAATGAACTACAGACTTTCAGAGAAAGGAACAGGGCTAATTTATAATTGATTTTTACTTTTAATGGAGTTAATTAATTTTTAATTTTGATAACAAAAATAGTGTTGATGGCTCTGTTGCAAACTAAGCCTTGTAAAAGACTAATTTGGTGACACAAAACAGTGATTATGCATCAAATCTTTCCTCCCTTGCATGAAGAGATCATATACGCATTGCCACGTCTAAGGAACTGCTGTACTGTTAAGAGACAACAAGTCGCAGGCTTCTCGTGACAGGACTAACATCTTCTCTTGCAAGTTTTTGGAATGTCAACCATCCCATCTGGCTATTTAAACTAGTTCCATGTAAACAAGCTTAAGAATATAATTTAAATTTAAATATACAAGAAAGCGACACAACCTCTAAAATATAGATCTGTGGAGCAGAGAGCAGAGTGGAATTGAACAAAAGAGCCATACCTCGATTATGGCTTGATTTTTTTTTTTTTTTTTGTCAGAAAAACAGGCATCATATTCTCTGTTGTAAGTCTTAGTACTACAGAGTAATTTCCTCAATCAATCAATTAATAGCATAATTATCTTAGTCACAGAGTCAGGACGGTGTTTACATGACTCTAAACTGACAAAATTAACCTGTGCTGGGAATCAAATTGCTAGGTGCTTTTAATTAGCTTATCCATCAATGGCAACGTATACTGTTAATATCAGATGTAATGGAATTATTCTCTCAATACCATACAACCCCAAAGCAGCCCCAAAGCAGGCATTTAGCTTTATAGAACACAACTGACAGCTTTTCCCCTCATGATGGTTGTCTCCTCATTTTGTGGCTGGTTCATCACCTGCTGTTTGCTTCCTAATGGTTCTGCTGATGCCCCCTTTCCTACATTTTACTCTTCCCTTTTGATATATGGATCCTCATAATATCCATCTTCCTCCTCTTCCTCCTCTATCTTCCCATTTTCTTGCTCAAAGGTGAAGGTCTGATGGGTCATGAATCTGTCCTCCCTTGGGTAAACTGTTGACACAGTGTCTTCATCCTCTTCTTGGTATAGTCGCCGATGACGATAGTTATAGAGGAGCTTGTACCACGAAGGCCCCTTTATGCCACATACAATGAGCATGCAGGTGAATAGGGCCAAGGTTGCAACACATGCTGTGAATTTCCATGAATTGCCAAGCACAGGTGTCTGGTCTGGTTAGATTTGAAGGAAAGAGACAAGGAGAATATAAACTCTGTTAAACTTGTAATGTCATTCTTATTTCCACATATGCAGTAGAAGAATGATGAAGATATAACATATAAATAACAAGTATGAATAGATATGCATTTCTGTCTTTGTCCTACCTGTGGTGTGGTTCTGGCTTGTCAGTGTGGTCTTTAACATAGGGGACGATCTGCTTGACTTCTGAAAAGTGACTGACGTTGCTGTTTTTTGTGGGTCTTCATTGAAGGGAGACAGTGATGATGAGTAACACAAAGCTGTAACCTGCAAAAGATCCCTTCCAGCTTGATTTTCTGGAGAAGCACAGGTGACTTTTGATCCCCCTGTAGAGCAGAATGTAATATTTAAATGCAACTTAAAAGTCTCAAATAAGTTGAAGTCTCTGTGCTCAAATCCAACTTGATCTCAGCAGCATTATTCTTTTCACAGTTCTCTACAGAAACTTGATTAGGTGGGTACGATGTGTCAGCCTGCTGGGACAGGATAGCCTATGGGTTGACTGATTCAGAAAATCAAAGGAAAATTTAAATGACTCATGGTACATGTTGAAATAAAATTCTTTTTAAAATTTATAGGGCTGGGACTTTATTGTGTTAATTACGATTAATTAATTACAGACAAAATAACGTGACAAAAAAAATAACGCATTTAATCGTAATTTATTTTTACACTCCAAACAGCGCGGAACGTTTCTCATTGCACAAGTTCCCAGTTTACCTGTAATACTAACGCACAGGACACAACACGAAAAACAACAATGGAAACCGATCAGAAACCGGTCAACTCATGCAGGGGCCCATCCACAACTGTCTGTCCTGGCCCGCAAGTATCTGGCTAGCCCTGCCATGTCTGTCCCTTGTGAGAGACTTTTCTCACTTGCAGCCCTCAGCTCTGAAAATGTCAACATTCTTGTTTGTCTCAGCTGAAAGAGAGGGAGAAATAGGAGAAGTAGTATTGTGCCATGCCACTGGGTTGGTTGTTACTGTTAAGTCACACTAAGATGTTGATCAAACTGTTATGGCCTATGTTACAAAGATTTTTTGCTCAGGACAGTGGCAGAATAGGAGGGGCTGTCATCAGCTCATGGATCACTTTTGTTTCTGTGTTGTTTTTCAAAACCATTCATGGTAGAAAGGGCACTTTATGTTTAACTATTGGTCTGCTAATTTTATGCCAAGGATATTATTCCAACTATTTTGCAATGTTCAGTTTTCACTTTTCTGGAATGTACTTTAAAGTGCTGTTTTTTATTTTAATAAACAAAAACAAATGTGTTGCAGAGATAGAAAGTTTACAAAAAGTCCTGAAAAAGCTTGAATATGGCTAACTTGAATTTAAGTTTGTGCCTTGTGGACAATGCACTCATATTCCTATTATTTCATATTGCACTTTATGTTAACACTCAGTGATGAAAATATACATGATTTTGTTGTTTAAGCTCATTTATGTGTCAATTAATTGATTCAGTTGTATACCAAATTCCATTTAAACTGAAAAATGTTGCTTCTCGTGTCAAATATTGATATGCGATTTATTGAGATTAATTACAAAGCCTCTAATTAATTAGATTAATTTTTTTAATCGAGTCCCACCACTAAAAATCTATTTATCCAATCCTAGTCAAGTCCAAAGTCATCAAAATTTTGACTCAAGTGTGACTGGAGCTTGACTCCTGTGATGTGAGTCTATACCTCCGCTTATGTCTGAATAATTTCAAAACAACTGTTAAAGAGATAAATGAAGCCAGCAGTGTTATTTTTTCTATATCTGAAAAGAGCTTTAGTTACGAAGGTTTTTTCCCGTCTCTAAATGTTGTTAACATTATCATTAATGGCCAGCTGATTTTCACTACTGGACTTGATTGTTTTCAGGTCTTAATTTGACCGTCAGCTATCTGGATGAATTTGCTTTAAGTTATTATTTTTAAAGATAAAATAGGGGCAAAACCACAAGTAAGCTGCTGATTTTTTTTTTACCAGAATCATACACAATTTACTATATCAATCTACCTTATTCAATTTATACCCACCCAGAGTCAAAAAAAGGAGCCCTAAATATACGTAAGCAATCAAATCTCAAACAGCCTGGATCAGAAGAGTCACGTGTTGGCTGAGTAACTGAAAGTTTAAAATCATAGTAAGGACAGTTTTACCAATGGCCACTCCTGCTGCTTTGACCTCTCCAATACTACTCAGCAGCGAACAGGAACAGTTCCAGGGGTTTTCCTCAAGGTTCAGCACCTAATGGGACCAAACAGGGTCAGGTTAATCAGCTAGATTGATGACGGATGGTCAGGTTAACACTCAGCTGTGTTTCTTACATTTTGCATGAAAATATAACTGGTATGCTGAGGAAAGGTAAAGTAACTACATGTTTGATATCTCTCTGTATATACACATTTTTCTTTCGTGTTGAAAGTAATCGGGGAAATGCAAATTAATTTTGATTGTTTGTATTTTAGACTGAGGAGAATCAGAGAAAAGAACTTAAGTAAAGACAAAATTATGCAACCATGTTACCTGATTTTCAGCTTTAGTATTGATAGTTATGCTAATAAATATTGAAAGCTACCCGTAGATAATTACCTTTAGTTTATTTAGCTGTGTGAAAAGCTGTGTATGGAGACTTGTCAGCAGGTTGTTGGACAGATCCAACTTTGTCAGGAACTTAAGGCCAAAGAAAGACTCTGGGTCCAGGCTGCAGTAACAACCAGTAGTAGAATTATATGCATGTATATATTAATTAGTAGTATTACAAACACTGTAACAGTTGCATAGTCAAATCGTTAACTTTATTTTGGCATGTATGTTTCTAAAAAGCTATAGTACAGATGGTTGTTGTTTCTTTTCTTACCTGCTAATGTTGTTCCTGGACAGAGTCAACACTTGGAGTTTTGGTACCACAGAGAAGTACTTTGCCGGTATAGTTGTCACCAAATTACCATCTAAGCGGAGTTCTGTCAGGTCTGGATAACTAGCCAGAGCTTTCCTATCTACTTCATTCAGAGTAATCAGACTCTCCTGAATTACCAGTTTGTTAACAGGGATGTTTTTGCTTTTGTGAGGAATGACTTGCAAAGCGTTGTTGTTCTTTAAGTTCTTTACCTGTAATAGTAATGAATGGATTGATGGTCAATTATTAAAACAGATAAACTATTTAAATAAACATTTTAGGGAAATAATAATCTTAGCTCTGGATTCAAGTGTCAGTAAAGCAATAATTTCCCCTACCGGTTTGTTGTCTGCCACAACCGGATTACCAGCATGACTGATTCCCAGTATATTCATCGATACCATTGCTACCAACCACAGCAGAAGAGGCTGCCGGCACCTTTCCATTGTCCTACCCTGAAAAAACAGAAAACACTCTGGGTAATTAATCCTTCATTGGAGAATAAACTAGTAAATATGTCTCCCTCACCCTTCCCAGTTGTTTCAGTTTCTAGTTCTGACCAGCAGCCCTCGAATCACTCACCATTTTTTTTCTTATACTGCAGACCTTAACTAGTTTGCCTGCCTTTTCACTCAAGAGCTTTATGTGTAAAAGATAGATTTGCAATATATCTGAATGTTAAGCCTCATTTGAAGCCAAATAATTAGCAAGAGTAATAAGGTGGATGCCAGTGACTGCTTTTTCATACAGAGTTTTATACACTAGCTTTTACTGTAGCTATGCTGTTAGACAAAGCCTGTCTTTCCTGCTGGATCCTTGCCAGTAAGTGTATGTGTGTTATTGTTCCCTGTAATTTCACTAGAAAGGCCTGAAGGTAACAATAAAGCTGTGTTTGAAAAGGAAAAAGACATTCATTTGCTTGGCAACTTTGTGTAACTTTCGTTTAGCACCCAGCCCTGAGCTTGCTCACACCGTACAAAGACTTTTTACAAAGCTGTAATATTACTGACTCGCCATGCACTAAGTCCGGGCTAATGTGGATTAGATTCCTGCTCTAACATGTGTAGCAGTTGTTAGCTCAGAATTGGTCCTTGTGGTGATATATGGTAACAGTGTAGCTTCGGAAGCTTAAAAGACAGCCAGAGCTGTCAGACACATGTTGTGTGCGCCTACTCAGCAGTTTGGACTTTTCAGGAAGAGTAACTTAAGGACACAGGCCGCTTCAAACCTGAGATGCTGTGACAGTAGACAGTATATAAAAAAGTAATTCATTTTTTGAACATTAAAACATGTAAGCCCCTTACTTGTTGACAGGTTAATAGATGAAGCTGAAAATAGGAGTAATAATCTCACTATTGGTCTTGGATTGAGGAATCTGCTGACATGTTTCAGCATGAAACTTGATCAGTACTCAATAAAAAATTGAACAGAGTGCATTCTCTTTAAAAGGTAAATCACAAAGTGTAGGAGCAGATACACCTACACTGGAATGTCTTATTTATTGAAACCTTTTGGAAAAAAACAAACACATTGAACTTCTTAAAACTGGAATTCAGTAAAGAACGAGCACATCTGTACCTTTTATAAAGCCATGTAGGTATATGTACGCTGTATAACCCTTAAACAGCATATAGTACAAGATCTATTTTTTTGTAATGTTGGTGATCTAAGGCTTCAGTCTCGAAGGCATTAGTCTGACACTATTCAATATTACTAAGTAATAACCAAAAACAACTTACCTGTACTTCTACGAGCACTCAGACAAACTTTTTTCACCTGTCAGTGTGAAACAGCTAACAAAGCAAATGACCTTTGTTCCTCGTTGTAAAACCTGAAGGCTGACATACACAGAAACAGCTTGCTAAACATTTATAGTTGAAGTCACTTCTCCTTTGTTCCTTTCCTACTTTGGCTTAAGTGTTTCCAAGCCTCTGTTGGAATTACCTTTTGTTTTAGAATTTGAATAGCAAGGCAAATTAATAAATAGATTAAAGGACATGTAGTTGAAAAGCTGTTCTTCTAGTAATATAGTTACACAGAAAGATAATTACATTAAGAAAACAATTGAGGAAGACTGACATTAAAGGATTATGAAAGAGAGGGAAGGCCAAAAGGAAACCGTAATATTTGTACATGCTCAGTCCATGTGACATCTCCTTTACCCTCCCCTCTCAGCATCCGTCCTTCATCTACTTATACAGTTATATTATGTGGATGTGTTTCTGTTTTATCTGTCCTGCGTTTGAATCTGGCCAAAGATCTTTCTCACACATCTCCCACCTTGTGCTATTCACTAATTAAAGTAAGGCCTAGTAAAATGAACAAACAAAAAAACAATTTCACGTTGTTGTATTTGCAGACGAGAGGAGGCCATCAGGGCGATTGAAGAAGAGATCAGGAAGGAGAGACACGTCGCTGACCAAGTTATTCAGGCAATGCCGGCTGTGAAGCAAGAGAAGTATTTCACGATGACAGCAACCAATGAGGAACTGCTACAGGTGGTTAATGTAGTTTCAGTCCAGTTTTGATATACTGCTCTTTTGCTTTTATTTCCAAGAAAAAGTGTAACTCTTATATGATACTGCAGTTATGATTTGTTAATAATATTAGTCATCTGGTAGTTGAACACCCTAACAGAACTCATCTTCTCTCCTCTCCTGTTCTCCTTGTTTTTCTGTTTTTGCAGGGACTAACTGTTCTCCAAGAGGAGCTAGACATTCTGATTGCCAGAAAGGAAGACTATGAAGCAGTGAGTATGGTTTCAAAGATAAGAGGTGTTTTTTGAAAACAGTATGCCAGGTCTTGTCAAAATCCAATACACAGACATTTACAACTAACATTACTGCCCACAGAATGCTAGAAAGTTATTAATGACTATTTTTTCATTAAATTCAAGGCTTTCAAGAGGACACTTAAACCAGTGTGTTTTAAATTTTTTATGGATCTGCAGATACCCTGGGAAGGGAGGGAAAATGTGTGAAAAAGTCAGGGAGGATGGAACAGTGAGAAAGTAGTAGAAAGTACTAATACTTTTGTAGCAGTTTTTCTCTGCTGAGTAGCGTAATAGCACTAACATTTCTAGCTGTAGTAGTAACAGTATCATTAGGAGCAGTAATAGTCCAAGCTGTTTTAACTTGCATTGTCCGATGTGCAGGAGCTGGCTCACTCTTACATAAAGCAGGAGATGGTTCGGCTTCATGAGACTCTGTCAGAGCTGGAGGCAAGGCGTGACACGATGGAGGATGAACACAAGAGCCTGGGCTCCCCACAGGAGGAGAGAGAGAAATTATTTAAACAGGTCAGCTTCACAACCAACGGCTGAAAGTTTCTTTGAAAACATTAATCTGAAACAGACAATAAGCAAATAAAAGTTTTTTTTGACTGATATCAGCTGCATTATTAAAAGCATCTTTTTGACAAAGACAATCTTATTTAGTTTAAACTGTGATAAAGTCTGCATAATTACAAAAGCATTACGAGAATGAAAGCAGGGTATTAGATCAATTATTTAATACAGACAGACTGACAATAGAGGTTATTAGGGAAATATTAACACTTGATGAGACAGACAGAGCAACATGAACTCACTGACTGCAGGAGCTCAGACTGAGTATGGACTATGCTGTCTTAGTTTTACAAGTTTGTCTGTGAATTTGTCCCAGAGAGTCAGACTGGGACAGACTTTCTGAGGTACTGAGGGAGAACATCCAACAACTACCTAAACTGTAGTTGTGGTTAACTTGTTGTTGCACTCCACCTCCCCTACTTCCCAGATTTGGCTCCCTGTAACTTCTTACTGTTTGTTGTCTTGGTCATAGTCATAGTCCCAGGCATTATGTCCATGTGGAAATCCTAATTGTCATAAAAACTTGTGTCACTGAGGTGCTGATTGTGATCCAGCATTGCAACTTGAAATACCTCCCACCAAAGTTATTGCTTGCACCTGCTACATGCACAACACAAACAGTCTCTGAAGTATTTGATCACTCCTCGTTTAATGAACCACACTGAAACAGTGTGTTTTTTTAGGTTTGTTTACTGATTGTGATATTTGGGTTTAGTAAAAAACAATTAAAGCTACTGCTTGTTTGTTTACAGGTAAAGGAGGACAACCAGGAAATCGCCAGCATGGAGAGACAGTATGTATTAATGATAAACACAACATGCCGTTTTGTCCTACCAAACTCTGTCTGCTCATTTTTAGTTTATTTTGATAAAGTTATTTAGTTATTATGTTTCTCAATTTAGAATTTCCACCATGAAAACTCTGACTGGAAGTTGGGCACTGTGACATGCCACTTCCAATTTCTGTTTTTTCTCCATTAATTTTCTGACGTATGTGGTTTCTCACTCAAAACATTTAAAACAATAAACGTTGTTTGATGATGTCGTGCAGTAGTGTGGGATCATGGGAGTTGATGTCTTTATTGTAAACAGCCACCAATTGCCTGATTCAGTCGGAAATGTCTACAGATGAGGTATTCTGTTTAGGTTTAATTCATATATGTTCAGTCACATTTGTCAACTTCCTCCTCTTTGACTGGAGTGACCCCCGGAAACTACCATCTGGCCACAAAATTAAACACACTGTTACCTTGCATA
Source organism: Ctenochaetus hawaiiensis (assembly GCA_029783645.1). Classification (NCBI taxonomy): domain Eukaryota; kingdom Metazoa; phylum Chordata; class Actinopteri; order Acanthuriformes; family Acanthuridae; genus Ctenochaetus; species Ctenochaetus hawaiiensis. The sequence goes on along the minus strand of JAPZDY010000013.1, from coordinate 18,479,794 downwards.
AAATTATAAATGATAGCATAATGTTAGTGCACAACTCAACAAAACTTGACACAAAGCACAAATTTAGTTTTCTATAGACATTGTAATGTGGAAATGTTAAATATTACATAGCCTTTTAATGAAGCATATCCAGTAAGACCATATTATAGTGTGTGTGTGTGTGCGTGTGTGTGTGTGTGTTTCAGGCTTACAGAGATCCGGGACAGAACGAGACAAATCACAGAAGAGATTCATCAGGTGGAGCAGGACTCAGAGGAAGCACATGGTAACAGTGCATGACTGCCTTTAGGCTTTCATTTTATTTCATAGTCACTACTTTTTTTGCCTATTGTGTGCTGATGTCACCTTATAGCAGGCACATTATAAACATTACACTGTAAACTACATCAGGGTCTGTCAATCATTTTTTTTGAATGTATTGAGAGCTGAAACAGTCCTTTTCATTAGCAATTATTTGCCTGTGATTTCTTGGTGAATGTCGTTATAAAACACTATAAAACCACCCACATCTATTACTCTGTCTGCACAAGAGCCCACAATGCAAAGTCATGCAAGATGGAGAAATACCAGAAAATATTTACATTTTAAACACTGCCAACATCCTACACATAGACTCAGTGGCAAAGCTGTCAGATTAGTATGCATTTAGTGATTCTGTTTAATAACTGTGAAGGCTTGAGCGAAATAAAACTTTTGTCTGTCCATAAGGGGAGTGTCAGCAGAAATACAAGGAGCTAAAGAAGAAAGAGGAGGAAATTGACCGTAAGTTGAACAAAAGATGATTGTTATAACTTGACCTATGCAGACTTGGGTAATCGTGACAATACCAGAAATCACTGTAATTTTTTGCTCTGTATGTTATTCTAATAATATGAGTTTTAACATTAGTACTTTCAGACCTTAAGTGTAGAACATGGGAGCATAATCACCTCTGAGATGTAAATGATTCAGATATAACAGCCAAGCTTAAAAAAGTTATTTGTAAGACCATATCTAGCCACTGTGTATTAAATTCATATCTAGTCTTATCAGAATTGTGATGTTGCTGTCAGTATGTCTGCAGGGTTTGGCATTGTTTTTTAAAACTGGTTCAACTTACATGGGAATAAAAAGGCTTTCCAGTGCCTTTTTAGAAACTACCACTAGGAGTCGCTAAATGCTAACTGTTTTTAAATCCTGCACCTTATTTTTAATATACCTGCATTAGCACTTCATTAAAACATAATCACATGCAGCCAACAGAAACTCCTTCCCCTCTTTGTTGCAGGGTACCTGGAGTCCTTCGAGGAGTCCAGAGCTCAGGAGCAGGAGAAGATGACACAGAGCCAAGAGAACATCGTCTCCCTCCTGGAACACTGCAGCAGGGTAAGAAAGCAAGGGAGAGGTGAAGAGGGCAAGGAAGGGAGGGGGATGATGATAAGAAGGAAGGAATGTAAGTATTACAGCAAGAGACGGATGAAAGAAGTTGGGAAAGAAGGGGAGACAGACAAAATAAAACTCTCAGGGTGGAAAGAGAGTGTGGTACAGAAAACTAAGTGTTTGTGAATGTGTGTGTTTGTAGAACATGTTGAGGCTACGTCAGGTGGACACAGTGACAGCCAGTGAGCTGAGGAACATGCAGGAGGTGCTGGTCAGCAAGGAGACGGAGGTAGTCCAGTCAGAGAGCACTGCCAGGGGACTGACTACTGGTCAGTAACACACACACAAACACAAGTCCATATTTAAGTACACAGAGTTTAAAAAACCAAACATGCAAAATACACAAATGTGAAATAGCAAACAATGACTCTGTGCCTCACTAACCAACACTCAGAGTCCCAGCGTCTGCAGCAGGACCTGGAGAAGGTGCAGCAGCTGGAGGGGAAGATCACAGGTGAGCTGAGCACCCTGAAAGAGCGCATCAGCACCATGGAGTCAGAGCTGCACACCTACCGGGACCTGGACACCCTGAAGCGCACAGCGGAGAACAAGAAAAAAGTAACACTGCTGCACAGATGAGCACATAATAAGAGAAGATGAATGTTGTAGCATCAATTTGGGCTCAGCTAAGTACTACATGCACTTTTTAAAATATATTTATTTGTAGTTAGTGTAAGAAGCTCAATGCAGAATAACCGAACACAGAGCTGTTTTGATAAAGGCAGCTATACTGTAGGCTAACCAGCCAAACCAAATGTATGTTCTTCTGATGCAGAGACTACAGGAGGACCGTGTGTCACTGACTCAGCGTCGGGATTCTTTCAAACAGCTGTTGGAAGAAATGAACCAGAAATATGAAGCTCTGAAGACCAAACTGCAAGAAAATGAAACTCATGCTCAGGTTGGTGCATTTTTCACTTTAATTTCCACTTTTATTTTACACTTAAACATTATTGCATTAGCACAAACACACTGAAGCTAATTTAAGTGCATCTTTTATCACAGTTGCAGTAAATATGTAGAATTTGTTTTACAACTCTTATAAGTTGATACTTATGATGTTGGCATGAGAACACCAACTACAAATAATATGTGAGTCTTTTCCTCTGTTCAGATGTCATTTTAACATGACTTAAAATACATTACTTCAATGTCAAAACTTCAAAAGCAGCCACTGAATGGATGGGATGAGGGATTTCTGGCTCTCCTCGTGCAGCCTGCAAACATTAAACACAAGTTTAGACACTCAGACTTCACTTCAGATTTCACCAGTCCTTTCCCAGTAATACTCTCAATGATACTTTGAATGAAAAGAAATCTGTTTATCTCAGTACTGCAGCCATCTAAGGGTCGGAGTTTATACACAAGATTTTTTTTAGCATGAAACATAACATGAAACATTCTTGGCCTTTTTTTCTGTCCAGTGTGTCTGATAAATGCTAAAACTTGTAATCATAACTGACATAACCACCTTATCCCTACAATGCTTTCTTTTATTTTTCTGGTCTTTGAGCTTGCAGTCACAGTGCACAAACAGTGTAAATGAAATGGTGACTTCAGTCAGGATTTTTGAAACGGATAAATTGAACCTTAATGGTCCTGCTCATATTGTAATGTTATTATAGCTGATGGTCAATGTGACTATAAAAAAATGTGCATTACTAACTATCATACTGCTGCTGAAAGGCAGCTGAAACATAGTTACTAGACCTTCATTATTCTGCTTATGATAATCTTGTGGGGCCATTTTTTTCCTTTGTGTGTCCATGTGTCTGTGTTACTTTGTGTTTTAGCTGGCTAACCTTGAGAGGAAATGGCAACACTTGGAGCAGAACAACTTTGTGATGAAAGAATGTATCCTTCTGAAATCTGTCATCATCTTTTTTTTAACTGGACAGCAAGATGCATGCTGCTACTAACAGTTTTGTGAGATATCAGGTGTGTCCCTGTTAAAGCAACTCACTGATTACAGCTGTGATCTTTCTTTAACTGTAGCATCAGTCATTGCCTCTAAATCTCAGGAGAGTGACTATGACTCAGTCGCCAAGAACGTCTACGAACAAGTGGCTGAGTACAACAAGAGTCTGATAGATTCCTTGCAAAACAACAGGAGTTAAATACACATAAAGTTTGATTTTAGACATTGACTGTCTAACAACACATTTCACTTAATGGCACAACATGGAAAGTTAAATAATAAATAAAATAATAAGTAATAATAATTATTATTATTATAATTATATATATTATATAAAATGCTAATTATAAATGTGCTTGTTTGCTTCAGCATCACTGCAAACTACACACTAGATGATTTTCAATCTTTAAACTTGGTTTCAAGGTTTTCCTCTTAAGACAAAAACTGAGGGTTTGTGCAAGAAAAACACAAACTGAAGTTTGAAAAGCTGAAATGACAGTGTTTCTGTTGGTCAGTTAGACTTACGTGTCTTTAAAAAACATTACAAAATGTATCTATTTAGTCAAGATTTGCATATTTATCTACTTTTTTTGTATTTGAATGTAAAGGTGACTCTGCCTTTCATGTAGGTTTCTGTGAATGTAGCTTCAAAGTGCTTTAACATTTGAATAAAGAGATTTTGAAAAAAATCTAATAGAATGTTATACCATTATCTACCAATGTGAAACCAGCGGCTCACGCCTTATTTACCACTTTTTTGTTAAGACTGTTGTCTGACATGTTTTGGCTGAAACAAAGTGGTGAGAGTCACTGTGCTTTCTGCAGTGATGAATTAGCCTCACAGGACTGATGAATTATATGTCCACCGGTACTTGTGCTATTGAAGGTTTCCCACGATCATGAAATTTGTCTGCTAGAGTTTTAGCAGGCAACAATAGCACATTATAGCCTGATGTCAGCACACTCTTATGTGTTAGCTATGCTTGCTTTCATTATCTTTCAGTGTTTAGAGCAGCAGCTGTGTATACTTCTGATTGCTGCATGTTCCCTGTGTGTTTTACAACAGCACTGTTGTACTCAGAGACCTTGAGATGGCGCCAAAGCACACAAAACCAAACTTCTAACTGGTGCCGCCTTAAATGTAGTATATTAAGTGTACAAAGCCAAACTTAAAGTACTATATTGTAACTTTAATCACTAACAATCATTCATGGCTGAATTGCTCACTGTATACTCACTGATATTTTATACTGTGTGCACCTGATCCTCACTGTTCCAGTTCATATAAAACACTAATCACATTTTGTATCACTAAGGAAACATGTTACGGGTGGCTCATGCTGCCCAACCCTGAAACACCCAACAAAATCATAAAAATGAATTGGTACAAATCCATTTATCATTTTTATATTTATTGCTTTTAATTACAGGAAAAGAACATCAACAATTTGCATAAAATCCAAATTCCACTCTATAAATATATTTGACCTTTCCAGTACAGAGATATCAAAGAGTACAGTAAACATTACAACCGAGGGTGGCAGCAAAAGTGACCCCTTGCAAATGTACGGTACAGCATTTTTTCAAACTGTCAAAAACTGTAACAAAACCGCACTAGGGTTGTTTGGTGCATCCTCATCCTCAGTTTACACACTAAACTGGACCTCTTCATCCACACAGTCTGGTCTACATCTGCTTACTGTGTGGAACGACTGGGTCCAGAAATCTGCAGGATCTTCTGATCCACTTCAAGTGTCAAATGAAAGGAAGAACTGTCAAGGAAACAATTTGGGACATCATGTGATCTGACAGCAGTCTGAGGGTGTGTAGCCTTTACAGATTTACATCAAATAGTGTCCACCACTGGCATCTCCTCACAGACACTTAAACATTCAGGAAAACAAGTGGGTATGCATAGATTTAATTTTAATTAATGCACTGACACTAGGTTGATCAGTCATGTCAGAAAAAAAAACATAAAACCAAGCAAAGAGTCCACGAAGCCCTGAAAACAACGAAGGAGAAGCCTGAGTCACACACACTTAAGTTTGCACAAACCATTGCATTGACTTCCATTGATTGTGTACAGCCAAACCCTAAATATAACCAGTTCAAGCTTAACACTAACCTTAATCTTACCTCATTTAATACCTTACCTAAGTGAAGTTTTGTCTCATTGGGACCAGGCTCTGGTCCCAATAAGGACTACTGGTCCCGACAAGGTTGATTTTTATTTCTCAAACACACATGCAAGCTCGCCCCTATTTAGGAACTCCACAGCTGGAGAAAGACGAAGTGAGGAAACCATGAAATATTTTCTAATTAAAATAAGTTAGAATATTTTTTAATAAGTGAGAGCATTACTAAGAAGAAATGGCATCCTGCGAGCTGCCAGGAGTCTGATGGCTTAAAACAAAAAATGCAACATATTTTGTCATTTTCAGAGAGAGAGTGCAAAAACACAGTACACACTTCACTATCAACAGGCAAATGTTCAGTGTTATCTTGTTTCGTTTCTTTGTAGTATAAGAACTTTTAACTCTATATCCACTCTGTCTTTTGGAACCCTACAGTATCCATTGCAAAAAAAATTTAAAATATTCTGAAATAAAAAAAAATGAATTAATTCTGTTAAACATAAAAATAAACCAAATCATAAAATGTCATATCATAAAAGACATACTTATTCAATTCTTTTTCATAAAACATTGTAACTGTCTCTCTTTATGACACTTGCGTTGTCACAACACATCTCTCAGCCAATCACATGCCCCCGTCTGTACAAACAGTTTCAACACCTGCATCCAGATTTAGTCGGTTAGCACCTGCTAGCAAGAGCAACAATGATGTCAAGGTATTTCTGAATCAATTAAGTAGCTGCTGCTGTAAAACAGACACAATAGCCTTAAAGCTGAAAAAGAAGCGCTAACTCCCTAGTGAACTTTCAAACTTAAATTATCAATCAACGTCATACTAAAGCCATTGTTTGCAGTGTTAGCCAGCTCCTGGTGTGGAGACAACCACAGAGAAAGACTGTCTGTCTTGCTGCTCTTCACAGAGTTGTGAGTCAAACATCTTAAGATTTAAAACACTGTCAACATAACTCTTAACACATAACTGAATCAACCAGCTAAAGTTAGCTGCTACTTTTAAAACTGTCTCCCATGTGACTGGTTGCGTAGGCAGAGAGGTGACAGCATTACAACACTGTTACCATGAAACAACATGACATTTTAAAGACTAAAAATGATAAAAAATGACATTGCATAAAATTAGTTCAGCCTCAATCATTTCTTGAATTGTTTCTCTAGCTTTTGTTTTTATCTACCATCTATTTATTTGGTACTGCACACTTATCTCCATATTGTCACACATTGTTGACATTATTTTAAATATTTGCCAACTTCCGTTTTTAAACACCTCAAGGTGCTCAAGTGTTAAACCACAGAGATCTCAGTTTGTGCAGAAAAAAATAATCCAACATAGACATCTCAGATTTATTTACTCAATTAACAAGTGTAAGAAAGTCAGTTATTTCTCCCCTCAGTGTTTCAACTTCAATACATATTCTGATCTTTTAGTGGAACCAGTTATGAACAATTTTCTCTTTGCAAGGTGATTTGACATACAAATACAGCTGTCAAATAAAATAAAACATACTGCATTAATGTAAGAGTGCAGGAAAGAGTTGTCTTGATGAATAAGTCTATGTAATGTTAGCTTTTTGTCCATTCAGTACACTGCACCACCCTCAAGAGAACTTTATGTTGCACAGAAATGAGAGCAAAGAGAGCTTCAGTTTCCTTAAACATTTTGTCTTATAAAGGTCCAGAAGGTACCAGTGTGTAAGATCTGGGGGGGGGGGTCCCATTAGCAGAAATGGAGTAAAATGTTCATATTGTTTTCATTCTAAGAATTGTGTTGTTTTTTTTGTTGGTATTTTTTGCCTACAGAGAGCAGGTTCTCTTCCATGGCCACCATGTTTTGCTGCCATGTTTCCTCAGTAGCCCAGGACAGACAAACCTAACACAGGCTCTAAATTAGTATTTTGTGTTTTTTTTAAAAACACTGTGGATTCTACAGACTGGGGGGTGGGTTAACATATTAGTCTGGACCTCACTCAAGTCAGTTTCATCACTCGTGGCCACAACTCAACAAAAGTTTAATAATCTTGCTTTAACAATAGGGAAATCATTTTCTCTCAAAGCCAGCTCGCTAGCTAGCTAGCTACATCCTTTTGAACAGTGACAGAAAAATTGTGTTCAATAAAGATGAGTGTGACGCAGCTGTACAGTTGTTGTAAGTGGACATAAAGAAATTTCTCACAAATACATTGAATTTTTTTTTCCAATTGACATGACAATGTACTAATCCAAACACATCACTGCAGCCTCTGTTTCAATTAAAACAAACACCAAAGAAGGTATGAGCAGCTACTGATGAGAAACCGACTAATTTGAACAGGTGAGGGAAATATCCAATTGAACATGGCAACTCGGTCAGCCTTTGTAGGCTAATGAATAAATAGTTAAACAGAGTTCTCAGGGAGAGACTGGGGAACAGGGAGTAAAAACTTTAGGGTTTACATTTGATTGACAAACACATTACATATTTTGCTTAGTTTGAAGCAAACTGAGGCTTTTATTATCATCTCAGTGAAGGGTGTCCAAAACAGAACAGCTTCATCTTTAGAAGAGCATTAACCCGCCCAAAACCCTGTTTTCATTCAGGGAAAATAAATCTATTGTATCCGGGCAATTAGTTGTCAAGAAGACAAAAGAATGAGAGAGAAGTAGACTGACTTTTGTTAGTATATTCAAACAGGAGCTGGGTAGAAGGGTATTCTCTTATGTTGTATTTTTAAACCATCTTAAATTTAAAACAGTGAGAATAAACTCTCTCTAAAATATTAGCCAAAAAAGCTGTTTCACCCTCGAAACACTAAGTATTCTAAAATGGTCAAAATGCTGGATTTGCTGTTTATTTTATTATGATTTTTGATGGTGAAAATGAATAAATCCAGTTTTGGTGCAGACTGTTTTAGTGCACTTGTTTTCCTGCCTCCCTATAGTGCATTTCACCAAGTAAAACAATTGAAAAAGAGTTACAAAGCAGCAATTACCTTCCAACTAAACATATGTCAAGTGGAGAAAATGCATGAGATCAATACACTTCAATACAGTCAGATTCCTTAAACAAGGTGTACATTCAAAAACATTATAGCGTAACTGAAAATAAAACAAACCTAAAATCCATTTTGCTTACATTACTTTTTTGATTCTTGTATTAATCTTTGAAAACTGCTGTACAATTCTGTCAGACAATAAAATTCTATGTGAACACTAATGAGGAAAGCATAAATAGGATATTATAGAAATAAGTGTATAAGAACCTTTTCTCAGTTGAGACTAGTCTCCACTGTAATGTAAAAACCAAAAAAAAAATCCCCCCAAAATCTGAACTTTCTAATAATTAAGTAATAAGTTAACCATTTCAACCCTCAGTGCAAAACTATGAAAAACAAACTGAAAGGGAAGGGACCGGGAGTCACGTGGACTGTCGGTGTGCATGAGACAGTGAAACATCTCAGTGGGAACAAGATTTTCTCAGGCACAAGTTCTTAGGCTTTGTCCACCGAGCCCTTGGCAGGTCACTTTCTTTTTGAGAATGTTTTTTTTTTTTTTTTTTCCTGAAGTACTCAGCTTCAGTGCACTGCTCACACACATAGCTGAGGGAGAACAGAGGACCGTCACTGTGGAAACTAGGCCAGCAGATTTCCTCTTCATCCTTTCCTCCTCTTCAGTCAGCATTGTCAAGTGCTTCTGAAATGTGGGAGGCTGCATATTTTAACCGGAAGCCACCTGCAATGTATAACACCAACACACAGGCAAATCACATCCACACATACAGAGATGCATCCAAACACACAAAGGATATACAATCAGTAGACAGTTAAAAGAGAAATAGTGAACATTAAAAATGCTTAGTGAGGGCCTGATATAGTCAGACTGTGTGTGGCCTGAATTACCTAAACATGTATTTCTCCTACTACAGTTTTAGTTCATGTACACTTTACATGTTAAGCTCTTGATAAAACTTATTCAAAGTGCTCTTTGAGTATTTTTGAAGCATCCTGGCATTCATCGGTTTGCTATTACTTTTATTTCTCAGTAAAAAACTAACTGCAGACTTCCCAATAAATATCATGTGAGTAATAAATAATTTATGTTGCATGACACAGTGTTTGTTTCATACACAGTTTGTTTACGATTACCTATTTTGAGCCTACAGGTTGATTTGTTTTACCATTTGTGCAGCAGCATGAGTTTAGACCTGCTGATTCTGCCATCAAAGGGCATGGCCAGCATTAAAGTGTCATACACTGCATGGTAAACAAGCTTCCCAAGCTGCTCTGTGCACAGAAGTCCAACATTGTGTGACTCGTTCAAAAGTGTTTTAAAGCACTACTGCGTCTGGTGGCTATCGACAGAAAAAATGTCAGAGAGAAACATCACAGAAAAATAGATTTGCTGAGGACTTCCCACTCTGTGGAATAATTGAGGTCATTGATAGCCATGCTTCTCTGGGAATCCTGGGCGCTGTGATGAATGTTGTTTGAGTCACCTCTGTTAGATAAACAACAGATGCTAGAGTTGTCAAATGAGGCCACGTATGAAATGTTGTTGTATCTCCTATGAAGGGATGAAAGGACAGCACTGCAGGCAGGTAATAAGTGCTGTTGTCTGGAGTTTCTGGTGCTCTTCAGCCTCTAGGGGGAATTAATGAGCTCACTTGTGAACAAAAGTGAGTCAAAGAAGACACTGCACTCCAAAACTAATTTGGACAAGTTACACAAATGTGCAATTTATGTTTCATGCAAAAGTGTTTTCACAAAGCAGAATTTAGCTTTTTATAAGGTTAGAAAATAAATGCATCAAAACTAACAGGTTTGTATTTCAAACACATCCTGTGAACATCCACAACTCCTATTACGTGCAGCCCACAGCTGCTACTCCAAACCTTTCCGTGGGAGACATCAGACTCCCTGCTTAGTGGATGACACAGTCCTATGTGCAGGTAATTAATGTACACTCAATTTCTGCAGTGCTACACTTGTGCCAACATCATGCAAAGTGTGTTACCTGCTGCACTTGTTTTCTTTCCTGAAGCTCTCAAAACCTCAAAACTGCAGGTGACACAAATGCCTAGTTATTTAACTATTACTCAAGTGGCCTGTAGGGGGCATTGACATGTCTGCATCTGCAGATCTTCTTTAATTGGTGCAGGTTGGCTTCAGTAGCTGCGTTGAAATGACAAACATTGAATGGCTCAACCTTGTGGGAAATTTGCAGCGTGTTAATCATGAATGAATGAGCTTATGAGTTTGTTTTATAGTTAATCACTGAATATGAAGCCAGTTTTAATAATGTGCTTCACATTAAAGCTCAGCCTTGGGTCTGAAAGCTGTCTTCTGTAATTCTACTTCCTAAAGCAGAGACAAAACACATACAGACTGCTTGTTGTTCTAGTAGTGTTGGGTTAGTTTTACTTAGTCTGCCTGACTTTGTGCAAACCAGGGGCTGGCAACTGGCATGCCACTCTGATCATTCAGTGGACTCAAATTTCAAACACGGAGCCAAAACAAACTTCAATATGGGCCCTGACAGAGGAATGTCTGCTAGCTGCCATGTTTTTCCTTCTGCACTGCGCTGTGTTTCTCTCTTTTCCATGTAGCTACACTACCTTGCTGTGCGGAGTCTATGGAGGGTTGGTTGCACTCATGAGCGTAGTGGCCACTCACACCACAGTTATAACAGGACACATTGCCGTTCTTCTTATTGACTCCACCTCCCCCTAGTGTAGCAGCAGACAGAATACCCAGGGGATTCGGGTACACATGTTGATAGACGCGCTGGAATGGAGCTGCTGGCGCCATCTGCTGCTGGAGGCTGTAGTTTGCTGCTGCTGCTGCTGCTGCCACTGCCGCAGCCTGGGTGCCAAGCATATGTGATGGCATGTCCGCGGGGCTGTGAGAGTGAGTGTGCAAGGGGCCGTAGGGGGCCGGGTGTGCCGGAGGTGGGTTGGTGAAGAAAGGGGGCAGGGTGGCGGCACCGTTGGCCTGGTGAGGAGGCTGGGCCTGGGTGAGGTAACTGTTACTGCACAGGCTTGTGAGCTGGAAGAGAGGGGTGGGAACGCTGAACACGTGTCGTGCTGCTGCCATCTGGTGGGTGGGAAAGAATAACGGTGCTTGGCAGGCAGAAGCACCGCTGACACTGTTGTTGTTACTGACGGTGATTCGGCTGCCACAGTTGTTGTGACAACCACAGGTCCCACAGCCCATTGGTTGCTGCTGCTGTTGCTGTGGTGCCGTTGGTTGCTGGGGGGGTAACTGTTGCTGTTGAGTTTGCTGCTGAGTAATAGGGTTGCCGGGGGCAACTGGGGCACTTCCACAGGAAGCACTGCTGTTACTGTATGATGTACAGTTGCTGTGTGCAGTGCTGTGAGTAAGCGCTGGGCTGGGACTTGGGGCAGGTCCAGGTGTATGAGTGGGCACGGCCGGAGGAACAGCTGCTTGTACATGTCCAGGAGATGGAGCTATACCAGTGGCTGCAGGTGCCCCTACAGTAGGCATAACAGAGGTGGGGACAAGAGGCAGGGTGTAGGGAGAAGGCTGGCCAGATGGCAAGCCGGGGTGCTTGGCATGTGAAGTCTCCACATGTGGCAAAGAGGAGGCCAGGCCTGAGCTGACGCTGGCTGGGTCTTGGCAGGGCAGAGACTGCTGAAGAGAGGAGGAATAGGATGTTGGGCCAGGAGACATGGCACTGATGGCCCTTACGGGAACCTGGTGTGAAGCCTGTGGGGCAGCAAGAGTAGAAGCCAACCCTGGAGCTCCATCAGTGCCACCTTGGCTGTGACACAAAGCTGTTTTGAACCTTTGAACTATGGGCTGCACAGCAGGACCTCCTGGAGGGTGGAGGCCAATAGGTGGAATACCAAAGGTTGGGAGCATGTCCCTCTTCTCTGGGTCTCCCACAATTCCAGGACCAGGAACAGCTGAAGGCACAAGGGGCATCTGCATCATCAGTGTCCCAGATGAGGGCTTCACATCAGGGACGATGCTTTGGCTGGGAGGAGGGACCAGTGGAAGTGGAGAGTCAGTGGCTCCGTTGGGGAGTACATAAGGTAGAGAATGCATGAAGGGGGAGAGAGAGAGAGGGGGGAAATCTGTGCTGGTCTCTAAGCAGAGTGACTCCATCTGTGCTTGGTGGTTCTTGGAAGACAGAGGGTGGACAGGGGAGACTTCTCCCACCACAGCTGGATCAGTCTGGTGGGTGAAGAACATTTCAGGGCCTGGACCTTTACTTGAGTCATCAGAGTGGGTGTCTGTATCTAACAGATACAAGAAGTACATGTTCAGTTTGTGTTACACCAACAGCTTTGTGACAGAGGATAATACTAGTTGCACTACAGTTATATTCTTCATTCCAGGTTCTTTGATTGATAAAGTGCACCTCATGATGTTCCACCAAAACTCCAATGACTGTTCCTGTTGTACATGACTGGAGCACTGCACTGTAATATACATGCAGCAGATACAAGTAATAACTTTCATGAATAAGTAGTTCCAGTTACATTACTTGATCACTGTAAACCAGAGTTCCTATAGACAAGTCCTGCCACTCAGCGGCCATCTTGGTAAGGCCTCCTGGCAGTCATTTTGGCTTAACAAGACAGGCTCTATCTAAATGAATAGGGAGATAACCATGACTGCTCTCAGTGGTCATATAACAACTGTATATAAAGATTCTCCAGTGAAATATTACATATACTATAATAAAAACTATAGTGTCTTGTCCCCAAAATAGCATTAAACTTTTTTTCCATAAGCTATAGCTCTATTTCGCATGCGCACAATTTCACAACACCAGCTTCATTTATGATTAAATGCAGACAGAGCTGTTGAGATACTGTGTGCTATTATCAACATAAATGCAGATACACAATTGGCTCGTTAGGTTGTGGGTTTGACCGTTCCGGAGCAAATAGTTGGTTTCAAGTGGGGAGGGGCGGAATATGTACAAATAACTGCCATCTTTGGCATTACAAATTACCCCATGAAATTCATTCAGGATTCCACAAGTGCTCTGTCTCCTCTTACATACAAGTCTCGGTATACGCACCGAAGTTGCAAGCATTTTTGAGGCCTTTGGTACATTTGCATTTGCAATTCACCAATGACAAACTCGGATCTTCAACTATGACCCATGTTGTCATGTAGAGAGCCTCAGTGTGCCCCAGCAATGGTCAACTGATATAACTGACATCCTACGGTTTCTGAAGGAGAATATTTGGCATTAAGACTCTGACCTTAAGGAAAAAACTCATGGTGCACCATCCAGTAAATGTCAAAGAAAACAGTCAGAATACTCTGAGTGGCACTCGGGACCTAATGTGCCTTTTTCAGTTTTGAACTATGCTGGCTCACTAACAAGCCTGCTGTGTGGTTGTCAGTTGTAGACACAATTGAGCAAACTGCAATTGTGCTTGTACCAGAAAATGGTACACAAAAATATAACTCACTCAGGTGATGATAATCAAACAATGAAAGTTAGAGCACTTACTCACAAAAGTTATTCCGTGCACCTACTGTTCAGCACTCCGCTTATGTACAAAAGAAACAGTCTAAAAGAATTTTTATTGCACCTCGGGTGCATTGTTTGTGTGTGTTTTACCTTTGTTGTTGTCATCCTCACTATCCATGCTCTCCGGTCCTCTGTGCTGAGGGCTGGATGAAGAGCTGCAGCTTTCTGATGATGTTTCCCCAAAAGTATCTGGACCAGAGCCCCTATCTGTGAAATCATGTGTGTGTGTCAAACTCCATAAAAACCACCAAACATCAGGCAGCAGAGCATTTACGTAATGTCAATGTATGTGTCTGTTTAGATTATATATTGATTTACATTTACATTTAAAACTACTGTTGTGTTTAGCAGCACAGAGCTATGTGGTAGCTATGTGGTAAGCAATAGTAGTCCAAACAGCAGTTTTGTGTTCTGTGTAGGCCTGCACGATTCAGGAAAAAATATGAATCTCGATTTTTTAGCTTTGAATTTAAAACACAATTTTCTGCCACGATTTTTTTTCTACCTGGGCTTTCAGCAACATCCATTTTGCGTTCATTTCCTTGTGATTAATGTTATTTCGCCGCAGTCCCTCCTCAGAAACTTTCAACTCAACTATTTGATTCTGCGTGCCGTGGATCGTGTGACCAAAAGGCGCTTTG